>JAAFCF010007112.1:5627252-5731112 GCA_013389785.1 Helicorthomorpha holstii | reverse complement strand
TATGGAAAAATTCGATGGAAATATTATGGAAAAATTCGATGGAAATACTATGGAAAAATTCGATGGAAAAATTCAATGGAAAAATTCGATGGAAAAATTCGATGGAAAAATTCAATGGAAAAATTCGATAGAAAAATTCAATGGAAAAATTCGATAGAAGAATTCTATGGAAAATTGCGATGGAAAAAAACTATAGTAAATAACGATGGAAATTGATATGTAAAAATATTATGGTAAAATGCTATGTATTCGAATTCAGGCTGTTGCTATTTTGACATTTATGAAGGTTAGATAACGTTTACAATCCGGTTCAATGATGCTTTTATTTATAGGAAATTGCCTCATTAAATATCAACATTTTAAATAAGATTAATTTTATTATGCAACAACTTTTGCGTGATTTACTGTACACTAAGCCATAATATTAACTTTCATTTGTACAAATTAACAACGATTTTAATGTGTTTTAGTTATTAATTTTTGTACATATTTGTTATTGTCACGTAATCAATGTAATGCAAAACCAAATGCATTGCTATTAAATTTTGATAGCTTTAAAATGGTGTAACTGTTATGTCTGTAAGCTACTGTATATCAAAACACACCAGGATAATGCTATTTTTACAAAATACAGGTCGTTTTCTTCATAAAACTTTAGTGTTTTGTATAATATAAATATATTTGACACTTATTTCACATTCATTTGTGGCTGATGTTGTGTAGTGAGCAATGCGAGTCCATCGTGTTTATGTTGCTGTTTTGTTTGCCATTCAATTTGCTTTATTTTTCTCAGTGTTTTTGTGGCTCAATTGGCCTGTGAAAAATAATTCTGGTAAGGAAGTTATTTATTGTCTAGAGCAAAATTAATTAATAGAGCATTACAAAGCATCCCTGCAGCTAATTGTGTTAATCCCTTAAAGGTGATTAGATCATTTCACTTCAGGCAGGCGAAAAAAAAAAATAAAAATGACCTATTTTTTAATTTATTTTGAATTGAAATTTACTTTTTCTCAATATGAATTTATCTGAAAATTGAAATTAATTTCAAAAGAAAAAAAAAACCTGATTATTGGTTAAAGTTAAGTTAACCATATCCACATTCCCAGTAATACACGATTAAAATTGTAAATAAAATTAATTCTAATTATAATCAATTTTTAATTAACAAATTTAAATAGATTTTAATAACAAAAAAAAACAGTATTTATTGTAAAATTAGACAGTCAACATTTTCTTGCACTAAAATTTTCACTTTCTATTACATTTAAATTTTACTTTTAACTTTTCATAATTAAACAATTAAGTTATTTACAAATTAAATTTTTATTAGATAAAATTCACATAATTTTACTGACATACAGCCGGTCTGGGTCTTCGTTGTTGGGCGAATTGCTCTCGTCAACCGCCAATGCCTCATACATTTTCGAGCCATTATTTTATCCCTGTCAACAGCAGCGAATTTGCGACCAAATCTCCCATAGTACTTACATCTCTCAACTTTTAAATTGCAATGGGGAAACATTACACGACCTAATTCACCACTCATCATTAAAAATCGTCCGCAAATTAAACTCCAAAAGCGATTTCAACCACTTTTACTACTCCCATCCGGAAGTTTTAGAAGAGCAGTGCCAAACAGACAGTATTCAGGTCATTAAAACAATTCGCCTCAGGCTAAACCAACTTGTTACATTAGTTGGTAACAACACAGCACCCAACCTCCAAGTGGTCCACTTATTTCGAGACCCAAGAGCCCGCTTTCACTCTCTCCAAACAGGTGGAAATTGGGATGAAACATTTAGGTCACTGGATACGGTTTGTGGAGAAATGGAAACTGACTTGAAAAATTCCAAACATCTTCCAAACCACATTTACACCAGAATTCGTTATGAAGACATCATTAAAGACCCATTTACTCAGGTTCAGTGGCTGTTTAACAGGCTGTATCATCGAAAATTAGACCAACAAACTATTGATTACATCTCAACGCACATTACATCAATCGACAATAAATTTAAGAAATATAAAAGCAAAAATCACTACTATGTTACTTATAGGAACTCACTTTTTGACCCAAACAAATGGAGGAAACACTTGAATAGGACTACTATTAAAATGGTTGAAAACAAATGCCAAAATATTATGAGAGAATTGGGATATGAAAAATTTAGGGGTTAATAATGCATTTCTTAGTGGTCATTTCACTGTCATTTTTTTAATAGTCATAACTGAATTGTCCATAACATAAAAATAAAAACGGTAAAATTTTAATACTGTACAAGGTAGTACCTGTACCATATCCGGTGTATCATAAACTGTGTGTTAAATTGTTAAGAAAAATCTGGAAATAAAAAAAAATTACAAGTAATAAAAAATCGAGGCCATTTCCAAAATACTTGTATATTAACATTACCACAGCACGTAATATGCTCATCTTATCTCCTCATAATGTTAAAAACATTCAGGCAATGACGTAATTCTTGAAAGTCAGATTTTTTTAACATTTTTTTTTCTCAAAGTAAAAGTAGTTCAGACAAAGCGGAAATAAGGTGTGCTAAGGGGAGATGTATAGAAGAGAGAGTGTTTTTGGGAAGGGGCGTCCATTATTGTAAATAAACAGTAAAAAAATAACTGTGTCATCCAATTGCCATGATTTCGACCTAATATTTTCTGAAAACATCAAATTTTTTTTTTGCTATTAACAAACTTTCCCTCTTTAACATCATCCCTTATTAAGAAAATGACCAATCGACCATCAATATACTATGTTAAACTAGTTAAGGTTGCGCATGCGTACTTTTTTCTGTGGTTGGAGGAGTATATAAGATGCGGCGAAACTCAACTTCAACCATCAAAACCGTCCAGAAGCATCTCAGCAGTCCACTGCAAATAAAAATATGGCCTACTTCACACTTGTAAGTCCACTTTTTCCATTTTTTAGAATTCCAGACCGAATTTAATTCTCCTATTTTGAAATTTAAAAGGTTTGCTTACTCGGTGTCTGCGCCGCATCTTGCGTTCTTGCTGGCCCAACAAATGTTGCTGAATTAGAAAATGAATTGAGAGCTGCAAATAATATTCTTAGTCGAGTTTATGGCTCTGTGTCTCGATCTGATGATTTAGATACCAGTGCATCGACTTATGGTGGAAGCAGCTATGGCGGCACCAGCGGTGGCTCACTCGCCGGAGGATTGATCGGTGGTATGGGATCAGGCATTGGTGGTCTCATCGGTGGTATTTTGAGAAGTTTAACTGGAATTGGCATAAAGTTGGGAGTCAACCTTAACCAAGAATTCTACAATGTTCCTGAACATGGATATGGTGATGCTAGCTATGGTGGTGGTGCCAGCTATGGAAATGCAGGAGGTTATGGTGGTGGAGCTTCTGCTGGTGGATATGGTGGATCTTCAGGAGGTTATGGTGGAGCTTCTGCTGGTGGTTACGGTGGAGCCTCTGCTGGTGGTTATGGTGGAGCTGTTGGTGGTGGTAGCTATGGTGGTAGTGCTAAGGGAGGTGATGCTGGCTATGGTGGTTCCAGCGTAAGTGCTGGAAGCTATGGTGGCTCATCTGGATATTAAGATTCATAAATTCTCAAAAACATAATTTAAGTATATTTTTCCATGCATTTCATCTGTATTTATGATCATCATTCCTAAAATATTTTGTACTGGTGTTCAGTGGTTATTTATCATTTATGTTGTGATTTTTGTTTGTTTTTTTGGGTGATTATTGTACTGTATGTAACAACATTTAAATTTGCCAAATAAGTGTTGTGTGTGGTTTGTAAAACATGAAGCTCAATTTATTCGTTTGTTTGAATGTATTCTCCTATAAAAAATAAAGATTGTGTAAAGATACATGTTGGAAAGTTTTTATGATGATTTATTATTGCTACACTGTTAACGCAGCTATCAGACAGCGTTTACAACACGTAAACAAAAGCAACTTCAAATAAAAAATGCTAAAACAATAAAGTTATGGGTTTTTACAGTATAAAAAACTGGTCAGACTGAGATCGCAATTAGTATTCATCTTAAAGTACTTTTAGCTTTTGTTTTGTAAAAGAAAATGGCTTAATTGACCACAGAATTATTCAAAAAAAAAAAAAAAAAAACTCAAATCATGATTGCCTAAATATTAAATCGGTATCAAAATGCAATCAAAATAATTTAAATAGCCATTTAAATAGATTACATGTACCTGGAGGTTTCTCTTGTAAAATTTTCACATGTTTTTTTTAGTTAAATAAGGTTTTTATGAACGCGAATCACCTGTTTTTTAATATCATACGGTGCATTTCCTGTATGATCCAGTCATTTTTATTTAACTATAAACTTCATTTAATATCATTTTTTAAAAGTTGCTTTGGGATATTTTCTGGCAAGCAAGTAAATAGCATAAACTACTTGAAAGACAATTTCTATTTTTTTGACCTCATTGCACCATAATAAATGACCAACAAATTATTAAATGTGACACGTTCACTCACATAACTTCCTGAATAGCTATACTGTAGGTTGGGCACCAGTCAGAAAATTCTTTGATTAATAATTCCCATCAAATGGCAATTGTTGTTATCCGTAGACTGTATGTATTGGATTACTAGGTTAACCACATAAAATACTCCTTCTCACGAAATAGTAATTTTCTTGAAGGAGTTTGAAATGGTATTCCTTTCAAATAATTAGTAGCCGATTATTTTGTTTGAAATCAATTAAATTGAGCCACTGGTTTTTGTTTATTAATTAACTGAAATGTAATTTGTTAATATTTTTAATTTTTAAATTTAGTATATATGATTGATACTATTATGAATGACAAGTTTTGCTTATAAAAACAAATTCAGTAACTGAATAATTTATTTTTGCTTGTTTAACATAATCAAATGATTTGCTAAAGTTGTGGTTTTTTATGTTAAATGTCATAAAATCAAATTTAGCATCACTTTAAATTATTTCTTTTTCGTTATTTTGGTTAAAATTTACTAAAGTTACTATATTACATTTTGTAATTTAAAAACAAATTTAATAATCAAAAATTAAAGTTTAATTTGAATTTTTTTTTTTCATTAATCGATGTCATTCTGTTTGTGTTTTTAATTTTTTTTTAATTATTGAGTGGCCTAAATATATTTATTACCCTAAAACCAAAATTTAAATTACAAGTTGTAATTAAAAATTTACAACTAAATAAATTATCAATTTCTATTTTTGTTTGGTTGGTTTTAGTACAATTGCAGGACATGACGTAACTTACAAGACTAAAATTTAAGATTTAAAGTAAAGTTTTAAGTTGCTAAATTTACTTTTAAAATTACTTAAATATTACCCCTTTCCATTTAGTTCAAGAAATGATTTCAGGTAAAATTTATTAACTTTTATATCAGTTTCACATTTCCTAGCAAACATTATGATATAATTATTTAATTTAGACTGACCAAAATATAATTCACACTTGAGTACAGTATTTGATGTAATAAAAGTTGGGAAAATGAGATTTATTCATATCCGCATTGGTACTACTGTCCTTTTGTTATAAGGAAAAAAGTTAATTTATTTTCTTTCACTTTTGAAATAAAAAAATTAAAAATAACGAAAAAGTGAAACTAATCTGTTGAGTAGTTTCAAATTATACAACAAAGCGGAAATAAACGGAGGAGATTTTTATTAGTGGCCAAAAGTGTTAGGTATTTTATTTGAATATACAGGTACAGGTATGTTAAGGGTGGGTGTGTGATATTATAATAACCCTCTCCACCCCCTAACTACTCACTGTGTACATTTTTAGTTTATTTACTCCCCATTCATTTATACATTTTAAAACAATACAATAAAAATCGAGCACTTTTTATCTTTTATTTCCGATTATAAATTACACAAAAAATTGACCACTGCAATTATCTTATTTTTTTGCGTTAGTAATTTAACTGTAACACTTTCTGCGCATGCGTTGTGATTAAAACAATGAAAGTTTTCCTGGATTATTCAAATATATATAAACACAAAATTCACTGGACAAAACATCAGTCAATTTCAGCTTTCAACAACGAAACATTTCTCAATTAGAAATTTCAACTGAAATAAAAATGAACTACATTGCAATGGTAAGTTTTACGTTAAGAAAAGTAAAGAAATGAGATGAATTATTTTATGAAAACTTTTTAAAGTTGTTCTGCATTGGATTTTGCTTGATGGTCTGTGTAATGGGAGCTCCACTTGAAGCTCAGCCTGTCCAGGAAGTTCAACAACCATACAATAACCAATTGATTGACCAATCAGGATTAGCTCAACTAATAGATTTAGGATTAAGGAGCAACTTAGGTCTACAAACTCCAGCTCAATTGGTGGCTGCTGAATCCCAACAAACATCAGACTTGGATTCAAGTTCAACAAGCAAGCGAAGTTCCGGTGGATACGGTGGAGGAGGAAGTTTCATCGGAGGTGGAATTGGTTCTCTTTTAGGAGACATTGCTGGTGGATTAATTCGTAACGTTGTGAAGAGTCTGACTGGAGTTGGAATTAAATTGGGACTGAATTTAAACAACGAAATTTACAATGTTCCTGAATATGGACATGGAGGTGGATATGGGCAAAACTACGGTGGTGGATACAGTCATAATCATGAAACAGTTTACCAAGAACCAAATAACAGAAATAATAATCAGCAAATTGATGTTAACCAAAATAATTTCAATAATAATAATAATAATTACGCCAATGTTAACCAATAATTCACTTATGTTAAATCCATTTAACTTACATCATTGACATTTAAAAAGTACAAGTTTTCATTACATCATTATTATTTTTTTTTTTTATATTTTTTATACAAAAAATGGACATTTTACGACTTGTTTAAATTTCTTGGAAAACAGTTTCCAAGTGGAAAATTACTTGTCGTAAAATTTCAAATGAGGTTGACAAATTATGGGATATTTTGAAAGTTTAACTGTAAAATATGACGTGTCAGTGTTGTTATTTATTGTGTAAATGGACAGTGTATGTTTCCATTATTTAACAAGCTTACATTACCACATGTGATTATCATCGAAAACTTATCATTTTATGTTCGTTGACTTTTCTTGTAATTTACTTTATAAATATTAAATTTAAAACAAAAATTGTTTTTGAGTACTGAATTAATCATAAGCTAAACGTGTTAACACTGTATAATAAGTGTTGCAAGGTCAACAAAATTAAGGTAGTACTGAATTTCTGCAAATTTTAACAGAAAATAGCATGTACTTTTATTTTAGTTGTTCAAGCGAGAAGTTTGACCGACTAATGTTACTTTCTAGTGAACAAAAAATAGTTTTTACAGTTTTTAAATGGTGTATTATTACTTCCTATATCTATGTAAAAATCAGTAAAATGATTAGGAAATAGGAGTAACAGACAAAAAAAATTATCAGTATTTGTAATTACACAGCACAATATCTTACATTTTAGGCTAGCCAATGCTCTGACCACATTACATTTTTTGTTTAAATATGATAAAATTTCAGGTACATATGGAGTTTATTAATGGTTTTAGAAATAGGTTTCCATATCTTTTTGTTGGTCACTGGATGAAAAGCTATTGTGCTTATACAGAGTGACTTTTTTACTTTGAAACTGGCAATTTGTCCAATGAAAATACTATTTTTGAAAATCACCCAGTAATGATAATGAGTGTATATTAATAAGTTGGCTGTTTTTCCGTCCTATTAAAACATAATACAAAAAAATTCTTTACACTATTTACATAAGGATAATGCATCATAATAACAATGTTATTTAATAACAGGTGTTTGTGCCATTAATACTTAATTACATGTTGTGTAACCGATCCTAAAAAGTATTTTAATTGTTGGGCTGAATGATGGCCAGTTGACGGCTTCTTCATGGTGTTTTTAATTGTTTTTTATTTAAATATATTCACAAACGTTTAGATATTACCGAGAAATTCTCAACACGTATACTTATCGCCATAAGTGGCTTAAAATTTTAAAATTCAGGTAGGAAAAGTAGGTTTTCAGTAATAAATTTGAATATTTATTTTTACATCTGCTGAGGTTAAAGAAGAGTAACTTACTGTACTTTGTTTTATTATAAAAGAAATTATTTTTATTTTTATTAAGAATAAAATATTTAGGCTACGTATAACATTATTTCTATTTGGATTTTTTATGCAGTTGAATGGGTTTTGCATTATTAAAAGTAATTAAAGAAATACGGAAATGGCCACTATTGCATCACAATAATGGCCAAATGTTCATTTTTTTAATGTTTTTAAGTTGGCTTTTTTATTTATTAAAATTAGGTCATATTTAAGCGTATAAAAGTGAAACTGACTGGAAGCACATTAATTTAAATTAGTAAAAAAATTAATTTTCGTTTAAAAAATTGTTTTATTATTGCTACAAGTTAAATTAAATATTTTGGTATAAATTAGTGTTTGTTTTAATAGAAATTATGAGTTAATTAACCGATACAGTATTTAATTTCTTAAGTTTATACTGAGGTCACTGGCGACATTTAATCAGAATCTAATTGGCTAAAGAAAAAGCTAGTTTTTCAGTGTGATCATGACAGTCTAAACAAGTTTTAAATAACTTTTTTTACTAACAAAATAATAATACTTAACTTTTATTCAGTGGTCAAGAAGACAACTTTCTGCTTGAGTAATATTTTGACCAAAACATTTTTTTATGATTCAAATCACAAGGCCAAATTTCCGTTTGTGGAAAAAAAAATAGCCACAAATTTGAATAATACATAAATTTATATTAATTTTGTAAATTTTAATTAAAATGATTTGTAGTGTGAAGAATATGAACTCCACAAAAAAAAATTATTATGAAAATTTCTAATTTTTTTAAACAGATTTTTAAACTTTATTTAAACAGATTAAATAAACTTACTTATATTTATATTACTCAATGTAGCCAGATTATAAAAACAACTTTATTAAAAAAACTAAATTTAATAAAGTACAGTACACTATAACTTTTTACAGTAATTTAGTTAAAAATTACACAGGAAACCGACTAAATAAAAAATAAAATAACGGGTGATTTTCTGATATGAAACACTTTTCCCACAGAAACAGGACAAATTGCTATTTAAAAAATTTTGTTTCCTATAAAAAGTCAGAAGCTCTTTTAGAAACTTAATCAGAATTTATTTATGTTTTTGTATGTGAATTATCATTGTTTTTAAGAAAAACACAAAAAACATTTACTGTACATTATAGTTTTTAGGTCCATTTAATCTTCATTTTATTTTGAATAGAATTTCTTGACCTGTTGGCTAATTGACCGATACAGCACATAAACACTGCAACATAATTCAAATGTCTATAAAAACTAGTTTATTTCTGATAATCTTTTCACGATTTTCCATAATGCATATGATTAAAGATGAATACTTAATTCTAGTTAATTAAAAGCACAGAAGTCATTTTTTTACTGTTGCTTTTTTTCGGTGATCAATTAACCGATTACAGCGATTCCGTGCGGTCACTTTATCGAAACAAAGTTTTCAAACAAGATCCACTTTTTACATTTATTTAAATAAAAAGAAAACTAGATTTTTTTTGCAAGCCATTTCAATTTAAATAAAATATTGTTCAGCAAAAGGTGAGAGAGTTCAAAAAAGAAATAAATTAAAAAAAGATATTTATTGCTCGGAAACAAGAAAACTGGAGCGAGCATTTTTTATCTGGACAGTTTGAAAGCTCATGTTGGGGGTGTCACATTATGCAATAACTCTCCTATACAGTAAGGGCAGTCCATACAGTATCCCACAACACTGTTTTTTAATATAGGAAGTATTTAAATCTAAGATGTAATCAGAAACACAATGCTCAGTAATAAAACATAACAATTGATGCTGTGCTTATGAAGTTATGAAATTAAGAAAAATTTTAAATTTCTCATTTACTTAACAACGCACAAAAAGCCTATAAATTAAATCTTAATAGTACCTGCCAAGTGAAAGTGTTGCATCTATCAACCTAGAAAAATACAATCACATTGTATAAGTAGCCCCATAAGGAAAAAAAATTATAAAAAGAAAAAGTGACCTGCCAAAAAATAAAAGTTTTTAATCTAACTGTAAAATAGGGGGAGAAAAAGTAGTTCATAAGTACATGTAAAAGAGGAAGTAAAAGTTGTTTAATAGCAAAGAGCCAAGAAAAAAACTGAAAAGAAAAGAAAATACTACTCCCTTTTTTTGTTGCTGATGAATGATGGCTGAAAGTTACCACCCATATTATCTTCTCCCTCAAATCGCCCCTCTTATACAGTACCTTGTCTATTATTTATCGGAGGTATTTTTTTTTGCATGAGAGAATTACACAAGGTGAGACGAGTGGTGAGCCAATGGAAATCTTCTCGTTTTTTCTCCTCCTTTATGATGTTTTTAAACTTCTTCTGGCCAACAGCATCTTCATAAAAGAAGAATATGACGTCACATAATGTATCTTCCTGAATGTGGCCAGTATATAAACATAGACTGGTCACTAAGAATAACATCATTTGAAGTAAACAACTGGTTAAACTAACAAGACATTTCTTAAGATGACAAGAATTTCTTGGGTAAGAAAATCAAGTTTGTTGTCTTTTTCCAAACACATGTTTACTTACTTAAAAATGGGTTTCTTTTTAGTCTGGGATACTTTGTACATGCCTGGCAGTTTGTGTTGTAGCAAATAGCAGGCCAGAGATTGAACTTTTAGGTTCTGATGCAAAGCCTGTAGCATCAGTGTCAAATCCTGGAATTGGTTATGGAATAGGTTTGGGTTTAGGAGCTGTCAATGGAATTGTCAGTGGTTTATTAAATAGTGAAGAGGATCAGGATCCCAGTGCCTCAATTAAACGCAGTGCTGGAGGTTATGGCGGTGACAGTGGAGGAAGTTATGGCGGTGGTAGCAGTAGTGGAGGTGGTGGACTTGGAAGCTTGGTTGGTGGAATTGGAGGAGGGCTAATTGGAGGTCTCTTGAAGAGTCTGTCAGGCGTTGGTATCAAGCTTGGTGTAAACCTCAAAAAAGAATTATACAATGTACCTGAATACGGTGGTGGTGATGCTTCTATTGGCTACAGAAATGGTGCTGTTGATGGAAGAAGTAGCTATGGCGGTGCTTCAGTAGGACGAGGCTATGGTGGAGGTGAAGGTGGTTATGGTGGTGGTTCATCTGTTGGAGGTGGCTATGGCGGTGGTGCAGCTTTATCCGGTGGGCAAGGAGGTGGTTATGGCGGTGGTTCATCTGTTGGAGGTGGCTATGGCGGTGGTGCAGCTGCATCCGGTGGTCATGGAGGTGGTTATGACGGTGGTTCATCTTTTGGAGGTGGTTATGGCGGTGGTGCAGCTGTATCTGGTGGCCATGGAGGTGGTTATGGCGGTAGCGCAGCTATTGAAGGTGGTTATGGGGGTGGTGCATCTATTGGAGGTGGATATGACGGTGGTGCATCTGTTGGAGGTGGATATGGGGGTGGTGCACAAGGACATGGAGCTGGTGCTGCCGTTGGTGGTGGTTATGGAAGTGGCGCAGCTGTTGGAGGAAACTATGGAGGCGACGCTGGAAAAGATTTCAGGAGTGGTGCTGTAGATGGTGGTTATGGCAGTGGTCAAGCAGTTGGCGGTAACTATGGTGGAGGATCAATTGAAGGGAAAGATTTTAGAAGTGGAGCTATAGATGCAGGCTATAGTAGTGGTGCTGCTATTGGAGGAAACTATGAAGGTGGAAAAGACTTTAGGAGTGGTGCAGTAGACGGTGGTTATGGCAGTGGTCAAGGTGGAGCATCTGTTGGCGGTGGTTATGGTGGAGAATCATTTGAGGGAAGAGATTTTAGAAGTGGTGCTGTAGATGGTGGTTATGGAGGTGCTGCTGCTATTGGAAGTGGTCATACTAGTGGTGCTGCATCTGGTAGTGGGTATGGAAGTAGTGCAGCTGTTGCAGGAAACTATGGAGGTGACGCTGAAAAAGATTTCAGGAGTGGTGCTGTAGATGGTGGATATGGCAGCGGTCAAGGTGGTGCATCTGTTGGCGGTAGTTACGGTGGAGAATCATTTGAAGGCAAAGATTTCAGAAGTGGCGCTGTAGATGCAGGTTATAGTAGTGGTTGTTGTGCTTCTGTTGGAGGTGGCAGTGCAGCTATTGCTGGAGGATATGCAGGCGACGCTGCAACTGGAGGTGGATATGGTGGAGATTCCACTGGAGCCAAAGACTTTAGAAGTGGTGCAGTAGACAGTGGTTATGGCGGCGGTGGAGCATCTAATGTTGGTAATTACGAGGGCAGTGCTAATATTGGAGGCGGAGCTTCAAGTGGTGGTTACAACATTGAAAATAATGTTGTTGGTGGTTCATCGGACGGTTATGGTAGTGGTGCTAGTGGCCAAGGAGGTGCTGGTAGCTACTGAAGACTTTACTAGAACTAACTTAAGCTCATTTCATTTGTTGCCATCATATAATGTAAATTCCTAAACAACGAATTTTTTTTACTATGAATATTTATATAATTTTGCATAATTTATAAGCACCACAATTGATGTATTGTTTTTTTTTCAATAATTTTTTAATGTGATTTGTATTGCCTTACCATGCCAAAACGCACAATTTCATATTCTGTATGTTTTTGTCATGAAATTGTGTACAATAAAATAATAAACACAATTTTCATAAAAATATTTTCATAATTAATGCATTCAACCGGTTAAAATAGGTTTCAATGTTTAATTAGGCCACTGCAAAACTGCCCAACTTGCATTTCTTCCTTGTTTAAAACAAATTAAAAAAGAATCAGCAATTTCTTTCAGTCAAATGATAAGTTTGTGTTAACAGAAAATCAGTTTAAATTACTTTAAGTGCTCTCAATCTTTTTGTAAGTAAAGCCAACACGTTTTCACTTTTAAAACGTGGAGTTACACAACATATTATGAAAAGGTGAAAAAGCGCGTTAATTTGCTTTCAAGTCATGTCTGACCAGGTGAATGGACTTCAATCAGGAGTCATTTGCCCTGTGACCCATATTTGGCTACACAACATCTGTACAAATAAAAAACCAAACCCATAAAAAACATTTAATTCACTAACATACAAAACCATCAACGTACAATAAACATCACAAGTTCTTTTTTTTTATTTTTGTGGGTAGGACTACGACTTCTATTTATTTTTTGATATTATTTTAAATTCCCAAGAAAAGTGTTGACTGTAATTTAATATGTCAAATTAAAAATGCAATTTAAAAGTAGGAAATTGGATAATGTGGGAAAAAATTTAAATGCTTATCTTTATACTAAAAAATGTTTTATGGTAACTTAAACCAGTAAGAAGAATATCAATTTATTTACGTTAATTAAATAATATTTAAGTTTGTCAAATTATGTTATGTAAACTAAGTTATGAGAGGTTTTTTCTTTATAGTATTTACTTTGATTGTTGATTTGAAATTACTGAATTAACATGACATTAACATTTTGTTTATTTGTTTACGTTTTGGGGCTGATTATCTGAAAGCTGGCTTTAAACTAAGTTGATGATTGATTAATAATAATCATTTAAAAATGAATACCAAGTCATTTTATGGTTTTAGATTATAGAAACAGTTTAGATTAATATCACCTGATAGTTAATTATGGTATCTGAAAAGTCATAAAATTAATTAAAAACAACTGCAATGATAAAAAGATAAAAACATTGAATGATTTAATTGGTTAAGTTAGTTGATGCTATCAAAGCATCTAATTTGTACATGCATTTTTAATGGTAAACATCAGTTTGATATTGTTTTGAACACAGTCTTTATTTTAAACAAGTTTATCAAACCCAATTTGTGTGAAAGTTAACCGTTTTTATTAAAGTATTGTGTTGTTTTTTATAGTGCCCATTAAGAACTGACAAAAACAAAACTGGAAATCATGGATTTTGGATTATCAACTCAGCAACACATTTTGGATACTTTTTGACCTGGAGTGGATTTGGATTTCAATGTGATTTTCAATCTCAATCAACTAATGGACATCAATATGCAACTGGATACTTGTTAATTTTATTAACGAAGATACGGTAAGAATAACTTTTAATATTGCATTTTTCTTTTGAAAATACAGACAACCGTGTACTGTATTTTGAATTCGTGTGAATATTTGTAATTTTGTGAATGTTGTTAGACTAAAAAAGCAAACGCTTAAATTAAGAAGTGACTAAGAAATCCATGAGATTTAAAGTTGAACATTTTTATTGAGTGTTTTCTATTGATACATTTAAATAAGTTAGCCATTTATCACACGACACTGTAAATCATTCTACGTTAAATTAATATCAGCTATATAAAATTAATCATTGCCTGCAATGATTTCTGTATAAAATTTAGTTAGATGAGGTTGAGTTTTTGTTGGTAACTGTAAGTTTATTGGTGATGGTGCCAAATAAGGATTCAAAATCCTTGGCATCGCATTCGTAAATTTGGTCGCATTTTCCACTTTCTCCACTTTCAATTGCCTTCTTCAGTGGCTTGAAGTGTTTGTGAATATTTTCAGGAAGTACATGATCAAGTATCCTAAAACACACACGCAAACAACATTTAGCATTATTGTTTCCAAAAAGTGATATACTAAACTTACGATAGAGTTCGAGCTTTCTTTTCTGATCCCTTGAAGATGTATCCCAATTGACAAGCCACTTTTTGTCGGCATTTTTCATTGTGTGCTAAAGCGTCAAAAGCAGCAGTTGCTTCATCGATTGTGCGAAGTAAATCAAGGTTTGGCATGCCAGGAATAACACTGCTGATGCCCCCATCATTACTTCTTCCGATGAAAAATAGCAAAGCTGGAATCAATGCAGCCAATAGCAAAAGTCCCAATGGTATTAGTAGCAATCCTAAAAGAGGAATTCCAAGTCCTAAGAGGGCCAACTCTCCACCCTTATCACCTTTGGAACCACTATCACAGCACATCATACCTATTAAGTATTCATAAAACAAAAAATTAGTACAATTGATAATAACACTTGATTTTTATTAAAATTTTGTAATAAATTTGCAATTACCTCCTCCATATCCACCACCACCGCCACCGTATCCGCCTCCTCCATATGATCCTCCACCGCCGCCATATCCGCCACCACCTCCTCCGTATCCACCGCCTCCCATTCCATATCCTCCACCACCATATCCGCCTCCTCCCATGCCATATCCTCCTCCACCGCTGTCTCCCTTATCCTTATCGAAGAAGTCTAACCGATGGCTCAGCATATCAGTGATGGTATCTCTTTGCTGCCGATGCTCGTATTGGGCTCTTACGGCCTGTGATGCTAAAATCACGGCCAAACTTAAGACCAGACAGTTAGTAGTCGCTCCCATTGCCAACTGTTATTGCAAGAAAAGATGCTCTTTCTGTAACTAGCTTGTTGTTGCTGAGTAAATAATGCTCAAACTGCTAGTTTGCTTTCCTTTTATACTATTTCTTGTGGTGTAAGAATCAATGGAAGTGATGGTGAATCCTTTTTTAAGTCAAATGTGAACTTGAACTTTCTTTGTGTTTTTCAGTTAAGTTAGAAATTGTGCTCAGTCATTGCGAGTTAAGCTTATTATTATTATTAAAATGAGTGGAGGTTTAAGTTATCTTTAATCGGTTGAAGATATCACCTTCTTAAGTGTTACACATTGGCTATTGTTAATGCACACTTAACGGTAACCAATTTAACAGCTTAATCTCTTTTATTTTTTATAATTCAGTTTATTTTTTTTTAATATTCAATATGAACTTGAAATATTGATTAAATGTAACAGCGGTAAACTTATTAGGTCAGGAGAGTGGGAGTTAGTGCTGCTTAATAATTGAAAAAAAATTAACTGTAATTTAAATTTTTTTGGGGAAAATTTTGTAATTGTACATGTTTTAGTGTGACCTTATAAAAATTTAGTATAACACAATTAAATGAACTTTTTTGTATATTTTTAAAGCATTTTCAACATCTATTTAGGGATTTTATTTTTTTTTTTCAACATTTACTTCAATTTTACTTTTAATTAAATGATCAAGCAGGTCAACCCTGACTTTTCTTATTTTAGTCATAAATTGTTTACTTATTTTAAAATTTTGTAATGAAAATATATTTTATCTACGATTTATTATTAGTTTGAGCAGTTAATTCTCAATTTCAACGAGATGCTATGCTATGCAGTAAAGTATTTATTTTTATTGCCGATAGCGTTCGTATCAATCACGGCATGTTTTTTTCACGCCGCCGACAAATAAGCTATGCAGTGAAATATTTATGTTGCCGATAGCGTTCGTATCAATCACGGCATGTTTTCCTCACGCAGTCGACAAATAAGCTATGCAGTAAAGTATTTATTTTTATTGCCGATAGCGTTCGTATCAATCACGGCATGTTTTTCTCACGCAGTTGACAAATAAGCTATGAAATGAAGCATTTTATTTACATTTTCTTTTCATTGAAATAACATGTATTTGCTGCTTCTGTAAAATGTCATTATAATGAAATTAATAACCAAATAAAATTATGTTGTAGCTCGTTTTTAGCAATGTTTTTAAGCAATAATACTTTCTAATTAGTCTGTATTGATTATGTGCTTTTACAAAAAAGTAGATTGCCAACTTTTAACTTATTGTAGTCACCTATATTTGCAATTAAGTTAAGTATTAACTTTTGAGTTACTTTAATTCACGGTCAAATCAGGTAATCGCATAACCGAAAATCAAATCAGATTTAGCATTTCTGCAAATTCATTTTTGAACCCTGCCCTTTCTTTAATAGGACAGATGTAACTGCTATTGTTAAACAGTTTTAAATTTATTACTTAACCTTCAAAAATAATAAAAAAAAAGGTTAAACCTGAATGTTTGACCTTTTTAAAAGTATAACTTTTTCAAAGAGATTTGGGGTAAGAAAGCAATGAAGGTGACAATTTCTTTATTTTTACAAAACCCATACTGTTTTTATGCCGATGCTTTATTTTTCTTATTTTTTTGTAAAAATTGTTTTTTAAAAATGTGCAAACAGCGTTACCTGTTGTAAAGGCTTTTACTGTATCGATTTTCACAGCCACACTTATCATTCATCATAATGGCCAAGATGAATGGGTAACAGATTAACTAGTAGGTTAGCTGTTTCTCAACAAAGATAACAAATTGACCTTTTATGAATTGGCAGAATAAAAATAACAATTCTTAAAAAAAAAATCAACGACTTTATAAGTACAAAGTTTTGACTTTTTTATGCTTAAGTGCGTTTATTTGGTACATTAATAAACAACAAAGTTACTGTAAGTTTCGTTACGAAAGTTAAGAGCAAATTCTCAAAGTGTTAAAATCAGTTTGACAGACAAATCGTCCGGTTTCTAAGCACCACCAATCGTCCCATAGCCAGCTGTTTCCTTCCCAGTAAACTAAACAGTGTTCTCGTCCCAAATTATTGTTGGGAACACCAGGAGCCCAATTGGTGTAAACAACTGATGAGTTATCATGTGACCAGAATTGAGAACGTTTTTTAGAAACTGTTATTTGAGCATCTAAAATTACATGATGACTTTTGCTACTCTTTTGTCATTAAATATTTTAATGACTTTTAATATTATCAAATTTAATGTCAATTGATAAATGCAAAGCCAAGGTCTTATTAAGATCATAAAATATTTTCAAAATAAGAAATATTAACAGTTTAAGTTGTCAGTTTAAATTGAAACTTCCCATGATGTTAACATCGCAGAGGCTGAAATTACCCACTTTTAAAATTTCACATTGCCTGGCAATGCTTCGATCAGTTTCTTCTAATATTATTAGTAATCGATTTAATGGAAAAGTAGCCGTCGTTACTGCATCGACTGAAGGGTAACGATTTACATTTTTAATTCTCGAATTGACTTACAATAATTGAGTGATGATTTAAATTAAGAATTGGATTTTCAATTGCCAGAAGATTGGCACAGGAGGGTGCAAAGGTGGTTGTAAGTAGTCGAAAGCAATCAAATGTTGATAAGGCAGTTGAAACACTAAACCAGGAAGGACTAACTGAAGTTAGTGGTATTGTTTGTCATGTTAGTAAGAAATATGATCGTGAAGCACTACTGAAACATGTGAGTAACTAAGTAAGAGTTAAGTCGTGCAATTTGTTAAAAATCAATATTTTGCTAGTTAGTACTAAAACGTGTTTTCTTCTGCAACAGACTTGCTCTAAATTTGGTGGCATTGATATTTTAGTCAGCAATGCTGGGGCGAATGTTCATACTGGACTAGTATTAGAGGTAAACATACAACAGCTGTTCAAATAAATATTAAACTGTTAAGTTCATATTAGACTCCTGAAGAAGCATGGGATAAATCCATGGAAATAAACTTAAAATCTGCATTTCAATTAACGCAGGAAGTTGTACCACTGCTTAAAAGTCGAGGGTTTTGAGAGATTTTAGTAAATATAAATTGTCACATGGAAATTCATAATGTTTGGTAATTTAGTGGAGGATCCATCGTGTATACGGCATCAATTGCTGGAATAACTCCAAAACCCTTTGTTGGGGCTTATTCAATTTCAAAAGCAGGTCTATTAGCAATGGCGAAGGTTATTGCTACCGAATGTGCTCCAATGAATATTCGGGTTAACTGTGTAGCTCCAGGTCTAATTAATACTAAAATGGGCCGTTTGGTAAATTATATACAGTACATAATTCATCATTTTTAATTATTTAAGTTTTACTACTTTATTTAGATCAATGATATTAAGTTTGTTAAAATGTATATGAAAAATATGGTGGACATGAAAAGGTAGTTCAACCTGGAGACTAATAATTGAGTCGTTATCTCATTGTTTTATCTTTAAGAAATGGAGAACCTCATGAGGTCAGTGCTGCAGTTGCATTTCTTTGCTCTGACGATGCTTCCTACATCACTGGAGATGTTATATGCGTCACAGGAGGGTCTCAATCTCGAATTTGATTGTTCCTGTAAAATATCTGGTTCATAGCAATCTAAACTTATAAATTATGTCTGTTTTAAATGCTGTGCATATTTGAAAATGCCTATATTGTACGTTAAACATGTCTAAAAGTCAAACTTTCTTAATTAGTGTTAGTTTACCATTAGTTACTTTTTATCTTGGCTTAAAAATGAAAGAGTCTAAAATAAGAAAGAGTTGGATATGTAAATGTTGGATTATAGCTGTTCTCATGAAGTTGTTGGCAAATACTGTGTAATTTAACAATTAAAATAATTACGAATATGGCATTGACGATGATGCAATTATATTGGCATTACTCGAAGTGAAATGAGATTATACATTAGTATGTTGATTATAAAATTACACAATAGAAACAAATGTCACAACTGTTTTTATTATAAGTCGACATATTTAATAGGATTTAGAAATTTGCATTTGCCCATAATTAATCTCTTGAACTATTTGAACATGTTTCCCAAGCATATCAGCTGATGGCCAAAACATGGTCTTTATATTTACAATTAACTGTTATTGTTTTTATTCAATAGCAAAAAAAATACAAGAATATTTTTATCAGTTAGAATGATGATTTCTCATTATTATTTGTCATAAAAAATAGTTTTTTAGTTTACATGATACCAGGTAAACGATATTGTCTAAGTTATTATTACTATTAGTCGCAGATGGCATAATTCACATAACAATTATAAATATTTATGTCATTTGACTCATTCGATTGAATGTTAACTTATTATTAGATGAAATAATTATGAATACAGCTCTTGCAATGATGCAATTCTTTTGACCGGAATTCATTATTGCATTATTTTTATGGGCTACTTAAATAATTGCAAAACAAAATAAGGTATAATTGCGCTTCAAAAAGGAAGTATAAAGTCTCAATAATTGTCACTGTGGCTACGTTGCTCTGCATTTGAGCATAAACCATCAACTTTTTTCAAAATCAAAATGGAATATCGGTTCCAAACACTGGACTACATTGTCGTTTCAGTCTTGCTATTTCTCTCAGCTGCTTATGGAATTTACGCGTCTAACTTCAAACATAAACAAACGACTTTAATTGAATATTTTTTGGCTGAAAAAAACGTTTCAATTATTTTGATTACTTTGTCGTATTTTTCAAGTTATGCAGCTGGTGGAATGACTGGACAGGCCATTGAAATTTACTTATTCGGAAGCCAAAATATGGTTTACATTTTTGTATTACCTATAATGCTTCTAATAATTCAATATTTTGTGATTCCTGTGTTTTATCCAATACAAAATATGAGCATGTTGAAGGTAAATTAGCAATTTAGCATATTAGTAAGTACTGATAACTATTAGTTATTTCTTTTAATAGTACTTTGAGATTCGTTTTGGGAAAGTAGTTACAATGCCAGTATTGATTTCATCAATAATTGGAATGGTAAATTTATTAGTGTTATTATTAGCAATTTGTTATTTTGATTATCTGAAACTTGGCAGGTATTAACCGGTTCAGTTAACATTTTTATTTCAGCAATCGTAATTCAGCAAGGTTTGTAAAATATTTATTTTTTTATGAAACAGAATGGTAATTTTATGTAAATTAATTGACAGTGTCTGCCATCTCATTTTGGGTTGCTGCAACTATTTTTACTGTATTGTGTGTTGCATATTCAACGTTGGTAATTAACAATAGATTTGCAAAACATGTTATTCAAATTAACTGTAATTAAATATGTAGGGTGGAATGAGAGGAATTATTATGGCAGATGCTATACAAGCAGTTATAATGATAATTTCAGTGTTTTCCATATTGATAATTGGCATTGTTAAAAGTGGTGGTCCAAAAGCAATTTGGGAAATTAACAGTCAACATGACAGGCTTTATTTTTTTAAGTAATGAGTAATGAAACGGCTTGTTGAACTGTTTAATTAATTTATCTTATTAATTATTTTGTTATGTAGTTTTAGTTTAGATCCAACAGTTCGTTATATATTTTGGTCAGCTTTTTTTGGCTTTGGTTTCATGGTAATTAGCTTCAATGCAATGAATCAGACTCTTATTCATAGATGCATTATGGCTCCAAACATGAAAACTGCACAAAAGTAATATATGTTAGTACTAATAAATAATCACAAGTCAATTTTTAATTTTTTTAAATGATAGGATATCAAAAATTGGAATTATAATGGGTTTAACATTCATGTTCTTGTATCAAATTTTGGGATTGGTAACATTTGCTTACTATCATGGCTGTAATGTACAGAAAACTGGTAAAATTCAATCAATAAATCAGGTAAATAGATTTCTAAATACACAACAGAAGTCAATAATATTGTCAATAAATTTGTTTTAGTTGAATTCTTATTTTGCTATGGAGATTCTATATGAATATCCAAGTTTACCTGGATTGTATTTTAGTGGATTGCTAAGTGCAACTTTAAGGTAGATTTTTGATATCTAGATAAAATTATTTTAAACTATATTTTATTATTAATGTTATAATAGCACAATTTCATCTATTTTGAATTCGGTTTCTGCTTTAATAATCGCTCAATTGAAACCAAATATCCATGAAACATCATCAGGCACATTTTTTTGTAAAATTCTTGGTAAGTTAACTTCATGTAATTGCTTAATGAGCTTCTAAATTGACAATTTGTTTTATAATAATTTAGTATTTGTTTGTGGACTGACAATGTTTTCAATTCTTTTCCTTTTGGAGATATTCCAAAATTTTGCCCATGTAATAAGTTTAAGCGATTTTTAACTTAGTTTTTCATTAATTTTAACTGGTTAATTTTTACTCAGGCTAGTATTACTTTTATTTCAATCATAAGTGGACCTGTATTTGCCGTGTATTGCATTGCTATTTTCTGTCCAAAAAGTCATCCAAAGGTTATCATTTTTATAACTTAAATTTAGCGACGTTTGCATTGAAAATAATTAACACTAAATTACTTTTATCAGTGTGTTGCCATTTCATTTTTGATGGCGATTGCATTTGGATTTTATATAGTAGTTGGATCTGTACTGGTGACATCTCGAGATTTACCAAAAGCATTTGCCAATTGCACTTCCAATGCGACTACATTTATCACAATTAACGTCAACACCACAATTATTATTGAAGAAAACAACCAGTTAGTTGAATTAAAATTTGATGACATTTTGTATAACTAATTAATATTATAATTTAATCGTTTTAGCGATGTGTATTTCCCATTTAACAAATTATCATATCTATACATATCTTTGGAAGTATTTTTAGTAACTCTCATCTGCTTCATTTTCCTGTCAATTGCTATTGGTAAAGACTAGATAATTTTAAGGTGTTTATTTCTACAAATTAACAGTTTTTATAATAACTTAGGGCAAAAGAAACAAAAGACAGTTGAGTTTGATTTGAGTATGATTCCTCCATGTGTTCAAAAGTTTCATCTTAAACTGAGTAAGAAGTGGCAGAAAATACTTCAGTGTGATGTCTATAATGAAAACAGATCACAATTAAGTAATGAACAACAAAACAAGCTCATTGATGACTAAGTTAACTGTGAAGAGTAAAATTCAATAGGTTTTTAATACAAAAAGGTGATGGAAATATAAAGTCTTTGAATTCCTTTATTATTGTACAGTAGCTACTGTGTAAAAAATTTTTTACAAAAAAGTTTAAATTTTTTAAAATAACTTTTTAGTTTTAAAAAAAACTTTGTCTCTCTGTAAGTCTTCATTTATTTTTATCTTCACCCTGAAAATTGTTGGGAAATACTGTATATTTTTTCAAGAACATCCAACGAGATGACGACAACCTATTTGTGACCTGGATATGAGGCACTTTTATTGGCTCCTACTTGCAGCTATTAAAAAGTTATTTATTGTAGATATAATTGTAGACATTTTATGGTTCGTTGGGTGTCTTACTGTGTGTATAAAGGATATTTCAGTCACCAAACGTGTCAAACGTAATTGTCGTTTTGTGTTAAGTTATTTTGACTTTTCTACTTTGAAGTGCACATCAGTTAACATGGAGTACCGATTTCAAGCATTGGATTACATTGTCGTGTCTGTTTCTCTGGTTTTAGCAGCTGCTTATGGAATTTATGCGTCCAATTTCCAGCATAAGCAAACAACTTTAATTGAATATTTTTTAGCTGAAAAAAATATTTCAGTTATTTTGATCATTTTATCGTATTTCTCAAGCTATGCAGCTGGTGGAATGACTGGACAGGCCATTGAAATTTACTTATTTGGAAGCCAAAATATGGCTTACATTTTTGTATTACCTATAATGCTTCTTATAGTTCAATATTTAGTCATTCCGGTGTTTTATCCAATACAAAATATAAGCATGTTGAAGGTAATTTAGTTAATTTTGCTTTTTTTTTATTTAACATAATAAGTGATTTATTTTATTGGTAGTATTTTGAAATTCGTTTTGGAAATGCAGTTACAAGTATTGCTTTGATTGCATTAATTATTGGAATGGTAAATATTGATCATAATTCGTTAATGATTTTAAATGCAACTAATTTGCAGAATTGCAGATGTTACTTGGGTCTGTGAATATTTTCATATCAGCTATTGCAATTCAACAAGGTTTGCATACTTTTGCATAATTTTGTTGTTTATTAAACTTGTTTTTGGCAGTGTCAGCATTATCATTTTGGATGGCTGCAACTATTATCACTGTTTTATGTGTTGGATATTCAACACTGGGTGGAATGAGAGGAATTATCATAACCGATGCCATACAAGCCGTTATAATGATGGTTTCTTTACTATTCATATTGATAGTCAGTGTCATTAAATGTGGTGGTTTAAAAGCCATCTGGGACATTAGCCATCAGTATGGAAGGCTGGATTTGTTTAAGTAAATATAATTGTTATATCTATAACTTAGCTTTTACTTTGCTCTGATAGATTTTGCTTTGCAGTTTTAATTTTGATCCCACAGTTCGTTATACATTTTGGTCTGCAATTTTTGGCTTTGGTTTCGTGGTGATTAGTTTCAATGCAATGAACCAAACTCTTATTCAGAGATGTATTATGGCTCCAACGATTAGTTCAGCTAAAAAGTAAGCTAATTACTACATAATTAGCCAGTAATTAACATTATGATTGACAGGATATCAAGAATTGGAATTATAATGGGGTTAATATACATGCTCTTGTATCAAGCTTTGGGATTAGTAACATTTGCATATTATAATGGATGTAACTTACAGGCAACTGGAAAAATTAAATCAATTAATCAGGTGAATACATCTTTTTATAGAAAAGTTTCTTCAATTTTTTAAATTTTATTTTAGATAAATTCTTACTTTGCTATGGACATTTTGTATGATTACCCAACATTGCCAGGCTTATATTTTAGTGGGTTATTAAGTACTACTATGAGGTAAAACTAGTGACTAAATTATGATCACTTTTTAGTTTGTTACTTAAAATTTATAGCACAATTTCATCTATTTTGAATTCTGTTGCTGCAATGATTATTTCTCGATTCAAACCAATTAACAATGAAACAACATCAGGCACATTTCTATGTAAAATTCTTGGTAAGTCAATTTAATGTAATCAACAATTTAGAAATGACTAATTTTATTTGGATTATTTAGTATTTTTGTGTGGACTGGTTATGTTTTCAATACTTTATTTTTTGGAGAGATTTCCTAATTTTGGTCAAGTAATTAATTCTCAGATATCATTGTTACATTGCTATATTTTTATAAACGATTCAGGCGAGTGTCACGATTATATCTCTTATAAGTGGACCTGTTTTTGCTGTTTATTTTATTGCCATTTTGTGTCCCAGAAGCAACAGAAAGGTTTCCATTTCTTTATTAAGTTTTACTATGAAAGTCACTTTATTATTGTTTTTCTTAGTGTGTCGCAATCTCATTTCTGATGGCTTTCTTATTTGGATTTTACATTATGATTGGATCTTTATTGGTTAAGTCAAACGACTTGCCAAAACCATTTGCCAGCTGTATTTCCAATGCATCAAGTAATACGACTGCAATTAACATTGTCAATACCAACAAAACAATCAGTTTAACAGAAGAACACAATCTGTATAATCCCGTTTTGTTTTTATTTAACTATTTCATTAATATTCGTATTTTTTTTCATTGTTAGTGATGCTTATTTTCCACTTAACAAATTGTCATATCTGTACATGTGTTTGGAGATGTTTTTGGCAACTATCATTTGTTTTTTATTCCTGTCTGTTGTAACAGGTATTAAGTTATATTCCTGTCTAATTTAAAATCTATCTAAAACTTTTATTAAAATCCAACATAGGGCAAGGGAAGAAAACAGATGTTAAGTTTGACTTGAGCTTGATTCCTCCATGTGTGCAAAAACTTCACCAAAAACTAAACAAAAAGTGGCGTAAACGTCTTCTCTGTGACGTTTATGATGACGATTTTCTCCAATTACCTAATGAGCAGCAAATTATGCTTGTTGAAAATGTAAATGACAATTTAAAAATTCAAGATTCAAGAGATAATTGCTAATTTAATAAACAAGTAAAGCTGTTAAGTTTTATTTGAAGCAATTCTTAACTTCATTTCATACGTAATATTTGGCATTTAGACAGTACATCCAAATCAAAATCTTTAAAAGTACAAAAATTTCATTTTTTTTAATTACAATACTGGATTACATTTTGTTATTTCTGTCAACTGTTTAAAAACTTTATAAACAAATCAGTTTTTTTAGGTATCTCCATCAAAATACTCAATTGATGGTCTATTCCTAGGTCTTTGTGTTACCAATTGAAACGAATTTTCATATTTCAGATAGTTTTTTATCGAGTTAGGAATATCCATTTTGTCCACAATTTTTTTGTAAAGGTCCCAGTTGCTAGTTTTGAAAATGTGTTGAATAGCAGCAACTCTGCATAGATGACGTAAAGAAGTGAACCCATTGCCAACCACTAAAAAGACAAATCAAATATCAAAATAATTGTTTAATAAATTTCTATTTAAATTATTTTACTTACCTATTTCTGCATTAACGTCGATAACTGTGTTTGAATAATGCGGTCCAGGTAAACTTATATGTGGAAATAAAAATTTATAGCCATCAATTGCTACTAAATTTGAGCAAATACTTCTTGTTTTTAAATATTCAAACTTCTCATCCATTTCTTTATCATAAGGAATGTTTAATGTTTGTCCAGATAATAATGGAATTAATGCATTCAACATGGGTAAATGAGATTTAAAATTTACTGCTGAGTTATGGCATAGTGTTATATCAGCTCCAGCTTTTATCATATCCAGAAAGATTCTCAGGTCTCTACCAGCAGCATTTAATGCAATTGGTCTAAGATTTTCCCCAACTTTAACCAAATAATTAGGATTTGCTCCATGAGATATCAAAAATCTGCAGATGTCCACATCTTTTTTAACACAAGCAACAAAAAGTGGGTAAATGATATATGGTGATGATGGATTCACTTCTGCTCCACTTTCAATCAAAAGAGACACTAATTGAGGGTTTTTAGTTATAATTGCACAACTAAGCATTGAGAAATGCCAATTCACATTTGTTTTTGTAAAGATTGAATGAAGGAAAATTGGTGCTGGTATGTGTAGTCTACATTCAGTATGATGTAAGTTCTGTTTGACATGGTCCTCATATGACAAACAACATTTATTGATGTCAAATCCATTTTCTTTTAAGAAGCGAATCCTTTTGTTATTTCTTACCCCTGCTAAATGCCTACAAAACAAGTTAAAAACTAAAATCAAATTTAATACAAGTTTACAACTTACTTGCTAAAAATTGCAGAGTGCATAAAACACATGTTAGATACATGATTCTCTTTTTTGCATTCATCAATTTTATCTTCCTCGGTAATAAAGGGCCAAATCATTTTAATGATTCTATACAAATAATAATGCAAATCAAAAGTTAAAATATTAAAGTAACAATCACTGTTTTTTTTTTACAAACTCAGTTTTTTCGCAGTAGAAAGCAAAGGAGAATAAATTTCTTTTGAATATTGGTCGTCTTGAACTATCTGGATAATTATGTCTATACATGTGATCAGTTGCAACAAATTTACGTACATCTAGAAATTTGATTAAAAAAAAAACATTAGCTTTTGTAATAAGTGATCAGTTTTTAATGCAAACAAATTAAAATGAACATTACATTCGTAACCCATTTTTTGTAAAATGACTCCAAAGGCTTTATGACCTGATTCTTCAATTGCCAAACGAAGTGGTGTTACGTTAAGTGTCATTGATCCATCATTCTTACTCGTAATTTCAAAATTTAAATCAGCACCATTGTCAAGTGCCAGTTCCAGCCACTCAAGTTTTGATTCAGTTATTAATTGGCAGAGTATATTTTCATGATGGAAATCCTTATAAGACCTGTTTAGATCAACTCCTGATTGGATAATTAACTTGAAAAATCTTGGGTCTAAATGTTTATAAGCCATGTACAACGGTGAACCATTTAAACAAGTGTTAACTTCTTTGAAATCGTTTAAATTGGCTCCTTTTTTTATTAAGTACTCAAAAGCAGTAAACTGGCCAAAGTGAAGAGCTAAAGTAATCGCTGATTCCATATAAAAGTCTGATTCATCATATCCTTCACGAGCAGCAACGTAATTAAGCTGCTTTTTATCTGTTATTAAAGTTAAATGAAGTTGTAAAAACAAGTTTGAGTTACCAAATTAGTTACCTTTCTCAAGCAGTGTCTCCATTTTATCAATCATGCTGTATTTAGTTGCGATAAAAAAAGCAATATTTCCCTTGCAATTTTGGGTATAAATGGTTTTTTGGTTATTAATAACTGCATCAATAAATGAAATTTCTTCAGCTGTTGGTTCGCCTGGATATTCCACATTCATTTGTTTATGTATTGAACATGTACAATACTGTCTCTCAGTAAAGGTCACATTGGATAATCTTGAAGGAAGGTTCATCAACAGTGGGATTTCAAAACCAAATTCAAAATCCATGATTATAAAGTCTACAGTATAAGAAAAACGAGTGTTTTAAGACGTGAAATGCAACTACTGTACAGTATAAGTTAAAAAAATTAAAAGATTTTGTTTACTTACTTTGAAAACGTTGATATTGAATTCAATAATGAAATGTATTTAAGCTACAAAATGGCGTCCCATAAACTGTAGAAATAACACTGCTTGCATAACACTGTAAAATTTTCTTTTGTATTTTTAAATTTACTTATTTGAAGTATACTGACTTGTAGTAAACACTTTACCAATGAATCTTATTGTAGTAAATCTTTTGATCTATTTAATTAAATGTAAATAATAATGGGAAATGTCAGTAAAAAGGGAAGATTTTACTTAATTAACAGTAATTTCCCAGCAGCTTGTTGTGACATCTCTGGGAATTGTATGTTGGGAAAGCTTATCTATTTTAGATATGGGAGCATAAAGATATCGGTATTGAATTGTTACTTTGCAATTCCCACAAGCTGTAACTACACTGGACACTAATGGTTTCCTTAAGGAGTAATCACACTTGTCAGATTTATTGTATTGTTATTCCCTTCTTGGGTAAAAAGGCTTTTTTATAGGGTCTTTGGTTCTTTACTACAGTATTTCTATGGAGTAACTAACTTAAGATATAAGAAGTCACTGACTACTTTGGGCAAAAACTTTGGACAAAACTATATAGAATATTAATCTACAATTTCAAATTTTCAAGACTATAACCTGTCAAACCGTATTAATTTTAATTTTTTTGTAATGTTGAATGATTAGTTTTCAAGAATCCAAACAGTTTAAAAATTTGCTAAAGCTTTAAAAAGCATTATCGATAATTTTTACAAAAAATGACTCAAGATGAGATAATTTAAATTAAAATGACTGAAATGTACAGATTGCATTGGAAAATCTATAACTTGCTTTAATTGCAAAAGATTAATTTGTAAATCAATAAAATTTCAGAAATGGTGCAGCTCTTATCGTTTATGAAATTTGAACCGTGTACTAAACTTGTTTATGTTTAAAAAATGATAAACTTTAAGATTGTTAAGTGACTTGGTTTGTAATTTTAAACTGATAACCATTCATTTAACAGCTGCATTTAAAATCAGTTATGGTAAAATTCCTCATATGAATCCTCGTATTTGAGATACTGTTTAATGTTGGTTGGAAGTTTCATTTGGTCCACAATTGGTTTATAAAGTTCCCAGCTGACGTATTTTAAAATTTGACGAATTGCAGCAACTCTGCTTAAATGGCACAAAGATGTAAATCCATTTCCAACAACTGCAAAAACAAATTCACCAGTCAAATTAAATATCTAAGTGGTCGATTAATGAGTAATTTAAGTAATTACTTGCCTAATTTTTCAAAGACACGTTTTCTATATATTCCTACCAATACTATTAAAAATTTGTAGTTATCAATGGTTAAAACCATGTTTAAACTATTTTTATTGGCTGCCATCTCATTAAATTCTTGGTCCAACTCTTCGTTAAATGGGATATTTAATGTTTGTCCTGAAAATATTTTTTGAAGATTCAGATCAAAATCAGAAGATGGTTTATGGTAACTGTCAAGAAGCTTTAAATCTGCTCCAGCTGTCAACAGCAACAACACACACTCAATCGATGACGATTCAATAATGTTCAAGACAACAGGTCTCATTTCATCTCCATCTTTTACTAAATAATTAGGATTTGCTCCAAGAGATAAGAGTAGTTGACTTGCTTTGAAAACTTTATACTTAACAGCAATAAATAATGGGTAAATAATGTTGGTTGTTGATGGATTGACTTCAGCTCCATGTTCAATCAGAAACGACATTAGTTTAATATTTTTGGTTAAAATTGCACAACCAAGCATTGAGTAATGCAATTTAAAATCTGGTTTGCAAAGTTCTTTTGGTTGGTACAAAGAAATTGTTTCAGGACCAAATCCTTGACATCTGCTCACAGTATGACTATCATGTGGTATAGTACATTTGTTGATATCAAATCCATCTTCAAGCAAAAACGTTAAGATTTCACAAGCGAAGTTACCAAAATATCTGTAAAATGTTAAATGTAAGGCAGATTGATGCTGGAAAATTGTATTGGTAATGATAACTTACCGACTGGAAATAGTTGAGTGAATAAAACACGGAAAAGATGAATTGTTCGCATCACATTCATAAATTTTATCTTCCTCATCTATCATTGGCCAAAAGATCTTTATAATACTAAAAATAATAATTTTTAAAATCAAATAATCAAGCAAAACATAAAATGTACAAACTCTAATGCTTGGCACTGGAAAGCGAATGTAATAATATGTTTTTTAAAAGTAATCCATCGATTTTCTTTATCTGAATTTGTAATAAAAATATTTTTAATTCTTGGTAGAATTAAGTTAAACATTTTGGAGTTGTTTCTTGCGATTATTATGTGAAGGGGAGTTCTGTTAGCTTTAGTTATTTCAGCTGTAATGTCTCCACCATTGTCAAGTAGAAATTCCAACATTTCCAAATCTGAATTTTCAACCATATCAATGATTAAATTGTAACCGATGAAACCATTGTAGACACCATTTATGTCAATTCCTGATTTAACAGCTAACTTAAAAAATCTTTTGTCAGAGTGCGAATAAGCCATCTTTAAAAAGGAATAATTTGAGTGAGGCTCATCGAAATCATTTAATTCAGCTCCTTTTGATATCAGAAACTCAAAGGCGGAATACTGTGAGAATTGGACAGTTAAAGTCACTGCAGATTCCTTAGATGGGACCCGAGGATTATGGACTCTACATTTGACTTTGTAACACAGCTGACTTGCATCTGGTTATGAAATTTGCAATGAAAAATTATTGTGAAATTCAAATTTAGAATTCTTGATTAAGTTACCTTTTACAAGTAGACGATCCATCTTATCAATCCAGCCATGTTTAGTTGCGATAAAAAAAGCAATTTTTCCATCAGTGTGTTGACTGTAAATTGGTTTTTCATCATTAATAACTGAATCGACAAATGATATTTCCTCTTCAGTTGGAGAATTGTTATTATTCACAGCAAAGACAGGGGATATGCATTGTTGTTCAAAAGCCATCGTTACAAACCTTGAAGAGATTAGTGATTTATTTATTAGTCTGTTAGAAATAATATATACATTATTCTCATCTTACCTTTAAAGGATTTTATAAATTAAATGCAGGTGAATTAAATCCAAAACCAAACGAAGACAGAAACTGTGGATTGGACGAATAAGGATTGCAACTTGTGAGGTTGAAAACAGCTTTCCAGTTTCCCCTTACTGTATTTGTACAACGCAAAATTGGGTCATTGGTCCTTGGAGATAAGTCCTTAAGAGCTTTGCAATGTACCGAATTGAGTTACTGTATTTGCCGCAATTACTTGCTAAAAATAGCAACGAAACAAGCTAAAGAAAGAGCTTCTGGCAAGTGACTTAACTAATTTATAACTTTAACTTTGCCCTCACTGTAAAAGACCCTTTTGCGTTTTCTTCCCTTAATTGAAGGTCAACCTTCCTAAAAGACCTTTTTATAAATTTTTATAGTGTGTACTGTGTAGTGGTTTTACAAACCATTTTTAGAAGTTTCATTTCTGAAATTTCAAATTTAATGTAGGTTTTCCATTGGGTTTTTCTTAGGGTTGTTTAATTGATAAATACAGTCTACAGTGCGATAATTTGAAATTAAAAGACGAAACTACTAAAAATGTAAAATTTTTTGCAGTTAACAGTTTTATTTTAACTGAATTTATTTACTATGATAAATTTACACACTTTAATACTAAAATGCAATTGGATGACACTGTTAAGATAGTCTAAATACACGAAATGTGACCAAGTTAATGTATATGGTACGTCCTGGGTTAATGATAGTCACTGTTGTAAGAGTCTATTCAAATAAATAACGTTAATTGAAGAAAATCCGATACAATTACAGTGAATTTCCGTTAACACGAACTGATTTTGCTTCTTCGAATGAAAAATTGTATATATCGTCGGCGAAAATGTAGAGAAAATCAAAGTTTTGATACGTTTTAATGTTTTTATAACAACAAATACAATTTCAATACTGTTTTGGTTTGTTTTTATAAAAAATGTCTAAAAAATGTCAGTTTGATTCTAAAAAATGTCAGTTTGACTCTAAAAAAATGTTAGTTTGACTTAAAAAAAATGTCAGTTTGACTCTAAAAATGTCAGTTTGACTCTAAAAAATGTGAGTTTGACTTTAAAAAATGTCAGTTTGACTCTAAAAAATGTGAGCTTGACTTTAAAAAATGTCAGTTTGACTCTAAAAAATGTCAGTTTGACTCTAAAAAATGTCGTTAAAAATGTTCGTTAACACAAAACCCCGTTAACACGAAGAAAAATCTCGGTCCCGTCGACTTCGTGTTAACGAGAATCCACTTAATTGCGTTTCTCTTTCATATAGCATGTTAATGCTAAAACTGTTTAAATTTCTTTAAAATGCATTTATGAGATGGCTTATAAATCGACTTATAAATAAAATAAATAGTGGTTCAGCAATAATTAAATTTTTATGAAAGTTGCTCAATTTCACGAATTTAATTATTGATTTCCGGTGTCTGGATATTACATCACCAGTTTCGTTACAAGCCAAAACAACAATAAGATCTTTTCATAAGATATTATACTTAATACAGTACTAATAAAATGGTATACCAACATCAATTTTCGATATTTAAAATTCCATAACAAAAGAATTGAAGATGATTATGATCTCTTGCCAAAGTTTCTAGGTAAAACTTGCTCGTTCAAAAAACGAATTAATTTCCATTATGTTCTTTACTAGATTGATCCACTATTTACTAAACTGTAATCCTAGAAAAAATGCTTGGATGACATTATAGATCATATGTGTAGTTTGTTTTGCATGACTGAACTTTGTATTTGAAATTAATGCATTTCTTCATACTGTAGGTTATAAATAATTAATGAGTCGATGATAATAACCGTCATTATAAATTGTTATATTTTCAATTTTGGCTACGTCAATTCTTTTGTTATTAACATCACTTAATGAAGAAATGGCATTAGGAAGTCTCAGTTGTACTGTATTAACATCAACTGGCAGCAATTAATGCTTTGTTTTCATAAAAAATTGACATACACAATACGACAAATGGACTCTATAAACAATGACTTGTGAAATAATTAATTTTCCTCAGTTAGAATCTCAGTTATTAATGATGAAGCATCGGTTTCAAACTACATTGTCGTTTCAGTTTTGCTGTTTTTGGACTTTAAACGTCTATTTTCAAGCATAAACAACTTTAATCGAATATTTTCTAGCTAATTTTTGATCGTTTTATCGTTTATTTTTGATTTTTATTTAGGCTAGTATTACTTTTATTTCAATTACGGTATAAGTGGACTTGTGTTTGCCGTGTTTTGCATTACTATTTTCTGTCCAAAAAGTCATCTAAAGGTTTTTATTTTGATAACTAAAATTTAGCAACGTTTACAATGAAAATAATTAACACTAAATTACTTTTATCAGTGTGTTGCCATACAGTATCATTTTAAATGACGAATGCATTTGGATTTTACAAAATAGTTGGATCGACACTCGATCGTGGCATCTCAGTATTTGTCAAAAGTACTTTCAATGAGACTGCATTTAACATAATTAACATCAACACAATTAATATGGGAGAAAACAACAAATTTGTCGATTCAAGATTCGATGACATTTTGTATAATTAATCAACTAATTCATATTATAATTTAATCGTTTAGCTATGTGCATTTTCCATTCAACAAATTATCTTATTTATACATACAGTATTTTTAGTAACTGTCATCAGTTTCATTTTTCTGTTAATTGCAATTGGTAAATACTCATTCAAATTTAGATAATTTTAAGGTGTTTATGTCTTCATAAATAGTTTTTATAATAGGGCAAAAGAAACAAAAGGCGGTTTATAAAAAATGGTGAGGGAAATATAAAGTCCTTGAATTTTTTTTTATTATTTTACAGTAGCTACTGTGTAAAGAATTTTTTTTATAGAAAAGTTTACATTTTTTAAAATAACCTTTAGTTTTTTTTTTTAAAAAAAACTTTGTCTCTTAGTAAATCTTTGTTTATTTTTATCTTCACCCTAAAAACTTTGGGGAAATATATTTTTCAAGAACATCCAACGAGATGACAACCTATTTGTGACCTGGATATGAGGCACTTTTATTGGCTTCCACTTGCAGCTATTAAAAGTTTTATTACTGTATATAGGAGATATAATTGTAGAAATTATATGGTTCGTTGCGTGTCTTACTGTGTGTATAAAGGATATCTCAGTCATCAAAAGTGTCAAGTGTAATTGCCGTGTTGTCTTTGAGTTATTTCGACTTTTCTACTTTGAAGTGCACATCAGTTAACATGGAGTACCGATTTCAAACATTGGATTATATTGTCGTGTCTGTTTCGCTAGTTTTATCAGCTGCTTATGGAATTTATGCATCCAATTTCAAGCATAAGCAAACAACTTTAATTGAATATTTTTTAGCTGAGAAAAATATTTCAATTATTTTGATCATTTTATCGTACTTTTCAAGCTATGCTGCTGGTGGGATGACAGGACAAGCTATCGAAATTTACTTATATGGAAGCCAAAATTTGACTTTTATAATCATTTTGCCAATTGTGGTTCTGTTTGTTCATTATTTAGTAATCCCTGTTTTTTACCCGATACACAATATGAGCATGATGAAGGTAAATTATAATTTTGTTTTTGGTTTAATCAATAACAATTTAACTTAATTTATAGTATTTTGAAATTCGTTTTGGAAAAGCTGTTACAATTACAGTTTTGATTACCACAATTATTGGAATGGTAAGCAGCACATCATTTGAGTAAGAAATTTTGGTAATGACGTTTACATTGCAGGTTTTACTTGGCTCTTTAAACATTTTCATATCAGCAATTACTATTCAACAAGGTTTATTTCTATTTTAATTGTTGATTGCTAATATTTTTCTTAGATACTAAATTTATGTTAATGATCGGCAGTGTCAGCAATATCATATTGGGTGGCAGCAACAATTGTCACTGTTTCGTGTGTTGGATATTCAACATTGGGTGGAATGAGAGGAATTATCATTACAGATGCCATACAAGCCATTGTAATGATAATTTCAGTATTTCTTATTCTGATAATTGGCATAGTTAAAAGTGGAGGACCAAAAGCAGTTTGGGACATTAACAACCAATATGAACGACTTGAATTCTTTAAGTAAAGTCAAATTGAAAATTAAATACGTGATTAATTTAATATAGTAATCGGTTTTATTTTAAAGTTTTAATTTAGATCCAACTATTCGCTACACATTCTGGTCTTCACTTTTTGGTTATGGTTTTTTAGCATTCATATTTACTGCTATGAATCAAACATTAATACAAAGATTAGTAATGGCTCCAACAATGAAATCAGCTCAAAAGTATAATTATTTTAATTATTATTTCTTTTACATTGCATTAAAAATGTAAATTATAGGATATCGAGATATGGAAATATAATGGGTTTAAGTTACATGCTTTTATATCAGGTTTTGGGATTGGTAACATTTGCTTACTATCATGGCTGTGATGTTCAAAAAGTTGGTAAAATTAAATCAATTAATCAGGTAAAAACTGTACAGTGTGTGCCAATTTTGATTAATTATAATTTTGGTTAATTTTGATTTTAGTTAAACTCTTATTTTGCTTTGGAAATGTTGTACGAATACCCAGCGTTGCCAGGTTTATATTTTAGTGGTTTACTAAGTGCAACATTAAGGTAATTAAGTTAGTATAATGAAGTAGTAAAATAATGACTTTTTAAAATAAAAACAGCACAATTTCATCTATTTTGAATTCGGTTGCTGCTTTAATAATATCTCAATTGAAACCAATTATAAATGAAACCACATCCGGCTTATTTTTATGCAAAATTATTGGTAAAGTAATTAATTGTTGGTGTTATATGAATTATTAATCGTTTAAAATTATTTAGTTTTGATTTGTGGGAGTGTTATGTTTGCCATTCTGTTTATATTGGAAAAATTTCAAAATTTTGGCCAAGTAATAATCATTTTTATTTATTGTTTAATGAGATTTTCATAATATATTTTAAAATTTTTAAGGCTGCTGTTGCGATTATGTCAATTATATGTGTACCAGTTTTTGCTGTTTATTGCATTGCCATTTTGTGCCCCAAAAGTAACTCAAAGGTTTCACTAAAATTGATCTAAAATAATAGCAGTGATTTTAGTAACATGTTTTTCTTTTAAGTGTATTGCCATTTCATTTATCATGGCTCTTGTATTTGGATTTTATCTTATAATTGGATCTTTATTGATTAAATCACATGACTTGCCAAAGGAATTTGCCAATTGTACTTGCAATGTAAATTCAACTAGCAACGCTAATGCCAACACAACAATTAAATCTACAGAAGAAAATAGAATGTAAATTTCAAATATATTTAATTATTGAACTTTTTTAGTCATTGAAGTTTTATGTTTTGTTTTTAGTGAGATTTATTTCCCACTTAACAAAGCGTCATACATTTACATGTCGCTAGAGGTGTTTTTGGCAACTATCTTCAGCTTTGTCTTTCTGTCTTTTGCAATAGGTAATTAGCATGCCTTGCTTTAATCATGTGTAAAATATACAAGTGTCTTTGTTTAATAGGGCAAAAAAAGGACAATAATACCGACTTTGACTTAACCTTGATTCCTTCATGTGTCCAGAAATTACATTTAAAACTAAGTAAAAAGTGGCGTAAATGGCTTCTATGCGATGTCTATGATAAAAATCAACCACAATTAACCAATGAACTACAAACTATGATCAACAATAACATGACATCTGATAATTAAGTGAGAAAGAACCCAAATAATTTTATATATTCAATTCATAAAGCTATAAAATGGTTTAAAAAACCAGATCATTAAATACATTGCTCAATTAATACATATCAAACGTTGTACAATATTCAAATTCCCCATTTTCAAACACACTCTCATCAACTTGATACAGTGTAGTTAATTACTCGTCACTTCCTGTGAAACTCATTATGTTTGAACATCCATTTATTTAGTTTTTACACATTACTGTATTTTTCCATTCCGTGTTTGGCAAAATACTTGTAGAACTACAAATAAAAACGATATTTTGTTGGCAACTATTAAAAACATTTGGTATTGGCAATATTTGCAACTATTAAAAGCATCTGTTACTGACAGTAAATAACATATGGTTTTATTTGCGTTATATAAAGTACATGAAACTTTGAATTTTGCATTCATACCTAAGAGTTACCATGGAGTACCGGTTCCAAATCTTAGACTACATCATCGTTTCAGTTTTGCTGGTTCTCTCAGCCGCTTATGGAATTTACGAATCTAATTTCAAACATAAGCAAACAACATTAGTCGAATATTTTTTAGACAGAAAAAATGTTTCCACAGTTTTGATTGTTTTATCGTACTTTTCAAGCTATGCAGCGGGTGGGATGACCGGACAGGCAATCGAAGTTTATTTATTTGGTAGCCAAAACATGGTTTTTATGTTAGTCTTGCCGGCAATGCTTCTTATAGTTCAATATTTAGTCATCCCTGTGTTTTATCCCATACAAAACATGAGCATGTTGAAGGTAATTTGTTACTTTTAACGTTTTATCATGTAAGTTATTTAATACTGTGATTTATTTTTATATTGGAAGTACTTTGAAATTCGGTTTGGAAAAACAGTAGCTATTATGGCTTTGATTGCATCTGCATCTGTGATGGTAATTGTATTTTAATTTGACAGTAAACATCATTAATTTAACACATTTTGTAGATCATAATTGGTTCGGTTAATATTTACATATCAGCCATTATTATTCAACAAGGTAATTAGTTTTAATTAAGAAATTAATGTGTGAAATTAAGTTGATGTTTTCATAGTGTCTGCAATATCATTGTGGGTTGCAGCAACAATTATTACTGCATTATGTATTGGATATTCATCTTTGGTAAATTAGTTTAACTTACTAAGTGTTTTTGAGTAATCTATTACTTGTTTTTTTTGGTATATAGGGTGGAATGAGAGGAATTCTTATAACAGATGCAATACAAGCAATTATAATGATTATTTCAGTCGTCATTTTACTGATAATTGGCATAGTAAAAAGTGGTGGTCCAAAGGCAGTTTGGGATATTAGTAACCAATATAACCGATTCGAGTTAATGAAGTAATGAGAATTTTCGTTTTTTTTTTTTAAATATAATTATGAAATTGACTTATTGACTTTAGTTTTAATTTTGATCCAACTATTCGCTACACATTTTGGTCATCTTTTATTGGTTTTGGTTTTACGACAATTAGCTTCAGTGCTATGAATCAGACACTTTTACAAAGATGCATTATGGCTCCAACTATCAAATCAGCTCAAAAGTAAAACAATATTCAAATTTTATTGCATTATATTTAACAATTTATACTGTATTATAGGATATCAAGAGTTGGAATTATCATGGGTTTGAGTTATATATTTCTTTATCAGATTTTGGGGTTAGTAACATTTTCTTACTACAATGGATGTAATTTGCAAGCAACTGGCAAAATTAATTCAATCAATCAAGTAAACATTGCCCATTCTGTAATGTAAGTTTTAACGAGAAATAATCATTATTTTAGTTAAATTCTTACTTTGCTATGGAAATTTTACACGAATATCCAGTATTACCAGGATTATATTTTAGTGGGTTGTTAAGTGCTACATTAAGGTACAAATATTTTATTATAAGAAATTAAAAATGTAAATCTAATTTAAATATTTTAACAAACAGTACAATTTCATCGATTATGAATTCAGTTACAGCATTAATTATGGCTCTGTTTAAATCCTACGACAATCAAAGTACATCAGGAATTGTTTTGTGTAAAATTTTAGGTAATTTAATTAATTGAGGTACTGAATATTCTTTCACACTTGATCTACAGTATCTTTTATAATTATTTAGTTGCCATTTCTGGACTGATAATGTTTTTCATCCTTTTTCTTTTGGATAACTTTCAAAATTTTTCTCAAGTAACAAAACTTTTTTATATATATAAATTAGCGAATATGTGATACCTAATAGTAGATTGTTTTAAAAACAATGTTTAGGCTAGTGTTGCTTGTCAATTACTTATTTGTGGACCAGTTTTTGCAGTGTATTGCATTGCAATTGTTTGCCCAAAGTGCAATTCCAAGGTAAAATAATTCAGATTGAGTACTATAATTTAAATTGATATTTTATTTATTAGTGCATAGGCATTTCACTTTTTATTGGTCTTGTGTTTGGGTTTTACATACTTGTTGGAACTGCTTTAGTGAATTCGAGTGATTTGCCAAAAACATTTGCTAACTGCAGTTTAAATACATCATACAATGTGACTGCTGGTAATACAACAAAATTCAACATGACAACTGATTTTGATGGCGAAAATATCTAGTTAAGTCCAATTGGGTATTATTTCTAATTATTATGTGTTAATTGAGTGTTGTTAATTTTAGCGAAAAATATTTTCCTTTTAACAAATTGTCGTTTCTGTACGTGTCTTTTGAAGTGTTTTTGGCAACTATCATCTGCTTTGTTTTGCTTTCTATTACAACAGGTAACAGTACCATTTTTTATTTAAAAAGTATGACTTAATAGTTTCATAAATTAACAAATAATATTATTGCACACTTGTATAATTATAGGACAGAAAAATCAAGAATTTTCTCGGTTTGATTTGAGTTTGATTCCTCCAAGTGTTCAGAAATTTCATTTGAAATTAAGTAATAAATGGCGTAAAGTGCTTCTGTGTGATGTTTATGGTGAAAACCAGTCACAATTAAGCTTTGAGCAGCAAAATATGATTATTAAACGTGAAAGTGAATAGGACAACCTAGAAAATTCAAAGGAAATTAGTTTTAACAAGTAGTTACAGTTGGTAAAAGTTATGTTTTTGTATATAGATTGTAAAGTAGTGCTGTTAAGAGCTTGAATTTGGAAAAAAAATTGCATTGCAGCATTAGTATTGACACAAATCTTGTAATTTAGTTTGCTGCCATTTCATTTTCAGTAATAATTACGTTAGGATTTGACATTAAAATTGGATTTTGGCAAGTATAGAAGTAAAGTCTTACCAAAACCACTTGCAAACGCGTTTTCAAAGCCAACACAACAATTAATTTCGTTGTTGACAATAATTGGTAATGTCAATCTTTTTCTTTATACAATTTTTTCTGAAACTGTGTAAAAAGTGATATCTATTACGAAAGTAAGTCACGAATAACCAAGAAGCAGTTGAGGGGAAAAAAATGGTTAAAAACACACTGAATTCACAAATGTTAATGAAATCTTCACATATTTTTATTTTTTTAATTTTTGTTGTACTAAACAACTGACATTAATCTTCATACTTTAGATATTGCTTCACCAGTGTAGGAAGTTTCAACTGGTCCACTGCTGGCTTGTATAGACCCCAATTGTTATTTTTTAAAATACATTTTATAATATTAACTCTGCAAAGATGAGTCAGCGAAGTAAATCCTTTGTCAATAACTGGAAAACATTGAAATCATTACTAACATGTGAACAGCAAATTTGAATTGAATTTGAGCTAATTACTTACTGTTGCATGAATGAAAAACTGGATGTGTATATTTCACAATAACTTTGTAGCCGTCAAATTTTGAAACATTATACGGGCAGATTTTGTCGATTCTCTTCATTTTAGTACACTTATTATTCTTTTCTTCGTCATAAGGAAGACTTAATGTTCGTCCATTAAACCAATGTGTTATAGCATGTAGTAATGGACTACTGGAATTGTACTTAAACGAATCCGCTTGAAAAAGTAACTCGAAATCTGCTCCGGCTTTCCCCAGCTCCATCAGAAGAGATGGCTGGAATTGATAAGCAGCGACCAATGCTAATGGTTTCATTTCATTCCCAATCATTTCTCGATGATTAGGATTTGCTCCAGACGATAAAAGAACTTTACACATTTCTAACTGGTCTGTAAAACATGCAAGAGACAGTGGATAAACGATGTTAGGTGATGATGGATCAACTTCAGCTCCTTGTTCAATGAGGAAAGACACAAGTTGAGTGCTGTTAGTCAGTACTGCACAATCAAGTAGTGAATATTTAAAGTCATCTTTGCCAACGGATGTATAGATGTTTATCGAATTGGCTAATCGGCCCATTCTTCTAAATTTGGGTTCAGTTACTGGTATGAAACATCTATTAACATCAAATCCATTTTTAAATAGAAACTTCAGCATACGAATAGCTTTGGAGTGATTAAACGACCTGTAAAAAGTTTTAAAATTTGTACATTTATGCTACTGAAATTGGTAAATTCTTTATACTAACTTGCTATATATTGTTGAATGCACAAAACACATTGGATAAGAAAAGTGGTTCCTTTTGCATTCGTAAATCTTATCTTCCTCTTGCATACTAGGCCAAAGCATCTTTATAATTCTATGAATTACAGTAAGATATTTGAGATTAATTGAACTGAAAATTTGCAAAACAGTACATACTTTAATGAATTGCTGTAAATGGCATATTTAAAAACTGAATTCTTGTAAATTGAATAATGAAAACTGCTGGAGTCTGCTATTGGAGTAGTACTTTTTGGTAAATCTTAAAATATACAGTACATAAAGTATAAATGTCATGAATAATTTGAAACAAGATTACCTGTGTACATTTTTTGTAAAAATATTTTTAAAACTTCTGGCTTATCTTGATCAACAGCCATGTAAAATGGTTCTATATCACCAATAGTAGTTGTTTTCATGTCAGCACCATTATCAAGAGCTAATTTTAGCAATTCCAACTTTGAATCGTGTACTAACTGACAGAGTATATTACTATGGATAAATCCTCTATTAAAAGCATTGAGATCAGCTCCTGAAGTCAATGCTAATTTAAAAAATCTTTCATCGTGATGTTTGTATGCCACATGAAAAAATGAAGTGTTAAAATAGTAATGATCGAACTTGGCTCCTTTTGATATCAGAAACTCAAAGGCTAAATACTGAGAAAATATTAGTGCTACAATGAGAGCTGATTCCATGTAAATAACACTTTGAGGATGCTTGCAGGTTAACACGTCATTTAGTTGATTTCCATCTGTAATTAAAATGGATTGTATTTTTAAAAAATCTGATTTATGTGACAAATTTACCTTTTTCGAGTAGTTGCTTCATTTTATTGAGCCATCCATATTTTGTTGCAATGAAAAATGCAGTTTTTCCATCACTGTATTTGAAGTAGATAGGTTTTTCGTCATTGATAACTGAATCGACGAATAAGATTTCTTCAGAAGTTGCTTTAATATTTTCAAACAGATTAGTTTTCAGAATAACATCTAATCCAAATTGCTCATAGAAAGAGCAAATACATGGCTCATCAGGAAAAGACATGTTTATACAGGTTACTTATTAGCCTTTGGTTACCTGTAGTAAAATAGTTTCTATTAGTAAGTTGAAAAAAATGTCAAAAAGTGAGTTATTCATTGTCAAAAAGGATGAAGTCAAATTTTCAAAACAAATAAGTTAGACATGTAATCATATGTGATTTTTGCATACAGTATCTTTCTAATTCAACAGAAACCTTTGCCCCTACTTCAATTTTTGACCCAGAAATGTTGCTACATCAAAATTTAGTTTGCTTGGGCTTCAACTTTACCTCTAAATACAGTACAGTGTATCTCTAAAACACTTTTGAGTGACTTAATCCTCATTGATAATGAACAACTCAAGTAATATATTTTACCTTTTAACATTTACCGATTTAGTTATAATTATTAAGCTTCTTAGCTTTAAATCAAAAAAGAAATTTTAAAGTAGCAAAATGTCTTTACATACACGAAACGTCAATAGGAGATGTGTTGAACACAAAGTAGGTTACCAGGTTCTAAAGTAGTGCACTAGAGGCGCTGTCGTTAAGTAAAGATTATAGTCAAATCTTACATTAAAATACAGTACTGTATTATGTATATTCATCTGTCCTAACCACTTTCCTATTGTTTTATGTATTTGTTCATACTTTTTTTTTAATGCAATTACCGGTACTCTTCTTAATCAACTCAACAAATGACTAGACCAACAGACATCTGGTCTGTGATAAAACAAAGTACTGTATGTGTAAATACAGTATTTAAACTCGTTAAGTCTGGTATTGTTAAATACCATAACCATTGTTTTAAGCTCTGATTTTTTGTTTTATTCAGATTAGTCAGATCTCTCTCACTACATGAGGTGTTCTTGGGTACAGTCGAATTGTATTAGCATTATTAAAACATAATAATGACAGCAATTAATAATTTCCTACAATTATTGAATGCTAAGTGGTTGAAAAGAGATGCCAAGTAATTCTCTTAGCATCATTTACTATGTCATTTTATTATAAGTGTGTTTGTCATTCTTATTTGAACTGTTGTACAAGTTATATCTGAGTACACTGTACTGTACAATGGAGTACCGGTTTCAAACGATGGACTACATACTTGTTTTCGTTTTACTGTTTTTCTCAGCTGCTTATGGGATTTATGTATCGAATTTCAAACATAAACAAACAACTTTAATTGAATATTTTTTGGCTGAGAAGAATATTTCAATTATTTTGATTATTTTATCGTGTTTTTCCAGCCTTGCAGCTGGTGGAATGATCGGACAAACCATTGAAATTTACTTATTTGGGAGCCAAAATATGGCTTTTATGTTAATGTTGCCTGTGTCGTTTTTAGTAATTCATTACTTAGTTCTCCCGGTGTTTTATCCATTGCAAAACATGAGCATGTTAACAGTAATGTAACATTCAAGTATCATTAAATTTGGTTTATTAATTTGTTGATGTTTTAGTATTTTGAAATTCGTTTTGGAAATACGGTACCGATGATAGCGTTGGTTGGATTTGTAATTTGCATGGTAAAACATATAGCATTTTTATTAGCAATTGTTAGTTTTTATAATTGGTTAGTTCAAATTACAGAATTTTACCGGTTCTTTAAACATATTTATATCAGCAATTGCAATTCAACAAGGTAAACTTAAAGTCACTGTTAATATTTTGTTGATGTTTATAATTATGTTATAAAATAAATTGACAGTGTCAGCCATTTCATTTTGGGTGGCAGCAATTATTATCACTGTTTTGTGTGTTGGATACTCAACACTTGGTGGAATGAGAGGAATTATATTAACAGATGCCATACAAGCCATCATAATGATCATTTCTGTGTTTCTTCTATTGATAATTGGCATAGTGAAAAGTGGAGGTCTTAAAGCAGTTTGGGACATTAGTGATCAATATGGCAGAATTGAATTTTTTAAGTAATGTTAAATTTTCAATTATTGTTTAATTTTCATACCGTATTTAATTCTTATTATTGGGTTATGTTGTAGTTTTGATTTAGATCCAACTATTCGCTTTACATTTTGGTCTACATTTGTGGGCCATGGTTTTATGGTGATGAGTTCTACATCATTGTATCAAATTATTTTACAAAGAGTTATCATGGCTCCATCTTTAAAATCAGCTCAAAAGTAAAAACTGTAGTTTAATATAGTATATTTCACTTAATTAACATTTGAATTGACAGAATTTCAAAAATTGGAGTTGCAATGGGTTTTTGTTTTATATTTCTCTATCAAATTCTTGGATTAGTGGCATTTACATATTATAATGGCTGTAATGTTGTCAAAACTGGCAAAGTAAAATCCATAAATCAGGTCAATATAATTATTTAAAATTTGCATTATAAATGTTTTTATAGAATTTAATTTTAGTTAAACTCTTATTTTGCTATGGAAATTCTGTACGAATACCCAGCATTGCCAGGGCTGTATTTCAGTGGTTTGCTAAGTGCTACTTTGAGGTAAAATCGCATAATAATAGCATTTAATAAAAACTAATAAAGTTTTAAATAAATTAGCACAATTTCATCACTTTTGAATTCAATTGCTGCTTTAATTATTGCTAAATTGAGACCAGTTAACCATGAAAGTTCATCAGGCATACTTTTGAGCAAAGTTATTGGTAAGTTATTAGATTTACATTACATAATTAAATAAACTAATGAGATTTCAAAAATTATTTAGTATTGTTATGTGGACTTGTTATGTTTTCTATTCTTTTTGTATTGGAAAGATTCCAGAATTTTGGTCAAGTAATAATTTTCAATATCTCAAGGCTTTTTTTTAAAGGAATTACAATTTTTTTTTATTATTTAGGCTGCCATTTTCGTTGCATCACTTGTAACTGGGCCTGTTTTTGCTGTGTATTGCATTGCCATATTATGTCCAAAAAGCAACTCTACGGTTTAAATTACTATTTTTAAAAATTAATAACTTTAAAACTAATGCTCTCTGTTTATCTAGTGTGTTGCAATTTCGTTTTTGATGGCAGTTTCATTTGGATTTTATCTAATGATTGGGTCTTTGCTAATTACGACAAAGGATTTGCCAAAACAGTTTGCCAATTGCAGTGGCAATTTTACTGCAAATGAGACAATTAATGCCAACGCAACAATTTATTTGGCTGAAAACAATTTGTATTTTCAATATTTATTTTGCTTTTTCAAGGACTGTTTAATTAAGCTGTTTTTCTTAAACTAAATTACCATTTTTAGTGATGTGTATTTCCCGTTGAACAAACTGTCATACTTACACGTATCCTTGGTTGTGTTTTTAGTCACTGTCATTTCCTTTATTTTATTGTCTGTTGCAACAGGTAACATCGCATATTAAGATATCTAATTCATGTTAAGAAACCACTAAATCTTATACGCAAATGTTATTAATAGATAAAAGAAAAGATGATCCTATTCAATTTGATTTGAACTTGATTCCTCCATGTGTTCAAAAATTTCACCTGAAACTGAGTAAAAAGTGGCGTAAATTGCTTCTATGTGATGTCTATGACGAAAACCAGACACAAGTTAATCCAGAGCAGCAAAACATGATAAACAACTATGAAAATGAAGAAAACAAACTATAAAGAAATGGTAGTACAATGATTTTTTAATTTAATTAAGTACTAAAATAACAAAATTAGATAAGTGTTTTGGGATTAATTTATTTTAATTATTCTTGCACTTATTAATTAGCTAATTAAAATTTGCAATCAACTGTTAACATTATCAAAGGTTGGTTAAAGAAGCCTTGCAATAATTAAAAACATTTTTTCCAAAAATTTGGAAAAATTCACTCTTAATTGTAATTTTTTATACGAAACACTAACTTATATAAAATTATAATTGAGATTAATCTTCATATTTAAGATACCGCTTAATTTTGGCTGGTAATTTTAATTTGTCGACTAAGGGTTTATAAACATTCCAGTTATTTGCTTTTAAAATCTGTTGAACTATGGAAACTCTGCATAAATGGCTTAATGAGGTAAATCCATTCCCAACCACTGCAAAAAATATAAAATTTATTAACATATTTTCAATATACTGTATAATTTAACTAAATACTTGCCAATAGATTTTTGATGTGGCCAATTGTTCCATTGTATTAAAAGTTTGTAGCCATCAACTTTAAAAGTCGAGAAAGGTTTATCTTTGCTTGTCAACATCTTTTTGTATTCTTTATCCTTTTTTTCATCATACACTACATTTGACGTCTTCCCTGTAAATATCCTTGTTAAAATCTGTAGAAATGGCTTTTTGCTTTTGTTAGCTAAATCGTTAATATCAAAATTGTCTTTAAAAAGCAGATTTAAATCAGCTCCGGCTTTCCCCAACTCCAGCAAGCAGTCTGACGATTCCAGAAATGCAACTGCAAGTACAACTGGTCTATCAACATCCCTAAATTTTACTAATTGGTTAGGATTTGCTCCATAAGATAACAGCAATTTACACATGTCCAATTGTTCAGTTAAACATGCGATAAAAAGTGGATGGATAACGTTGGTTTGTGTCGGATTGATTTCAGCTCCATTTTCAATCAGGATAGACACAAGCTCCATGTTACCAGTTAAAACAGCACAATCAAGCATCGAGTAATACAGTCGATAATTAATTGACTGGAAAACATTCAGGAAACTGGGACAGTAAATCACTTGTGTAGGATCCTTAAACACTGTAAATCGATGCTGAATGCTTCCAGGGTGATACCGTTTGGTACAACTTTTAACATCAAACCCATTTTTCAACAGAAAACTAACAATACGATTAGTTTTTGTGTGGTTTGAAGTCCTGTAAAAAATGATACACTATAACTACAATTACAATGTGATGACTTTAACTTACAGTCCAAATATTGCTGAGTGCATAAAACACATTTGGGAATCCAAATTGTGATCATTACATTGGTAGATTTTATCTGCCTCAGTCATAAAGGGCCACAGCATCAGTATAAGACTAAACATGAAAATAATTCAAATTAAAACGTGAAAATAACAAAGTAAATACTTTTAAATGACTTTTCAGCACTTACTCTAATGATTGGCAGAAAAAAGCATGAGTAAAAAGATTTCTTTTGATGGTAACCAGTCCATTCAAATAATATTGGCGAAAATTGGAAGTGTTTCTTTTGAATTGGTATTCAGGGTTTTCATTAGGTATGAAAAAAGTAGATGTTTCAAACTCTGGCAGATCTAAAAAAATATCACAAAAGTATTTTATGCACTGAATATTTTTTGCAATTTAAACAAAGTAAATAATTTACCATTTATTTCAAGTCTTTGTAGAAATAAGTTTAATGCTTTCTTGTGTTTTAGATTGAAAGCTTTGTAAAATGGTGTTGTTTTATCCACAGTTTGATGGTTAAAATCAGCACCATTGTCAAGTACAAGCTTCAGTAAATCGATGTTTGAGTCGTGGATTAAATGGCAGAGAATGTTATAGTTTATAAATCCTTTGTAAACTGCATTTAGATTAGCTCCTGACTGAACAGCCAACTTGAAAAATATTTTGTCTGGATGTTTATATGTTTCATAGAAGAATGAGTCGTTTAAACTTGGTTCGTCGAAATCAGATAATGTAGCTCCTTTCGATATTAAAAACTCTAAAGCTGAAAATTGGGAAAATTTAACAGCAAAAACAGCTGCTGATTCCAAGTGAAGTTCAGTACGATGATGGGCTTGACACTTGATAACATGATTAAGCTGGCTTTCATCTGTCATTAAATTAATTGAAAAAGCAAATTAACATTTGTAAACTTTGATAACTTTATGAATGTACATTGTTTTACCTTTTTCGAGTAGTCGCTTCATTTTGTTAATCCACCCATTTTTAATTGCAACAAAAAAAGCAATTTTTCCAGTCCTATTTTGACTGTAGATACTTTTTTTGCCTTTGATAACTGAAATAACGAATTCATTTTCTTCATGAATTGTGTTATTTTCTTCACCTAATATTTGCAGTGACTCAATTTCAGAGCAGATACAGTGTTCATTTGAAGTGCTTTCGGACATTTCTTTAACTTACTGTACAAACTTAAAAAGAATTGAAAGTTAAAAATAAATAACTTTGTACTGTCGTCATATAACAAACAAAGCCAAATATATCTTACCTTTTTTAGATGCTTACATCAAATCCAAAAACAATTATAACTACGAGTTATAACTTTAAAATTTAATTTGTAAAATGAAATTGTAAAAAAACGCTTGAACAATGACGCGATTTGAGACTCTTTGACACACAAAGATACAGTAGTTCACTATCTATCTTTCTGCAGTAAACAACAAAACACAATAAAGGACCTACACAAAGAGACCTATTTTTAGCTGTGCCCTTTGGTTATTTATCAAAAAGAGTTATCGTCGTCACAAACGATGGCGCCACTACTCTTGTAACGAATGGGTTTGGGCATTACCGCTAATTTTGAGCTTGATTTGTTGTTTTTGTACTGTGTAATGAATGATTGATTTATTGGTTATAATCTCTATGGCATTTTCAAACACTTTTATCATTTGCCAATCATGTTTGCAATTGGAAGTTTAAGATTTATTTAACTTTCTCTTATTATTATTATTGTTTGTATTGCAAGAAATCTAGTCCTCATTTTCAACTTAAGTAATTTAAAATACAGTAGTTAAAAGTTGATTATTTCTAAAAACTGATGTCTTGTATATAATGACTTCAATTGTGATTGATTAATAGTTTTAAAATTGCATTATTTGATATTTAATTATTGGTATTTAAGTTATTAATAATTAATTTATCGACTAACTCTTTCAGTAGAAAAACAATTGTTTTTTGAATAGGGAATTAGTGAGTAAGTCAATTGCAATATTTAAATTTAAACATGTATAAGTGATTGCCAAATGTTATGCTGTTACTTTTAATAATACTGTACATTGTTTAATTGTGAGTTTCTGTTTCAGTCTCACTGTATGGTTTTATAACCATGGAATATCGGTTCCAAACACTGGATTACATTGCTGTTTCTACTTGGAAAGATTTCAGAATTTTAGTCAAGTAAGATATTGAATCACTAAAATACGAGTAATAATATTATACAACAAGAAATCATCCCATTGCAACTACTGTACTGATATAGACATGAAACGGAGAGACAAACCTCCATTTAATCCTATGTGATTTATTCTCGTTTCTTTTCTATTTTTATTATGGGATGATTGCTTGCTGCAAAACGTTTCATTAAATTGAATTACTGTATTAAACTTACAAAATTTTTATTAATGCTTTACTCTGTTTTATATTTAGGCAGGAATATTGATTGCATCACTTATACTCGTAATTGGGCCAATCTTTGCTGTGTATTATACTGTAAGCTATTTTGTGTTCAAAAAAGTCGTTTCAATTTCCGTAATTTTATATATTAACAAATAAATAATTTAATGATATTTTTTTAGTGTGTTGCCATTTCATTTTTAATGGATATTGTCTTTGGATTTTACGTTATGGCTGGATCTTTGCTAGTAAAGTCAAGGGATTTGCCAAAATCATTTGCCAGCTGCAATTTCAATGAGACAGCAAATCGCCCATTCAGCGCCAGCACAACAGTTGTTTTTAATGAAGAAAATAATATGTTAAGTGAAATTATTGTGTTAATAATTTTATAACTAATGTTTTTGTGGTTGGTTTTTAGTGACTATTTTCCACTTAACAAAGCTTCATATTTGTACTTATTCTTGGAAGTGTTTTTGATCACTCATCAGTTTTATTTTTCTATCTCTTGTCATAAGTAAAATCAGAATACATTTCTAATTAATTTTAATAAATCTAAATCTGTTAATTCTATTGACAGGAAAAAGAAAAGATCTAATCGCGTTTGAATTAAGCTTAATTCCACCATTCCTCTACTTCATTTGAAATTACCAAAAGTAAAAAGTGGCAAGAACTGTTTCTCTGTGATGTTTATGATGGGAAATACCCAGTAATAAATGAACAGCAAAAAATTCTTAGTGACAATGAAGGTGACAGCCATAAAGTTAAAAATTAAAATTTATTACTTTAAAGTTTTACCTTAAACACTAAAAATTAGCTCGTTTTGTTCAGTAGCAGAATTTCTCTGGGAATTTTCACATTGAAAAACGCTACAGCTACTGCACCGATACATGGTAATTATTTTTTAATATTATAACTACTATAATGATCTAGCAGTAAATGTTTTCAGTGGTTTTATTATCTTTTAATTTAATTATTGCTCTACTTGCTAGTGGTGAAAGGTCTACCGGTAGAGAAGCTATTTTAATTGCTGTTATATTGTGGTTAAAAGAAGTCAAGTCATAAAAATAGTTTTGATGCGACTCTACATGTTTTTTCTAACTTATTTTTCTTTCTAGTGTGTTCCCCCCATTTAAATGATGGAAAATGATTTTTCTTATTAACTCTTTGGAGTGTGTGTGGTCATTAAGGACCGACGTAAAGCAGGATTAAGTTTACCAAGAATGCTTTTGCATTTGCCGGTACGTTTTAGACTCGATGCCGACACTTTGTTTGTTAATGGAACCTGGAGTGCTGATGGCCTATTTAAAATACACTAAACATGTTGTGACATGGTACGTGTATTGTCATTTTATTTAATTTATTCGCCGTAAATACCAATTTCTTAATGTTGAACATTAGTCGAAAAGATACACTTCACTGATAAGATTACTTTGAATGATATTGTAGGGGGGAAAAAAGAGACAATGATGAGTTAATGTTGTGAAGTTTTGACTGAAATTTAATATAATAAAGTTAATTATTATATTGAGTTATCGGTTTTTGAATTCACTAAATAAATTGTTATTACATCATTTAAAAAGGGGCAACCATTTTTGTTAAAATTTGCTGAATGTTTGGCTTATTTTTGCTAAACTTGTCTTTTTTTTGTATTACAGTAAGTTATTTTCAGGATAGTTAAACTATTGCAAAAAATTTACAAATTTGCACTCTTTTTCCATAAAATTCGCTTATAAATACGTTAAAGTCAGCAAAACATATTACAATGTTACAAAACTTTCTGGAAAGTGTACGTTAATTTATAACAAAACTAAATACAGTATAACAATTGGGCAATACAACGATTTAATGAAATTATATTGTTTCAACCACTTAACGGTACTGACATTGTTTTAAGTTTACTAAAAATGACACAAAAGCTTAAACAAAAGTAGCTCAAAAAGGAAGAAAGAATTGTTAAAGAAAGAGTTAATCTTGAGGCGATTTGAACGGATTAGTTGAACCCTGCACCCATTAAAATATCTTAAGTTTTTTAAATTATCTTATTATCTTTCAATTAAAAAGTCGTTTAAGAGTTGATTGCATTGATTTACAGATCATATCAATTTCATTATATTTATGAAGTTTATAATTTTAAAACCCGTCTATCTTAATTTTTTTTTATTTATGCTTTTTAAATGGAGTACTAATCTCAATAAGCCCTCCTACAGTAAGTAAACCCTTTAAATTTACGACCCAAAAGTAAAAAGTGCATTGTACAACTACATGTACTTATGGAAGGGTAATTGGGGGAAAAGATCACTCGCAGGAAAACATTTAACATGTTGGCCCTTTTAGGATGTCGGAAAACGTGATCAAACATTGAACCAGTTTTAACTTTTTTTAACTCTATTTTTTTAGAGGGACTTCAAACATCTCATTTCCTCTTCGTCATTTTTTACTTGTCAAGGGACCTGCAACACTAATAAAATCATTTCCTCGCTTAACTAGGAATGTTTCTAGCCTGACGATTTCCTAATTAAAGTAAAAATGGCTAAAAATATTTTAAAACCCAAGTGCTGCAGTTTGTGGTGGTGGATATTTATTTTACTGCTTATTTACTTCGTGATAACTTTTTCGGTATTCTGTTACATTTATCTCAATTGGAAGCAAAGTAACAGTACAAATTCCACCAAAAACTATACCGGTAATCAAGTTCGTGAGTTTCGGTTCAAACGTGACCAATCAAAAGTACCTTGTGTGCCAACGCCGGTGGACACTCTGAGGAAATTATTAGGCTCATCGTTCAATCCAAGGTACATGTCAGTCGAGAAACCAGTGCTAAATGAAGGGAACATGAAAATGGGACCCAAATCCGGGCAACAAAATGACGAACATCATCTAAGACATAGTAAAAAGCAGTCTTCGTTTCATGTTCATCCTGGGTATAGTCAGTTGCTGTACGACGAACCTGTCATTTGGCCGGAAGACTACAAATTCATCGATGCCCAAAGTAATTTTAGTGAAGAAAATGTTGACAATTTAAACATTGAAGAGACCGACATCGAATATGAAAGTACCGGTACAGCAAAAGCAAATTCTTACAATGAAAACATTGATGATAAAGTAAGAATAACTGAACCTGAATCGCTAGAGAAAATTAGCGATTATGAAACTTATAAAGCAGAAATACTAAAAATGTATGGACAAAAAGGCAGTGAAAATAAGCCAGAAAACTACAAGAAAAATTACGATGATGGCAACGACAAAGTATCTGATCCAGAAATGCTAGAGAAAATAAGTGACTATGACACTTATCAAGCTGAAATATCAAAAAAGTATGGACAAAAATACATCACGAATGAGCCAGAAATTTATAAGAAAAATGACGAAGAGGTAATTGAACCAGAAGAGCTAGAGAAAATTAGTGACTATGACACATATAAAGCTGAAATACTAAAAATGTTTGGGCAAAAAGACAGTGAGAAAAAGCCAGAAAAAAATAAGAAATATGATGATGATTTTGAGCAAGTCGAGCAACCAATGAGTTATAACTACGATGACTACAATTTAAAATATATTGATGACTACAAAGGTAAAATTATAATTACTAATTTCAATTTATTAGATAATTAAATTGTCAAAATTACAGACAAATACGACAACGATGACGCCAAAAACTCTAAGTCACATAAATTTGACTCCAAGAAGATTGATGACAATTTTGACCAGTCTGAGCCTCCCATGTCTGACTTTCCGGTCATCCCACCGGAACCTGCTTCTCAAAAGTTCATAAATTTGGTAAAACTACGAAGAAATCGTCGTAGTTACAATCGTGGATTTTCATGGACTTGTGAATCCAAAGAGAAATGGATTGACTTGGGTGAAAATCATTTTCCACGTTTTTTACGTACTGTTGTGTGTGTTCAGGCAAAGTGTTGGTATGGGCATTTTACCTGTAGGGCTGTGGCTTTTACTGTGAAGATTCTGCGCAGAAGGAAAGACTCATGTGTTGCTTCTGACGAAAACAGTATTAACAGTTTTGATGCAAATGCCGTTGTACCAATGGATTTTCGAGAGCAGTGGGTTTTTGAAGAGAGAGCAGTAACTTCCTGTTGTGATTGTGGTTATTGATGTTCATGTTAGTCATATTATTTGTATGTTTGTTTATAACGTAAGATGATTTAATATACAGTAATATAATAAAGGTATAATTTTATAATATAACTGTGTAATGGTAATTGCATATGAAAACTAAAATTGTTTTCTGTGGATTTTCACTTAAACAGGGTAACTTTAAAGCATTTAATTAAACCAAAATCAAAAAAATAAATTTAAATTATGATATATGCAAAGCATATTTAAAAAAATGTACAAAAAATATGATAAAATCGCATTAAATGTTATTGCTCTTTTGCTTGTAATATTTAGTTTTTTCAAAGTGTGTTTATTGCATTGTTTACTGCTGTTAAATAAATTGTATATTATGAACTACTGTATGTATAAATGACATTTGTATTGTTGAACCTGATCATCAAGTTCATGAATTTTTTATGCGTAATCGAATTGCATTGTTTTATTCTCACAGGAATAAAGAAACGGGAAAAATCGCTATGGAAACGTATGAAACTTTGTCCCGTTTCTTTTCTGATACTGTCAAAAATAGTGCTCCAATTTAGAAAATCATCCAGTATAGTTAAGTATGAATAAAAGTGTTTATAATAATAATAACTAAACTATTTTTCTTATCTTAAAATTGTACAGGTTTCTTCACCTTTGGAGTTTTGACTTTGCGACTACAGTTTTGTGCGATAATTGGTATTTCATTAACTGTACTAATTTACCGTGATTTTAAAATCAAACTGAAATAAATTTGCAGTCATTTATTTCAGGAAACTGAGGGAATAAAAAGATACATCATCACAAAGACGTCGGATACAGAAATTCTTGGTAAATTAAAAAATGATTTCTGTCAGTGCACAGTCATTTACGTTGTATGTAGTACATACTTTTGTATTTTCAGCACAATAGCGTCTACAGTACTCAGTTTAGGTACAGTATTTTCAGTTTCCAAGCGGTTTTAGTCGGTGCCAACACCATAATTACTGTCTACAAGTTCGAACTTGACTCTGTAGACCGGCAAACACAACAGGACGCGACGGCTCTTTCTTCCCAGTCCCATTTTTCTTGAAGTTCAACTGGCACTACTGCATTGGCATCATGACTGGCACTAAAGTCTCGAACATAATCATCTGCAACCAGACAATAAGTCTTTCGTCTACGAAGAACTTTGACAATAAAAGCAGAAGCCTCACAGGGGAAATGGCCTCTCCAACATCTCTGTTCACACACAACCGTCTTTAAAAAGCGTGGGAAATGATTTCCACCTAAATTAAGCCAAAGCTCTCTGGGTTTGCAATCAAAAAGTAAGTTTCCACCATCACGACGAGTTCTTTGCATAAAATCTTTACTAATTTTATCTAAAGTTAAACGGTGGTCTGGATGAACATTGAGAGGATCATCGTTGCTTTTCGTTGTAACTTCGTTTTGTTGAGTAATTTCTGCGTATGAGCTTACATTGGCACCAATCGGTTCTTCAATTGACATGATTTCCGGATTAAATGCAGGTCCAAGGTATTTTTTCAGGGTTTTTATCGGGGTTGGTGCACAAGGAACTTTCTTCTGGTTAGTCTGGCGTTTATGGATATTCGTAGCACTTGTAACAGCTTTTTGAGAAATTTCAGCAGTTCCAGGTACAGCTTTCGCATTTAACCTAGAGTTGGAATGGAGCTCGTTCTTTTTGCTTATCAGGTAAATAATTGCTGATAAACTAGTCACAATATAAATAGTCAATAATAAATGACATATCCATATTAACCCGTTGCGAAAACGTTGACGATTAAACCAGTGGTTCTTCATGGTTTTTACGGTAAGCTGGACTTAGTGAGAAATGTTTTAAAATGTTGTAGTTGTTGCTACTTGCGAAGGTGCAAGTCCAAATAGAAATGTTTAAAAATATAGATTAGGATTCTCTTTTTATTGTAGTTGTTTTTAAAAGGGAAAAGGGGACACCTGTGTGACCTTTATATAGAAGGTAATTAGTATGGACTCATTTGGCTGGTGGGTAAAAATGTTCTTGTAGTTGCTCAAAGTTGGGTGTAAATTTTGTTACCTTTTAAAAAGGTCACATGTTTTGAAATCTGTAAAACACTTGCTGGTAACCGTACAGATATTTACTTTTAGTTTAGAAATTTTTTATTTCTGAAGTGTCTAAAATCTCATTATCAACAAAAAATAAACAAATTAAATGGGCTATTTATTTTACGTTATTTAAACCAAAAATGTGTATGAAATTGCGAAAAATGACTTAATTGCTGAGTTATTCAATTCTACAAAACTTTTCAAACTATTTATTGTCGTAATCAGTAGTGCTAATGAGTAATGATTATCAGTTATAACTCCTCATTATGGTCGTAAATCTCCTTTTCAAGCACAAATTGTATTGCTTTATGACTCTCAAAATATGGAAATTGTTTTGTGGTTGACTGTGCACTTTGAATGGTCACACTGACAACAAAGACAAGGGGACATGATAACACCCCTTTATCTTTTCTTGCCCTAAATATGTCAATCTTGTGATCCTTAAAAAAAAAACCTATTTTTTACTGCCTTTTTTTGTACAGTACAGGTATTTGAAATGTGAACTTTGAATCCACAACGTCAGTGTCCAACGCTGAAATTTTAAAAAGGAAAAAACTGGTTGAAAACTTCGATGGCGCTTGGAATTTATTATTTTTAACCAGTGATGAATTTTAATGTTTATAATGGTTACATGGCGTTGGAGGAGCTTCTGCCATTTGTTAGTGTGTGTGTATGTAATTGCTTCGATTTCCTTTTTTTGTATCAACTTGGAACTACTTAGCAACTCTGGATTGTATGAGAGTGTGAAACCCTTTGATAGTGATCGAAAACCTCGTGATGTGCGTGGTAAATTTGGTGAAGGCGCCAAAGTCGAGTGTGTGAAAATGCCCAATAAAGCTAAATTACAAATATTGGGACCAGCATTTAATCCTTCATACATGTCGAATAGTCGACCGGTGGTTGACGATATTGGTGAAACCGGTGAAAATGACAGTGCTCAACAAAATGATGGAATTGCATTACGACACAAAAAGAAGAGGCCCTTTCATGTTCTTCTTGAACACCGTAAAGTGCTGTATGAAGAGCCTGTTGACCCAATTCTTATAATCGATCAAACCGTGACAAATGAAAACGTCGAATTCAGCTTTGATGGTACAAATATTATCAAAACAAACTTCATAGCACAGGAAAATGCTAAACACATTCGTAAATCACGTGTCAAAAGACAAGAGTCCATTCCTCAATTTTCAGAACCAGGAAATCGCTGGTCCAATTATGTGTCTGAATTTCAACGGTCGGCGGCGGAAAAGTTTATGCAAATGGTGGTGCCAGCTCCTAAAAGTCGTCGAAGTATTTCCAGGGCTGATGACGCTTGGAAGTGCCAATCCAGAATAAAGTGGGTGAATTTGGGTAATGATCATTTCCCTCGCTTATTGCGCACTGTTGTTTGCACCGATGAAAAGTGCTGGTTTGGCTTCTTTAACTGCGAACCCAAAAGTATCAAGCAAAAAGTTCTACGAAGACGAAGTGATTCTTGTATTGCTCCATATGAGAACTTTGAAAGTGGCAGTCAAGATGCCAATGCCTTTGTACCTGTTGAACTTCGGGAGAAATGGATCCTTGAAGACCAAGAAGTGACCACTTGTTGCGTTTGTGTGAAGCCATGACATTACTTCAATTTTAATTTAATTATTCATTTGGACAAAATTATTGTTTTATGCTATCAAATGTTTTGGTTAATTGGTAGATGGCGTCATGATGACGTAGAAATTGGTGTACCCTTTCATTTTCTGGCCTTGAAAATGTAATTAACTAAATTATCCAGTAGTACTGCATTTTTAATTACTTTCTTATAATTAATTTGCAATAATTAATGCTTGTAATTTGAAACTACGCAATTAATAAGGCCATCGATCATCTATTTATTGATTTTTCATCGATTAATCAATATTGCGTTTCTACTATTTTTGATCATAACATTGCACAGCTGTTTTAAATCATGATGCTATTGTAATTAACAGCTGGGTTTTAATTATTAAGCTATTTAATGACACCTTTGATACACTTCACTAATGCGTTGTTTACACGATAATGTACTTTACTGACAAATATTAGACACACTGACGCCATTTTAAAATAAATTTCATTGAAGTTAACCCGATCATAAAGCTAAATGTAAATATTTTTTTGTATAATTATGTCTAATTGTGATTAAAAAATAAATTATTTCACTAATCGACACAAGGCGACTGAATGTGACAAAGTCGTTTGACATTGTAGGCTGACATAATGCACGTTTTTAAAAGCAAGCCTGACGATGTATACCGCTCCTCTTGGACTAATTCCAAATTTTAATGTAGCGCTTTACCGCTATAACTGAGCCCGATATACAGTTATAGTACATCGGCTAAGTAGCGCTATTATTTTCACTTGTTAAGCTGCGACTAGTTGCATTATTTACCATTCGCTTGGAGGTCAAATCGGTGGTTGTGCTTCTCATCTTCATCTTGATAACAGCAAATTCAAAATATCAAAAGAAAAAGCAAAGTAATTGGATTAAATCTGTGAAAAAACCATCGCTGATTATTAGTTTACAAGTTCTGCATCTTCTGTGATTGATTTGGAGTGTGAAAACGTTAAAAAAGACAGGAAAATGACAGACGTCCAAATAGCTCAAACGACGACGAATAACCACAATTTGGATTCGTCAAGCAACAGCAACAACGCACATTCAAATTTAGGTAAATCAATTAGTTTTAGCTAATAATCAATCAACATTAAAGATAAAAAACGTATTTTAAACGTTTATCTAACACATGACATTAATTTTTTTTTTCCTGAGAAATAATTTTTTTATTTTGATTTCGCGCCAACAGTAATTCGGATGTAGCCAATTTGTGTGTTTTAAAATTAAAAAGACAATTATGACGTTTATCTACTATTTTAGTGATGAATTTAGTTAATTTCTTACCTGAATTATGATAATAATACAGCTGCTTTAAAAAGTAGTATTTCTCGTTTAAGCAATATGTTTATATTTAGAAAAGAGCAATTAAGGTCAAGTTAGGTTGAGCATTGTTTAAAAACACTGTATACAAAACCTAAATTAAATTAACGTAACTTGGCGTCAACTATTTCCCATTTAGCAACAGTGCACAGTTTAAATGGTAATCGATAATCTATAACTACCGACATATATCGATATATTGTTATCATTAAAAATTAACGGAGGGACGTATCGATTAAACCACAACCGATTACACATCGATTATTTACCAACCAATGTTGTCTTTTGAAAGTTAACGGTAAGCCAAAGCTTTATTTTTGGGTCTTTAGCGCCTACTCGTGAATTGTCCCCTTAGGAATAGTTTAAATATCAAGGACACAGTGTTAGTACAGTATTTATCTAAAATACATAAAATAATCATGTTAATGTGGTTTTCTTACATGAAATTTGTATTAGATGTTTTATCGAATAATAGCGTCACCATAGTAATCGATGTCACTATAATGACTGTATTATTTATTTTTTAAAGTGGTTTTAAATAGTTGCCGACAAGTAAAACTTACTGTGTCTCGATTTCTTCTTAATTATATATTTATTTAACGTTTTCTTGAGTTCAATTAAGCAATTAACTTGCGTAACGTTGTTTAATCTGATAAATTTTAATTATCAAGCAGAACGCTATTGAAATTTAAATTGTGTTTTTAATTTTGTTGCGTTCGAAATCTTATTGAGCATGCGTGTGGTGATGTTAAAAAGAAGCGTTCAGCATTGAGCGGAATGGAAGTAGCCGGTTGACTTTTATTCTATCTATTAACACACAGCGCTCTTTATTTTAACGCTTATGTTTTGCTCTGTATTTAAACGCACATGTTTGGCAATTGTTAAAGGGACATTCCATAAATAGTTGGACTTCTGTCAGCAATAAAATTTAACTAAAAAAACTGAGTTTAAAAATAAAATCAGTGGGTTGAATAGTATTATTAACAATTAGCATTAAGTTTAAATACGTTACTACTTAAAACAAATTAAAAGCCAAAAAGTTAAAGAGCGAAAATCGATGTTTGTTGACGGTTTAAGATTGATTTTGCTCGGCAAATCTGATTATTAATGGACTGTGACGTTTGTCGTTTCTATTTGGTTGTTGTTGACTGAGTTTATTGATTTTCATACGTTGAAGTCATCTTATAAAAACTGCTACAGCTTCCCAGTTATTTGATTTATTAAAAAAATATATTGAAATACAGTGAGGTCATAAAAGGATTTAAAAGTCTCGGAATTTTAATCCCATACTTGTTTGTTACTTGGTGACTTGGTAATCTGTCATTTTTAAAATAAATCTTTTCCTTCAATACTAAGTCACGAGGGATTAATGGGACATTCAACTGCGCATGCTTTGTGTCACCACGGGTGATAATCTAATTTGACACATTTAGTTTCTCACGACAAAAATGGATAAGATTTAGTCCCATTTTTTCCCCAATTTAGAGAATCACTAGTCTATTTTTAACTTGGGGAACGCCGAGCACTTATCAGTGTTAATATTATTTTATAGTAATTATTGTTTCATATTTCTGCACATGCGCAAAAGTGTAGTTTTTAAAAGTGATGGTCATCACACTTTAATACGACTTTAATGTTTCTTTCCTTTATTTCCCCATTTGTTTAAGGGGATGTGTGATGGTCGTCCATGACCTGTGACACTAACCCTGTTTTTTTTAGTCTATTTGTTGAATATTAATAATTTCCTGTATCGTAATGATGAAACAACAACGCCTTTTCCTTATTTGCCGCCTACACACAAACTTGCATTCACACTCAAGCCATAAAACCAGATATAAAATGCTATAATGAATAATGAACTGTGGTACACATTGTTTCAAGCAACTTCCACTAGTTTGGTCTCCATAAAACTCTATTGTTGCTATTTTCATCGATTGCTTCCAGCTGATTCTGTTTAAGTAATTAAGTTATTAATTTCAATTAATTTTGACTGGTTTATCAAATTTTTTTCATGGATATTTCCTGTTTTACTTCATTGCAGTTTCATTTTTTGTATTATTTTCTGTATTTTGTATTCAAAATGAGTTTTCTGGAGATTTGCATGGCTTTGTGGATTTTGCACTTTGTTTCCATCGATTTTTTTACAAGCGGAATATTTATTTTAAATCATCTTATGTCACTTTAAAGATGGTTTATGTAAAGAAAAGTTTCTTGTTTTGGTTGAGTTTCTAGTGTACGTGTTTTTGTCTGTGTTTTTTGTTGTTTGAAGTGATTCTGGCAATGTTTTTGTTGTTTTGTAATGGTTAAGAAATTCTGAAACATCCAGGCAGCATTCTTTAATGTTTTATAGGTTTTTGTTATCATTGTAAATCTTATAAACAACTTTGTCTGCGTTTTTGTTGTTTCAAGCAAAATTTAATGCTGATTTTGGTGTTTTCACGCTTTTCACAAATCATAAAACAAAGCACTGAATAATTACCAGTTTTTTTTACCAGAAACAAAAGCTGATTTGTTGCCTAATTTTTTGGGAATGGAAGTTTCATTGTATTTTGTAATCTTTGTTTGCATTACATATTTGCTTTCATGTTTTACATTACGTTATACAAAGTTTTCAGCAGCATTTTTGATGTTTATTTTGCTTTAAGTTTACCAAGTGAATAAACATGGCCTTTTTTTTGTGAAGTCAAATAACTAAAAAAAAATGTTTTTTTTTTTTGCATACTGTATTATTAGAGAAATTCAATTAGTTTTTCTGTGGGTGATTGGCCACATTTTTTACCTACACTGTCAACATAATTAAATGAAAACATGTTTACTCAGCTCACTGAGAGATTTGGTTTAATTAAAAGTGAATTTAGTTTTGGTGTAGTTATTTTTTTTGTGCAATGTAAGCCAATTACCTCATTGCTTTTATTGACAATGATAAAACGGAAAAGTACTTTGAAATTTCGCCAAAAAAATATTTAACCAAAAAAAAAAAAATTTGACATAATTGAGCACACATTCGCTCTGTATCCGCTGCACTTTTGCTCAATTGCTCAGATATTGTATTTGAGAATTGTTTTTAACCAGATAAGATTTTTAAAATGTTTTTATATTGATGCTATTGCTATGTGTTGGGTGTTGCGTGTCGGTTTCTCCAGTTGCATCATTCTGGCGCATTCCAATTCGGTTACTATGGTGATGTTAAGTTAGTTAAGGGGTCGAGAAAAATGTTCCTTATCTAAGCCTCAGCTGATACACATAAATATGTCAATGGCATTCACAAAACGAGCTTGTTACATTATATTATTGCAACTGTTTGTATTAATTTTTAACATCATAATGGGCATTTGATGCTGTGAACGTAAGGGCTGCAGCAAATAAACGCCCTTTTGACATTACTGATAAAATGATGGTTCGACTTTCAGGGTGACCTACATATATTACTTGGATGATATTTCAGTAGTCATTAGTTTTCTTATGCAAGTATTGGGGCCAATTAAGGCAAGATTTTTCGCTGCTAAGTTATTGGACACTGTAATAAATATAATCTTGAGTCTCGAAAAACTGAACACTTGTTGCACGTATTAGGCCCATTTAAAGAACTAATAGATAGTTCCTAGTAATTTTGTTTCCTACTTAATTATTATTAAAAATGAATTTTTGGAATTTAATGATATTTAATGGCATAAAATTACCAAGACTTTATTTTGGGACCTTCCTGTGCATTGTTATGCATGTTTTGTTGCCACGAAGGGCATCTAGTTAGTTAAGAGACTTTCAAAAATAAAATCTAACAAATTGTCACGAATTTTAGAGATGCACATACAATTGTATTTATATTTTATTGGAAATTATTTGGTTCTTAAACTTGGTTTGATTTCTAAGTGTCCTTTGAAGTGAAATGTTCATTTTTAAGCATTTTCAAGGTTTTTTTAGACTAGATTTGGTCAGGATGTTCTGTGAGGTTGTTTGATATTTTATGGTTCTTATAACTGGGTCTTGTTTTAAGTGACTTTGATAAATGTCAACGCTTTGTTTAGGAATTTAATAGAGTTTGGGACCCGTTTAGAGCTTTATGATACATTTTAAGTCGATTTCTAGCTTTTTTGTACACAAATTTAAGGTCTTAATCGGGTATTCATTATTTTGATTTTGAAAGCGTGATATACAATCGTTTTGTATTGCAGTGATTTTATCTCTATTTGCATTAGGTTTTATAAGATGACTTAGGGGGCCTTTTGTGATTTATTTGGGGCCTTCTGAAGTGTGGAAGTGCCCCTACAGTGTAGTAAGCCGTTTGACTGTGCCTTTTTTTGATTGTGAGTAGTTAAATTACGTCGAAATTTCGCAGTGGGGAGTATTAAGTTAACTGCGCATGTCAGGTTTAGTGTATCGTTTGTGTAATGTGATCAATAACGTGGCAGACAAAGTGGGAGGAGCTAATAAAAGTACGTCGACACACTTATAATACGTCTGCTGTGTGTTATATGCTGTGTTTGTCTCTCTCTCTCTCTTTCAGGCGTTTTGGTGCTATCCACTTTCTCCAACCGCATCGTTCTGCCTCTTTTTTTTTGCGTTCATTTTACGTTGAAGAAAAATATCTCTGGAATTTTCTTCCAATACTTTTAATTTCGATTTAAATGTGCTGGATGGTTATCAGGTTTTAGTGAACCTCTATTATTATTTTTTTAATATTTTATCAACTCCTCAAGTAATTGTAAGTAACCAAAAAATAAATTATATTCGATAGAAAATTTTTATCTTAAAAAAATTATTTGAAGTTTTAGTTTAGTGGCTTTGAATGAAGTGCATGACAGTGTTATGTTAAATTCTTTAATTAAATTTTGGTATGGGCGTTTAATGGCGACAAATCAATGGATTAGCCGGTTAAAATGTGGAAATGCATGATGGGTAAGCATGGATACCGCAGTGGAAAAAAAAGTGACATAATCAGAATGTAAAACAACAGGGGGACATTATGTCATTTTATAGTACAAAATACATAACTTTGTCAATGATAAAATACAAAAGTCGTTATTTATAAATGAGGTACATTAACATGGACTTTCTTAAACCATTAATTTAATTTATTTTTGTATGTTTAATGAATTGCTACTTAAAATTGTAATGTTTCCTTACGTTTTTAAAATGATGACTCTGCTTGTTTTTAATTTATTATAACGATGTTTAAATGGAAATTATAATTTTTATCCGCATTGCTGATGAAAAATTATTATTGTAACATAGCCAGAATGATGGCGCCGAATTAACACTGCGACACTCTGCATTCAAGATAAAAAACAATTTAATACAGTTTAGTATCGTTTTTTGTATCTTAAAAGTAAATAAGTTAACTCAGGTAAATAATTTCAATTTTGTTATTGAAATTTTTTTAAATTGAATTATCTGGGTGAAAGAAAATCAACAAACTGGAAATAATTGAAATGTAAATATTACGTGACTCAGACATGCTAACTATTTAAGTCAAATATTTAAACTACTTGGCAGTGTTTTACATTTGGGATTATTTTTATCTACTTAAAATGTGTCGGTAGGACACAGCTCCAGTGTTAAATTTCAATTTGTTAAGTGGTTTGCTTATTTCGTGATGAAAGAAATTAAATTTGTGTTAACTGACGTAAACGATGAAAAAATATAGCAATCAGAGGGGAAAAATGAGCAGTTTAGATTATTTGTTAAGTGTAATAATTAATTATTTACTATAACTTTAGCTTACTGTAGCTGAAATATTTGATTTTGGACACATTGTGTGTTCATTGTCATAATGTATTGAATTTATTAAGCTGTGAAAAGTTTAATTTGGCTAAACTTGTTTGGCTGTAATTAAATAAGTGACATTGCAGTTATTGATTGTAACGCTTTTCATATTGGTAATTAATTCAGCAAAAAATAAGCTTAAAGATAATCGACTTAGTAGGCTTTGCTGCATTTTAGTTCATAATTGATTAATTAATCTACATTTTGTGGTAAACCTTGAAAGTTATTTCAGAAACCAAACTAGTTAAAGGAATTAAAATAGTAATTTGGGCTTCAATTGTATCATTAAATAATTTTAAAAGTTAAACATTTAATTTGCGTTTGCTGTTTTTTAAAACTCTTTAACCATTTCTTAAATTGCTAAAATCGATTTGTTTATAGATTTATTTTTAAAATGAAGAGACTTAAGTATATTTCATTGCTATTCTCAAGGGATTTCTTAAATTTAATTTACTTCAACCTACATTTTTTATTTGGTGGCATTTATAATTAAATTATAAAGGAAATTTAGGTTGTCCACATTAAATTTTCATCCTAACGTAGAAGTACACGAATGAATTTAGCATTTTTAAGTTACACATAAATACATGGCAGATGATTCAGTCGTTGATGCTTTGAAAAGAATGCATTTTTTAATATTAAATTATTTGTGCGATTTTTTTATTTCTGAAATGTTTCTTGTAATTAGATCTTGCTTTTTTTTGGTTTGATATACTGTGTGTTACTGGCTTGACATATGATTTATAGTTTGTAGCGACATCTTTGAGTATCCAGATTTTTATGTTTTGAAGGAGAATTAATTGCTGTAATTTGAAACTCAGTTTTGACGAAAAAATTATGGATTCCATTACGGATGGATCGAAGCCATCTGAAATTGTTGCCAAAGAAAGTAGTGATGAATTATCTACACAAAAACCGAATGGTGCATCTGCTGAATTGAACCCTAAATCAACTGATGTGTCAAAAGGGGTGGAAGATGAACACTCAAAAAAATTACATGAAGATGTCAATGTAGTTCCTAAATCAGAAGATGGAGTGACAAATGGGATTAAAACAATTAACGAAACAAAGAGTGAGGAAACTGTGCCTAAAGAAATTGCCATTTGTGCTGATACCAAGCAAATTTTGCCTGAAATTTCCTCTGTGATGTCGAATGGTCATGTTGCAGCAGAACAAAGCTCCAGCAAACCAGAAATGCAATTGAAGCAAAAAGAAGAAATTCATAGTGATAGATTGCATGAAAAACGTGATGAGACTCAAAAAGATCTTCCAAATGATTTGCCTGTACCTCATGCATTTCCAGAAGATAAAGCTGAAATGTCTATTAAATTAACTGAGCCCAAAGTAGAAATAAAACCAGAAATACAATCAGAACTTGAAGTCACTACACATTTGATCTCAATGGATACAAAATCACCACAAAAATCTCCAGAAATTCTAAAGTCTCCAACTGATTTACATCATTTAACTGAAAGTACTTCATCGAAAGTATCCGAACCAGAAAATAAAGAACATTTTGAAGTTGAGAAAATGGAGAAAGTGGAACAGAAACATCAAGTTAAAGCTGAACCAATTAAAGAGGAGATAAATTCTAAGAAAACAGCTGACGAAAAAGAGGAACATGAAATGCCTGAAAAAAATATGAAATCAGAAACAAAATCTGTGATAAATGATACCAAGGCAGTAGAAGAACCATCTGTGATAGAACAAGCCGAGTCTGTGAGGGTCATTGAAGAATCTAAAATAATAGCAGAAAAAGTGGAAGTAGCTGATGATAAAGCAGATAAGGAAGATCCTAAAGTCGAATCTGTGATAAATGGAATGCAAACTAAGGTGGAGCCGGAAAAAGTAGAAAATAAAGAAGAACCAGTATTAGATAATGCGGAACTTAAGACAGAATCAGTATTAGCAGAGGCTATGGTAAAAGCAGAAGCAGTGTCTGACCAAATGGGTACTAAAGAAGAAATTTTGGATATTGATGAAGTTAAAGACGACTCTGTACCATATAAAGAAATATCAAATAAAGTGGAAACAAACGCAGAATTAGAAGTTAAAGCAGAAACAAAGTTTGAACCAGATGATGGTAAAGCAAAAGAAAAGTTGGAACCAGTTGATGCTAAAGCAGAAACAAAGTTTGAACCAGATGATGGTAAAGCAAAAGAAAAGCTGGAATCAGCTGAAATTAAAGCAGAAATAAAATTGGAACCAGCGGAAATTAAAACAGAACCCAAATTGGAGCCAGATCAAAGTAAAGCAGAAACAGAATTGGAACCAGCTGAAATTAAAACTGATACAAGATTGGAACCAATCGAAACTAAATTGGAAGCAAAGTTAGACCAAGTGGAAATTAAAACGGAAACAAAATTGGAATCAGTAGAAGCTAAAGCGGGAAAGAAATTAGAACCTCTGGAAAATAAAACAGAAACATTTGAAACAGTGGAAACTAAATCAGACTCAAGATTGGAAGAGGTGGAAACTGCAGTTGAAATTAAATTGGAGCCAGCAGAAACTAAAACCGAAACCAAGGAAACTAAAGAAGAAAATGTCGAGATAAAAGCTGAAAAAGTTGATACTAAAGCAGAAATTGTTGATACTAAAGCAGAAATTGTTGATACTAAAGCAGAAATTGTTGATACTAAAGCAGAAATTATTAAAACTGAAGCAGAAATTGTTAAAACTGAAGCAGAAACAGTGGAATCTAAACCAGAAGATCTTGAAATTAAAACAGAATTTGTGGAAACAGAAACTGTAGAAGTTAAAGCAGAAGCAGTTGATGCTACAGCAATCACATTAGAAGCAAAAACATTGGAAATTAAAAAAGTAACTGCCGATGCAGAATCAATTAATGAAACTATAGAAACCAAAACTGATAAAGTGGAAACCAAGGCAGATCTAATCACCGAGAAAAATACACCCACACGTGTTTCTGAAGATGAAAAATCAAAATTAGACAAGGAAGTTATAAATGAAGTCAAAACAGGTGTTGAAAAGTTAACAGAATTAGAAGAATCACCAAAAGAAGAAAGCAAAAAGGATGTACAAGAAACTTACAAGAAAGATGATAAAATTGAACTACAGAAGTTTGAAAAAGAAGACTTTGCAGACATATTAGAAAATGAAAGTCTGGTGGCAGAAAAAACGGAATTGAAGGAACTGGATAAGACAGAAGAAGCGGAAATTGAAGAGGAAGTTAAAGAACAGAAATCAATTCCTGTTGACAGTAACGTCAAAGAGGACAAATCAAACGTAATGGGGGTTACATCAGTTAGTCCTGAACCAGCTGAAGTTTGTGAAATTCATACGGAAGTTCAAGAACCGATTTCCACTGATAATGTGAAAGTTTCTCCACTCATTGAAGCACCATTAAGCTCCACACAAGTTGAACAGGAAGTTAATTTAGAGGAACTGTCAGAGCATAAAATTGAAAAATTAGAGCCATTACAAGATGCTAAAAGCGAGCAAATTGATTTGAAAGCTGAAATGTCTGAACTAAAAATAGTTGATCAAGCTGAAGAGCAACAGGCTGAAGAAATTTGTGCAAATGTCAAAGAGGAAAGTGATGGAGTTTTAGAGGATGAAACAGATATAGTGATAAATGGAGACGTTGAAGCTAAATCACCAACAGAGCAGAAGAAAAGCGTTGATGAAAAAGAAGGAGAAAAGTGTGAGGAGGTGGATACTGAATCTGCCGTCGATGATGGATTGATTGCCGCAGCAGGTTCTCCCTCGACACTAACGGTAACCAAGGCAACCGACGAAGTGGAAGCGGCAGTTGAAGCAGTGGAAATCATGGCTGCTATTGAAGATGAAATTCACCATGATAAGATTTCACCAGAAACAGCAGATGATGAAGCTAAACAAAAAGTATGCGAATCTTTACAGGCAGTTGATGATGTAACTGGTGATGAAGATGAAGCTAAAGTGGTGGCAGATGCTCCAGCTGAAGAAGAAGTCAAAACCAATGGTGTCGAGGAAACAAAATGCACTTGGAATGATATTCGCATGAAAGACGACGAAATTGAGATTGTTTCGTCAGTTCATGTAGAAGAAACGTTGTCTTCTGTCAAGGAAGTTGAAGATACAGTGCAGAATGATGTAAAAACTGAATCGGAACTTGTACCAATTAAAGAGGAAGCTCCACTTGAGGAAACTCAAGGTGAAAATGAGTATTTTAATTATAGACATGACACAATAAAAACTTAATTAAACGCTTATCAAATTTTATTACAAGATCAATTATTGAGATGCAGGTGTGATAATAAGCTTATTGCACGGTAAATTCTATTTCTGCCGTACAGAGTGAAGCCAAAGCGGCAGTGATTTAGGGCGTTTGCGGTGTATAGTGAAAAGTAACACATTATCGTTAATAACCTGTTTATAATATAGTTAAAAACTGTTAGATTTTAACAATGTAAACCCGTTTTTATTAGTATTACAGTGTAGTAACGTTGAGTTTAAATGTTTATTTAATTGTTTTATTGGCGCTGTCTTTTACGGAACTTTTGGCAAATCACTGCCGTTGCAGATACGAGATGAACGGCAGAGTTTTAGCTTAAGAGTCTTGCGCTTCCCGAAAATTTAATTTTATTATGAAAAATCATTTTTATTAGGACACAACTTTATTGTAACATCATTTTATTATTGTAAAATCGAGTATGAAAATGTTTTGGCATGCAAATTTAGCAAATATTATAAGAAATTTGGCTGAATGGAATTGGTTAATTCGCTAAATGTTTTGACGGCTTTAATCGTCAGATGAGCGGCAGCGTAGTATGACGGTTCCCCTTCTTTATCATTGCTAAAAAAAATAATGCTTGTAAAGATATTGCTATTATAAAAGAAATGCTTTTAATAGTGTCTTTTAACGATGTTAAAAGTTATAAAGAAATGTGCTAATTTTTTTAATATAATCTTTTATTGAGTTCACTGAATTTGTAAATCGTAAATGCTGTTAAAGGAATGTTGGGCGTGTTTCATTCACTTATATACTAAATTATATCCATTTCTGTAATATATCTACGAAGGGTATTGCCATTTGCGATCGATATATTTAATGTATGACTTGCGGGATTTTTAATAATGCGACTGGTTGGCGTCTACATTTATTTCTAATGACATAAAAATGGCAAAGATCTCAACATTACACTTCAAATTGGCTACAAAAATGACGTTTCCATTTAGTAATTTACTTTTATTATGGTAATTTATTAATAAATGTTTTTATTTTAATTGAAGATGGCGATCATGACAGTGGTGTTGATGAATCGACTCAGGGAAAGGTACTCTAATATTTTTAATTGAAATTGTAAACTGGTTCATATGTTTAATATTTGATTTTTTTTAGGATGGTGTGGAAGAGTCTTCTCCCAGTAAAAAACCATCAACGTTGACAAGCACACCAACATCGTCTGCAAAAGTTCCAAAAAAGACAGTCTCGACACCAAAAAAATCACCTTCAGCACCGGTAGCTACTGCATCGCCAGCCAAAGTTCCAAAAGCCCCAAGTTCAACTTCATCTCAAGGATCAACAGCACAGGAAAAGAGTAGAATGTTTTGATTTTTGAAATTTTTAATAATTTCTATTTTGTTAATGAAATGATTCATGAATTTTTAGAGTTACCTATGAACAAAATCGTCGTAGGTACAAGTCCATCTCCCAATTTGAAAGTAGTGAAATCAAAGATTGGCTCATTAGAAAATGCTCAGCACAAACCTGGTGGAGGAAATGTAAAACTTGAAACTAAGAAAATTGATCTTAGCAGTGTCAAATCAAAAGTCGGCTCTACCGATAATATTCAACACAAACCATCTGGAGGAGACAAAAAGGTATAAAATTTTACTGACTGTGTTACTTGTTAGATATTAATTCATTTTTAGGAATCTTCGGTCGTAAATTGTAGTCGCCATTGAACTTAATTTGATGCTAATAATGAAACTTATTTACTAGAAGCTTACAAGAGTATTTCAAGTTTTAGATTTAGCTGCTAGCAGTCATGTTCGCTGCAAATAACGAAAATGTAGGATCATGTAGCTTGAAGCTAGTATTAGGAGCTCCAAATTAGGTTTCTAGGGATCATAAATCGAGATATACAGTAGGTAGTTGTTTAGAACTTCAAACTAAGTTGCTAGTCATTTAGTTTGATACCAACAACGAAAACTAAGCATCTCAATGATGGTTAGTCGACACGTTCCGTGACAGTGACAACTTTTTATCATCTGAATAATTCTGAACTTAGTATCTGGAACTTGTCTTTCGGTACCAGTTACGAAAAGTTGGCGCTTTACATTGGAGTTTAACTAGCAACTTTTTTTGTGTTAATAATAAAACTTAACATCTTGAATTGCTTATCTGGAGCTCTAACTTTGAAAACTTTACTTAAAATTTACTTACTTTACTTAATTTATCTAATTATAACTAACGAAAGGTTAGCATCTCTAGACTTTAATGGAGTATATGAAGCTATCAATTAATTTACTAGCTGTTAGTTTTTTGTCAGCATCGAGAACATAGCATATCTAGACATGAATGAAGTATATAAAGCTCCAAATTAGCTTGCTAATTGTTAAAGTCTGTGTCAGCAACTAGAACATAGCATCTCTAGACTTGAATGGAGTATATCAAACTCCAAATTGGTTTTCTAGCAGTTAAAGTCTGTATTAACAACTCGGACATAGGTTCTCTTGACTCGATTGGAGTACGTGAAGCTAAACATTTGTATGCTAACTGTTGCATTCTATGTCAACAACGAAATTTTAGCACTTCTAGACTTGAATGTAGTATATGAAGCTCCAAATTAGTTTTCTAGCAGTTAAAGTATGTATTAACAACGAGAAGATAGGTATTCTAGACTCGATTCAAGTATTTGAAGCTGTTTTGCTAGTTGTTAAATTCGGTGTCATCATTGGAAACTTAGCATCTATAGTCTTTAATCAAGTATCTAAAGCTGTTAAACTTAGTTACTAGCATTTAAATTTGGTGTCGGTGACGAAAACTTTGTAGTTTTGGTTTAAATATCTGGAGCTCCTAATTTCGTTACTAATTTGAACATTAATTTCGAAAACACCAACATGTAAAGTGTAATTTATTACATAATAAACTAATAAGTGTGTTTAAACACAGGTTACTAGTCGAAAGTTGGAATGGAAAGGTCAATCTAAAATTGGTTCATTGGAAAACGCAACTCACAAGGCTGGAGGTGGAACTAAGAAAATTGAAACTCAAAAGTTAGCTTTCAAAGATGCAGCAAAACCAAAAGTTGGATCGCGAGATAATATTCAGCACAAAGCTGGCGGTGGAACCTTGCAGGTAATCGTTTTTTTAATTTATCATATATTTTACATAAAAATCATTAATGAAACATTACCAGGAATCATTCGGAAAGCATATTCTTGGTTACTTACACATTCACTTGCAAAAAAACACCATACTGCTTTTTTAATTTTAAGTTATAATGAAAATATGTTTATTTAAGTGAAATTTATGCACGAAATCATCAACACTCGTTTTTTAGATCAACAATCAAAAATCTACAAACATCAAAGACTTTGTATACAAAATTACAAAATTTTACTATTGAACACTTTTTGCTCCCTTCTCCCGTTTTGTTCAGCTGTTGAACAATAGTTAGCTTTTTGTTAAACCGATTATTGCAGATTGAAAATCGTGCACTGAATTTTAAAGAAAGCGCTAAATCGAAAATTGGGTCCTTGGATAATGTCACTCACAAAGCTGGAGGTGGCAATATTCAAATTTATGACGAGAAGCTCTACTATTCAAATCCAGAGGTAAGAAATTGAAACGACCCAGCTGAGAACAACTAACCTTTAAAGAAAACTTAATAAATTCCCCATTTTATTAACATATAAACAAAAATCCTTTCAGTTTGTAATGTACAAAACCATTATCTCAGCATGAAAAATCATAGCATGTTCATTAACAGTTAACACTGTAGAATTCACATCATATCATATGTCTTTTTGTGTAACATCCCATTGGAATGTTTTATTTGTAGTTGTGTTTTTGTAGTTTTAGCATGGCCTTCATGTTGTACTTTACAAAAAATATTTAACATTTTATAGTTTGTAGTGATAAAACTACACATTCTGTTAATGTACGAAGGGACTTAGATTATTTTTTAAGGTTTGTTATTTACTAATGATTAATTTAGGTTTGTTTATTTTAAATATGAGTGGCAAATATTGGTCTTGTCAATGCAGTGGGTGATCGGTTAATGGACTGTTTGGTTGGTTTTGAACAAATCAACAAGCACATGATTTGTTTTGGCTAGCAAGAACATGATGGGACAACAAGGGGATCATCGGATAGCTGTTCATTTTCAGACAGAAAACTCCTATTCCGACAGGAGCCCATGATCACACTTGAGTTCATGACCAGACAGCAAGCACAACACCGTCTATTTGTATTGTACTTACTAATTATAAAGACTTTTACTTGGGTATGTTAGCAAGCTTAATGTTTCTCATCATTATGTCTGATAACTGATCATCCACTGTACTGAATATGTCCAATATTATGGCATTTTTACATTATATATTTGGTGGAACCAAGCAAATATTGACAGATTGTGTATATCCAACTAACTTAAAAGTTAATTTCTAGTTTAAAACCAGCCGTTTAAGGGAATTTTTTTAACATTTAATATTTCTGTCAATTAGAAAAAGGATTCACTTCCAACATCGCCATCACCAAATCAATTAAAATCCGACAAGGAGGAGTCAAATGGAGTTTTAGAAGCTAGATCACCATCTTCCACAGGAGCTGCTGATAAGTAAGCTACCGTTTCAATGGAGGCAATGAAGATTTTGTACAGATGAAGAAATCAATTTTTTGGTTCAAACTTCAAACTAAAGGACAAAAACCAAAATTCAAAAGCATTATAAAAACTTTCTATACCAATATAGTAATATAGCCAAGGATAATAAAAGGTAAGTTTCATAAGAGGCAAAACAAATCCAATACTTTTTAGATTACAAATTCAACAATAAAAACTCACACAAATAACAATCTTTTAAATAACAGCATAGCAATTGGGCATTTAAAAATATTGTATTGATTCTGTAATCTAAATCAATTCATTTACATTTACCATTTACACTATTTCTAATACTCAAAAAGATTAGCATTTAACCACAAATTATGTAGCAAATTCAACAGCCAAGAAACTTAATTTTCAGGTGGTTTTTTTTTTTAAAAAAAGATTTTCAAATTTGTTTTGCCGTTTTGAAGCCATTTTAATTACGTATATGTATGCGAATGTAAGTTGTACACATTGGTCAGTGTATTATTATTATTGTTAGTTTAGGCAATTTTATTTTGATTTTTTAAAGTTTTTTATTGATTGCTGTGGAAGATTGAATGATATAATTGGACACAGTATGTTGTGTGCCTCCACTTATGTGCCATGGGGATAAACAGTTCAGTCTGGTCAGTCAGTGCTGTGTTTTACTAAAGTTAATGGTCAAATGTGGTTTCAATTGAGACAAGTAATGTGAAGGAACATGTACAGGGTGATTATAAATATATCCTTGTGTGTTTACACGTACATAAGCCAGGTGATAAAGAAGCGAGAATACATTGGATTGCTTATAATGAAATTTTGTCTTGTTTTTATTGGTTAAAATTATCAATAAAGAAACAGGAAAACATTTCATCGTTTACACATTTATATGTACATGTGAACACACTTAATCACTAATTAGTTTAGAAAATCAACTTAGCCATTGTTGTCTCTATTGAATAGCAAACCAAATAAGCTGCATTGTGCATAATAAGTTCATTCATAATTATTAATGTTAATCAGCTTTTTAAAACTTTTGGTTTCAGTAATGCTTATGAAATTTTAAGTTTTTAAATAGGTGTTTCAATTGCAGCTATTTTTTTCGCACGTAATTGATTATACAAGCACTGAAATTTTAAATTGTTAAGTTTAAATTAGTTTTATTTGTATATTGATGGGAAAATATTTTACTGTATTAGCTTTTTTTTCAGTAAAGTAGTTGATGTAGATAGTTAATTTTAACAAATAAATTTTAATCAGAGGCATTTAATCTTGAGCAAATTTTTTTTTTACATTTTTGATGACAAAACGAAAATTGTAGTTTTTTTTTAGTTCTTTTTTGCTACTGTTCATTCTTTTCTATAAACCATAAATGTACCGGGTAATTGTATTGTTAACGTATTTTGTTATTGGTTATCCTCGGTTTTGAAATTTAATGAAAAAAAGTATATAAAGCAACATTTTAGACATTTGCTGAGTATTTTAGAGAAATTTGAAAATCGTTTCTCCTTATTATGAATAAACATTTTTCTGGGCTGAAAAATAATCGTTGATTTTGTTACTGTTTAATTATTTGTCAACAGTAATTTTTCGGTACCGCATTTAACATTTTGCGTCTTTTACAGGGAAAACAATTGCGTTAAAGATGGTTTTTTATTAGTTAACAGCAGTTCATAAAGATCATCAAACACCTTAAAAGTCGCACAGAAGGATTTTACGAAATATTTACTAAAAGTTTCGATATACAGTAAGTTTTGAACAATTGAAGGAATACATTTTCGTGGATCATTTCTATTAAGGTTTTAGATGTCCTTGACAAAGTACTGATGATCTTAGATTAAAAAGTGAAGAAGACGAAAGTTGCCAAATTAATCATTTAAATAAACTCGCATAAGGCAATTTGTTGAAGGGATTTATAGTATATAGCGTTGAAAAGCCATCATGTGCAGCATAATTCAGGTTGGTGCAAATGAAGGTGAAGAAATGCATTGTATTTAGATAATAAACTTTTGGAAATTTGACAAAGCGTACTCTGCCAATCGAAATTTGAAAAACATTTAGCTGTCTCGTATTTGACTGGATCATTTGACTGTATTATTTAAACATAAAATACTCAAAGGAAAAAGTTAACAATATAATTGGTTAATTAAGTTTTAATTGTAAATAAGTAATAAAGTAATAAGGACCTGATAAGCTAAAATTGATACAATTATATTTTCTTCAGCATTTTGACTGTTAAGTAACCTACTGTACTGTATATATTATTAATTTTTTTCTTTTATTTTAGAGCCAATCATGTAGTCAATCCGTTTACAGTAATTAAAATCTACCATTGGAAGGTCAAGTTAAATCTAGCAAAGAAAAATGTTTGACTGAATGATATCACGGTAAGCAATACTTTTTATTATAATTATAAGGTTTTTTTAAATTATTCGTTCTTCTGCCATATTTTACATTTCTGGGCTTAATTCGGTTTGCTTTATGTCATGAAAGCAATCACGATATTTTTTGCTCTGTTTCTTATGAAATGATTGAACTATTGGGGCAATCAAGTCCAAGTGAAATTCAGCTTTGTCATGTTTTCTTTTTCCTAATTATGAAGTCGCGTTGAATTACTATAGATAAGTTATTAAGGCACATAGTTACTTGTTGGCAAGAATATGTACAGAACTGTCACTTTACTAAACAGAAAATAAGCTTATTAAGCTTTAAAAAAAAGGAATTTAAAGTACTAAATGGTAACAGAAAATAGTTAAATTTTTATTTTTTTTAAGTTTACAAGTGTGCAATATCTAAGTTTACTTTTATCATGTTCATGTTTTGTTGTGGATAAAATCCAGGTACAATTAAATAATGCAAAACAAGAATCGCAACTCCAATAAGATATTCTACAATCCCACACAGATATCCAAAAAATATATACTGTAGATAGATGATGCTTATCGGTTACTGACAAAAAACTTCTAACTTCGTCTATGTGATTATATTTTGCATTTCTATGTTCAATTGCGATTGGTTGGTCTCATAAACGTCACATAGAAGTAATTTACGCCATTTCTTGTTCAGTTTTTGATGAAACTTTTGAACAATTGGAGGAATCAATTTCAAGTCAAATGGCATTTCTTCTTCATTTTTTGACACTGTTCATATAATTACATTTAAATATTGTTACAATTGTTATTATGAGTTTTTACAATTATTACATTTGACACAGGACAGGAAAATAAAGCAGAGGATTGCTGCCAAAAAGACTTCAAGTGATATGTAAAGATATGACACTTGGTTAAATGGAAAGTAGACTCCACTAAATAGACATAAAATAATTAGCTATATAATTTATAAATGATAAAAGTCGATGATTGGACTTAACAGCTGATTCATTTCAGAAAGATTGACTGACGTATTGAAATTTCCAATAGCAATTTTGATCGCATCGTTTGTTGCATTAGAAGTGCAGTTAGCAAATGACTTTAGCAAATCTTTTGATGAAACTAATTGAGTCCCAATTAGTATATACAATCCAAATACAAAGGCCAATAAAAAGGAAGCAGCAACACTCTTGAAAATATTCATACAAGTTATAAAATATAATGCGATGTCATTTTAACTTCAGTATAAAGAAAACACAAACCTTTGAGTTACTTTTGGGACAAAAAATTCCAATACAATAAACAGCGAATGTTGGTCCAAACATAATGGATATAAACGTTACACTTGCCTAAAACATTCAAAATTAAGTATAATAACTACTTACAGAATGCAATGACTTACATGAGCGAAATTCTGAAAATTTTCCATTAGGAAAAGTAAAGAAAACATAATTGCTCCACATATAATAACTGAAACAAATCTAAATTTTTTATGTGTTTTTTTTTTAAAAATTATAGATTAATTCGTATTAGTTTACCAAGTATTTTGCATAAAATGGTGCCAGATGTAGTTCGATTGTTAATTTGCTTTAGTTGAACGATTATTAAAGCTGCCACTGAATTTAGCATTGATGAAGTAGTGCTAGAAAATTAAGTTTATCTTTATTTCATTTAAATTTATAGTCAAACACTTTACCTCAAAGCACTGCATAATAATCCAGAAAAGTATAATCCTGGTAGTGTTGGATAATCATAAAGCATTTCCATTGCAAAATAGTTGGTTAACTAAATTTTTAAAAAAAATAGCACATATTAAAAAAAACAGTAGAAAATGTCACATTAATTATTTAACATTAAAAACTATAGCATATTGATATTAACCTGATTTATTGATTGAATTTTACCATTTTGTTTGACATTACAGCCTTTATAGTAGGAAAATATTACCAATCCTAAAATTTGCATTAAGAAAAGATAAACATAGGAAAATGTAACTGCAATGGCTGAAATTCTATAAAAAATGAAATATCATATTTAAAGTTTAAAATTACTGTGTTAGTCTCAATGTCATCACACTGTGCATTGAAATTTTAATCAATTTCACTTAAAACTGTACACCAGTAAAATATTATTTACTTAAATCGATATGTTGGTTACTTATTGATTACATATAGCAATAATTTAATGTCAAGGCGTTGAGGTAGCGCGTTTCATTGAATTTCAATGGACAATTTTAGATTATTTTTGTAGTAAATTTACTTTTGAGCTGATTTCATGGTTGGGGCCATAATGCATCTTTGTATAAGTGCTTGGTTCATCGAAGGTGATATAACAACCAAAAAACCACACCCAATGAAAGAGGACCAAAATGTAAACCGAATTGTAGGATCAGTGTTAAAACTATGCATAACAGGAAAGACATTATGATTTAGTTTTTCCATTGAATTATTTAAATCAAAGCAAGTTGTATACTTGAAGAATTCAATTCTATCATATTGGTTGTTAATGTCCCAAACTGCGGTTACACCACCAGATTTAGCAACTCCAATTACCAATAAAAACAATATAGCAATAATCATTATAATTGCTTGTATGGCGTCGGTTATGATAATTCCTCTCATTCCACCCTATGTAAGAAGTCAATTAAAAGAATTTTTAATTATGAATAAATAAAAGTACCAATGTTGAATATCCAATGCAAAATGTAGCAATAATAGTGGCAGATATCCAAAATGACATTGTCGAGACTAGAAAAATTCATCTCAAATAATATAAACAGATTTTTTTTGATTTCTGATTATTACCGTACCTTGTTGTATTACTATTGCTGATATAAAAATATTTACTGAGCCAAGCAAAATCTGCCATATTATCAAACGTAATACATCATTTTAGACTAGTAACTATCATTTAATTAGAATTATTACTTACCATTCCTGTTACTGACACAATTAACGTAATAAGCTTAACAGCTTTTCCAAAACGTAATTCAAAGTACTACAGTAAATAGTAATAGAAAATATTGAGTTCTGGTTACATTGTTTTTGTGCAATATTATAACTTACCTTTATCATGCTCATGTTTTGTTGTGGATAAAATCCAGGTATAATTAAATAGTGCAAAACGAGAATTGCAACTGGTAAAACAAGTATAATGGCTAAATTTTGACTTCCAAATAAGTAACTTTCGATGGCCATTCCGGTCATTCCTCCAGTGCAATAAGTAGAAAAAAACGATAAAATTATCAAAATACTGGAAACATTTTTCTTAGCTAAAAAATATTCAATTAGAGTTGTTTGCTTATGCTTGAAATTGGATTCGTAAATTCCATAAGCAGCTGAGAGAAATAGCAAAACAGAAACGACTATGTAATCTAATGTTTGGAATTGGTACTTCATGGTTAACAGTCAAGTATACACTAAAACTTTATGGTATTTGATAGCTGCTTTATATCTCCGGATTGTCTGTATTTTAATTTCTAGCTTTGAGTTTAAAGACAGGTTATTGTAGCGTATGCCAACTTTTATGCCAATGTGTGTAATTATCATAAACGTTTGGTATTGCATAATCATCCAGACTTCAAGAAAATGGTGATTCTAATATGATTTATTCTTAAGAAATGCCATTTTGGTGAGCAAGACCACATTCTTTAAACACAAATAAATACCAGGTACAGTACTATATGTCGGTTCGGATCGTTTATTGTTAAACCACTGTATTATAATGTTATATTTTTGACAATGTAACAGGTAGTCTGTTTCCATTAGCTTGATTGATTTATTGGCAATTGTATAACATTTTGTTTTTTATTGGCAGTTTTAACTGCTAAAAGTTTTGGCAGAACGATATTACTCTGGACCAATATAACTAAATCAATAACATTATTCATAACACAAAAACTTGTTGTTCTATGCCGTGTATGAAAAACATGTAAATTTTTTTAATTGCATTTTGCAAACGATTTTATTGATGTGATTACCACACATTGTGATTAGACAAGAATACCATCAGTTAAGTTGCGATTAGTTTTAGTAGTTTAGCAAGTTATTGATTTTCTTGTAAGATTGTTTTATATTCTGATTACTTAAATTTCTAATTCTACATTTAATCAACACTTGTTGTTTATTATTCATTTGTCTTCTTCTTTGATCATATTTTGCATTTCAGTTCCTTCCGTGGTCAATTGCGATTGGTTTATGCCGTCATAAACATCACAAAGAAGCCACTTTTGCCATTTTATACTCAGTTTTTGGTGAAACTTTTGAATGACTGGAGGAATCAACTCCAAGTCAATTTGAATTTGGTCTTCTTTTCTTGTTTCTGGCAATGGAATCACATTTAAACATTTTAAGTAAGCGGTTATTACGGTACATATTTAATTGTAATAGTTATACAGTACTTGTTATAAGAGACAGGGAAACAAAACAGATGACAGTTGCTAGAAATACTTCTAGTGATGTGTACATATATGAGATTTTGTTCAACGGGAAATATGGTTCACTAAAATCATTAAATCAATTAGTCAAATAATATTCATACTGTATTTAAAGATACTATTGAACTCAACAGGCTATTTCCATTTGCTAAATTGATTGTTATGTTGAGATTTCCATTGGCAGATGTAGTTAGATTCATTGCAGAATAATCAGTACAGTTAGCAAATGGTTTTACCATGTCTTTTGACTTGACTAGTAAAGCTCCAATTAATAGGTACAATCCAAATGTAAAAGCCAATAAAAAGGAAGCAAAAACGCACTTGAAATAATAATTAACTAATTAGTCAATGTTATAATTGTAATTTAAATCAATGATTAAATACAAACTTTGGAATTGCTTTTAGGACACAAAATTCCTATACAATAGACAGCGAAAGTTGGTCCAATCATGATTGACACAAACGTTATACTCGCCTATTAACAGAAATGACCAATGCACATATTTTTGAAAGAGAATTGTAAATTAATTATTTACCTGAGTAAAATTAGGAAAATTTTCCATTAGAAAAAGTATTGAAAACATGATCAATCCACACACAAAAACTTAAATATGAGGTATTATTATAAAATGTATGAAGGGCTTTAAGCAAAATTTGTATTTATTTTGTTTACCAAGTATTTTGCATAGGACTGTACCAGCTGTCGTTTCATTGGTAATTTGTTTGAAAAAGCCAATTATTAAAGCAGCAACTGAATTCAGCATTGATGAAGTAGTGCTAAAATTCAAATAATTAACTTGATTTCATTTACCGTATATTTGAAGAGCTTTACCTCAATGAACTGCATAATAAACCAGTAAAAAATAAACCTGGCAGTATTGCATAGTCGTGAAGAATTTCCATAGCAAAATAGTTATTTAACTAAATAATTAATAAGTTTTTTTAGTTATTACAAAGCAATATTTAACAATTACCTGATTTATTGATGTAATTTCACCAGTTTGCTGGATATTACAGCTTTTATAGTAGGAAAATGTAACTAATCCCACAAGTTGATATAGAAGGATGTAAATAGAAGACATTGTAATTGCAATTGCTGATATTCTAATGAAATAAAAAAAAAACTTATGTTATAAGTTTTTTTTTTTTTTTTTTGCAATATTGGGCGATTTTCTAAATTGAAAAACTTTTTTTCACATGTCAAGAAAATAACAGGTCAATTTGCCATTTAATAATTTACTGTAGTTCCGGTTTGGCATTGTTAAAACAGTGTTATAATTTGAAAATCGGCCAGTATCATTAAGTATGTTATCGCATTTGCATTGAATGCAAATTACTTTTGAGCTGATTGCATAGTTGGAGCCATAATGAGTCTTTGTATAAGTGCTTGGTTCATTGAAGGTGATATAATAAGAAAAAAACCATATCCAAATATAGAAGACCAAAATGTAAATCGAATTGTAGGATCAAAATTAAAGCTGTAACACAATTGAACAAGTTCATTATGATTTAAATTGAAAGCAATGATAAGATCTACTGTAATTTGTATACTTGAATAATTCTAAACGGCCATATTGATTGTTAATGTCCCAAACAGCTTTTAGACCACCACTTTTCACTGTTCCAATGATCAAAATAAACACCACTGAAAATATCATTATAATTGCTTGTATAGCATCTGTAATGATAATTCCTCTCATTCCACCCTATGGAAATTCAAGAAATTATTGACAAAAACTGTTTTATGAGTTTTTTAGATAATTTACCAAAGTTGAATATCCAAGACAAAATGCAGTGATAATAATTGCAGCCACCCAAAACGATATTGCCGACACTAAACAGATTTTTAACATAAATTAAATGCTTTTAAATTATTGCCTAATTTGTTACCTTGTTGTAGAATTATTGCTGATATGAAAATGTTGACTGATCCTAGCAAAATCTGTAACATTTTAAGTCCATTACATTGTAATCAATAACTTTCTTTATAGTTACCATTCCAGTTACAAATACTGCCAATGTGATCATCTTAATTTCTTTTCCAAAACGTAATTCAAAGTACTACAGTAAAATTTACAGCAAATTACAATACTGCTTTCAGATTTGTTTATTTAAAATTGTGTGATATTACTTTTATCATGCTGATATTTTGTTGAGGATAAAATCCAGGTATGATTATATGTCTCAGGACAAGAATTATAATTGGTAAAACAAGTATAGCAACTATATGTTGGCTTCCAAATAAGTAACTTTCAATGGCCAGTCCAGTCATTCCTCCAGGACAATAAGTAGAAAAATAAGACAAAATGATCCAAATGCTCGGAACATTTTTCTTAGCCAAAAAATACTCAATTAAAGTTGACTGCTTATTTCGGAAATTGGAGGCATATATCCCATAAGCAGCCGAGAGAAATAGCAATAGTGTTACAGTAATGTAGTCCAGTGTTTGGAATCGGTACTCCATGGCTGACAGAAAAAGGTGTTCTGAAATCTTAAGCCAGGATGATAGCTGTTTATATATCATCATTTTTTTCAGTTGATTATGATCTACGAGGTCTTCCATTTAATTGTAATGGATTTGAGCCGATTACAACTTGCCAATTTTTATACCAGTTTGAATATACAGTATAATAATACATCATTATTTACGTTTCTCACTGGAAAACCATTAATCAATATTGAAAATGTAATGCAAATATATTTTCAGTTTTATTTGCTATTACACTACATGTAAAATTTTAAATTGAAAATTTTTTTTTTTTGAAAATTATGTACCGTATTCATCACCATTATTTTCACTTTGAAACCAAATTTTAACAATACCTGCTATTTTATTTTGGCATTGAACTGAAATTTTAACAGTTCAGTAGTTTATTGGCATGAGCATAATTTAAATATTGCCAAGTTTATTAAATAACTAGTTTTTTGGCAAGATTTGTAGTTAAAAAAACTGTTATTGTAATATTTGATTGGCTATTTATTCACCTTGTAAATTTGTATTGGCTCATGAAAATCTAAATGGCTAGACTGTAGAAGTTTCTTCATCTTTATCTTGTGTAAAGCAATGCTAGCTTAAACATCAAGGACAAACATTTAAAATTATATTTATGATTATAATATTTATCTCTTACTTACAAAAAAATTATAACATTGCATAATACATTTTGATTATCTTCTTCTTTTATGATATTTTACGCCATTTTTTGTTCAGTTTCTGTTAAAATGGTTGCACAATAGAGGAATCAATTTCAAATTGAGCTTCGTATTATTTTCTGGGTCCTGTCTATGTAATTATATGTATTCACTTAAATATTGTTGCAATTACTATTATTTATAATGGTTACATTTGACACAAGACAGGAAAATAAAGCAGATGATTGCAGCTAAAAAGACTTTAAGTGATACTGTATGTGCAGATATGACACTTGGTTAAATAGATGTTTTACTAAATAAACATAAAACAATTAGCTATATAATTTACAGATGATAAAAGTCGATGATTTGACGTAACAGCTGATTCATTTCAGCGAAATCGATTGACGTATTGAGATTTCCTGTAGCAATTTTAATTGTCTTGTTTGTTGTATTAGAAGTGCAGTTTGCAAACGATTTTGGCACATCTTTTGATAAAAGTAATACAGGGTCAGCTAATAAACACAATACAAATGCCAAAAAAAAATTGTATGAAAAGTATAATCATGGTAGTGTTGAGTAATCATAAAGAATTCCCATTCCAGAATAGTTGATTAACTAAATTTGGTAAAACAAATACAGTACTGCAAATGTAATATGAATTATTTAATGTCAAAAATTATAACATATTGACATTAACTTAATTTATTGATTCAGTTTTACATTTTGTTTGACATTATAGCCTTTATAGTAGGAAAATATTACCAATTCCAAAATTTGCATTAAGACAAGATAAACATTAGAAATTGTAACTGCAATGGCTGAAATTCTATAGAAAAATTAAATATCAAATTCAAAGTTTATATTGCTGTGTCACAATCAATTGCACTATTCTGTGAATTGAAATTTTAAGTAATTTTACTTAAAACTGTACATTAGTTAATTATTATTTGATAAAACTGACATATTGGTTACTTATCGATTCTATAAAATAATCATATAATTCTAAGGCGTTGTAGTAACGCTTTTCATTGTATTTCAATGGACAAGTCATTTTTTTAGATTAATTTTTAACTAAATTTACTTTTGAGCTAATTTATAGTTGGAACCTCAACGCAACTTTGAATTAGAGCTTGATTCATTGAAGGTGATACTATAAATCAAAAGCAGGTTTTCCTAAAACAGGACACTAAACTGTAAATTGAACCGGATATTTAAAAACTGAAGCTGTAGTGTGATTAAATTTTAAGTCAGGGCAGTTTTTTAATTGAATTTTGGCCACAAAATTACTACTATTATTTATTGAAGAAAGTTTTATTGATGTGGTCATGACAATTCATAGGCAAAAATATAATCAGTTAAGCTGCAATTAAAGTATTAGTAGTTTAGTTTCTTATAAGAAATTTTTTATATTCTGATTAGATGTCAAATTAGAAAATTAATGTAATTAACATTTGTAGTTCATTATTCATTTGTCTTCTTTGATCATATTTTGCATTTCTGTTTCTTCCGTGGTTAATTGCGATTGGTTGATGTCGTCATAAACATCACACAGAAGCCACTTTTGCCATTTTTTACTCAGTTTTTGGTGAAACTTTTGAATTATTAGAGGAATCAAACTCAAGTCGATTTGAACTTGGTCTTCTTTTCTTGTTTCTGGCAATGGAATCACATTTCAAAGTTTTAGTTAAGCTGTTATTATGGTAGATATTTAATTGTAATAGTTACTTGTTACAAGAGACAGAAAAACAAAGCAGATAACAGTTGCTAGAAATACTTGTAGTGATGTGTACATATATGAGATTTTGTTCAACGGGAAATATGGTTCGCTAAAATTATTAAACCTATTATTCAAATAATTCTCATATTTCAAGATACTATTGAACTCAACAGGCTATTTCCATTTGCCAAATTGATTGTTGTGTTGAGATTTCCATTGGCAAATGTAGTCAGATTCATTGCAGCATAATCAGTACAGTTAGCAAATGGTTTTACCATGTCTTTTGACTTGACTAGTAAAGCTCCAACTAATAAGTACAATCCAATTGTAAAAGCCAATATAAAAGAAGCAGTAACACACTTGAAATAATAGTCAAATAATTAGTAAATGATAGAATTTTAATTTATTGATCAAATACAAACCTTTGAATTGCTTTTCGGACACAAAATTCCAATGCAGTAGACAGCAAATGTTGGTCCAAATGCGATGGACACAAATGTTATGGTCGCCTATTAACAGAATTTGTCAATACACATGTTTTTAAATGAAAATTGTAATTTATTATTTACCTGAGTGAAATTAGGAAACATTTCCATTACAAAAAGAATGGAAAACATAATCAATCCGCACACAAAAACTTAAATATGAGATATTATTATAAAATTTATAAAGGAATTTTAAATTTAAATGTAGTTTAAATACCAAGCATTTTGCATAACACTGTACCAGCTGTTGTTTCAATGGTAATTTGTTTGAAAAAACCAATTATTAAAGCTACAACTGAATTCAGCATTGATGAAGTAGTGCTAAAATTCAATTAATTAATTTGGTTTCATTTATATTTAAAGAGCTTTACCTTAATGAACTGCACAATAAACCAGTAAAGTATAAACCAGGTAGAATTGCATAATCATGAAGAATTTCCATAGCAAAATAGTTATTTAACTAAATTAATAATTAATAATTTTTTTTATTAGTTATTAAAATGCAATATTTAACAATTACCTGATTTATTGATTGAATTTCACCAGTTTGTTTGACGTTACAGCCTTTATAGTAAGAAAATATAACCAATCCCACAAGTTGATTTAGAAAGATATAAATACAGGACAATGTAATTGCAATTGCTGATATTCTAACCAAATTAAATTCTATATTATAGGTTTTTTGTAGTATTGGGCGATTTTCTAAATTGAAAAACTTTTTTTTCACACGTCAAAACAATAGCAGGTCAATTTGCCATTTAATAATTTACTGTAGTTCCGTTTTGGCATTGTTAAAACTAATGTTACAATTTGAAAATTGGCCAGTATCATTAAGTATGATATCGCATTTGCATTGAATACAAATTACTTTTGGGCTGATTTCATAGTTGGAGCCATAATGAGCCTTTGTATAAGTGCTTGGTTCATTGAAGGTGATATAATAAGCAAAAAACCATATCCAAATATAGAAGACCAAAATGTAAAGCGAATTGTAGGATCAAAATTAAAGCTAAAATACAATTGAAGAATTAGTTTGAAAGTCATGATAAGATCTGCTGTAATTCGTATACTTGAATAACTCTAAACGTCCATATTGGTTGTTAATGTCCCAAACTGCTTTTAGGCCACCACTTTTCACTGTTCCAATGATCAAAATAAACACCACTGAAAATATCATTATAACTGCTTGAATTGCATCTGTAATGATAATTCCTCTCATTCCACCCTATGGAAATTCAAGAATTATTGATCAATGATTTTTTTATGATTTTTTTGGTAATTTACCAAAGTTGAATATCCAAGACAGAATGCAGTGATAATAATTGCAGCCACCCAAAACGATATGGCTGACACTAAACAAATTTGTAACATAAATTAAATGCAATTAATTTATTGGCTGATTTGTTACCTTGTTGCAAAATTATTGCTGATATAAAAATGTTGACTGATCCAAGCAAAATCTGTAACATTTTAAATCGATTACATTGTTAATAATAATTTGAGTATTATTTACCATTCCAGTTACAAATACGACTAATGTGATGATCTTAACTTCTTTCCCAAAACGTAATTCAAAGTACTACAATTTATAGCAAATGAAAATACTGTATTGCTTAAAGATCATGCCTGTTTTTAATTAAAAATTATGTGATATATTACTTTTATCATGCTCAAATTTTGTTGAGGATAAAATCCAGGTATTATTATATGTCTCAGGACAAGAACAATAACTGGTAAAACAAGAAAAGCAACTATATGTTGGCCTCCAAATAAGTAACTTTCAATGGCCAGTCCAGTCATTCCTCCAGGACAATAAGTAGAAAAATAAGACAAAATGATCAAAAGGCTTGGAACATTTTTCTTAGCTAAAAAATACTCAATTAAAGTTGTCTGTTTATTTTTGAAATTAGAGACATAAATCCCATAAGCTGCTGAAAAAACTAGCAATAGTGTTACAATAATATAATCCAGTGTTTTAAATCGGTACTCCATGACGGACAGAAAAATATGTACTGAAGCTAAGTTGATAGCTGTTTATACAGTATCTCATTATTTTTTATGGTTGATTATTATCTACGAGGACTTCCAATTAATTGTAGAAGAAATAAGGCTATTACCAATTGCCAATTTTGCATACAATACATCATTATTTACGTTATAATTTCCAACAAGAAAAGCATTAAATAAAACTACAAATTTAACGAAAAGATATTTTTAATTTTATTTGTTATAGTTTACTTTTTATTATTTGATAATAAACTGTACGTTATTATTTTTTCCTGAAAAAATGCATGTTACATCACCATTATTTTCACCTTGAAGCCAATCTGTACAATTAAATGCTATTTTATCTTGGCATTAAACTGAGTTTAGACAGCAGCTTATTATGATAGGAGTATTTAACTTAAATGTTTCCAATGGTATTAAATAATCATATCAATAAAACTGACGTTTTATTGGCACTAATTTAATTTGTAAATTAGCATGCATATGCTAATTAAGATTATAACTACTGTACACTGTTTTTTAACACCTTTATTTTGTTAAAAACAATGCTTTAAATATCAAGGTCAAAAATATAATTTATTTGTATCAAATAACTAGCCTTACTAAGTTTTTGAAACTTTTCCGGAAGTGTACTCAGCAACTTTCCGAAGTTTCATGGCGATTGGATGAATGGTGTAGTCATCCATAAAGCTCATACAGATACCCAAAAGCACAGACATTTATTTTTATATACTGTAGATAGATAATGCTTACCTGTTACTAAAAAAAAATTTATAACTTCTTCTCTGTTATTATATTTTACATTTCGATGTTCAATTGCGATTGGTTGACCGGTAAATATTATTTTAAAAAAATAATATTATTTTAACACCGGACAAAAAAAAAGCAGATGATTGCTGCCAAAAAAAACTTCAAGTGTTATGTTAAGATATGACACTTGGTTAAATGGAAAGTAGGTTCCACTAAATAGACATAAAACAATTAGCTAATGTATATAATTTATAAATGATAAAAGTCGATGATTGGACTTAACAGCTGATTCATTTCAGAAAGATTGATTGACGTACTGAAATTTCCAGTGGCATTTTCGTATTAGAAGTACAGTTAGCAAATGATTTTGGCAAATCCTTTGATGAAACTAATACTCCCAACTAATAGATACAATCCAAATACAAACGCCAATAAAAAGCCAAATACTCACTGAAAATATTCATACAAATTGTAAAGTATAATGTCTTTTAAGCTCTTTTCTTTAAAATATGCTAAATACAGTACATACGGGTACCGACATAAAATGAGTTATAATTTTATCAAATATTTTGAATGTTTACAGACAGCGTGTGCTCTACTTATTCAAACTTTATTACACTTATTATAAAAATAATAATTACGGTACTAAAAAAAACTTATTTTTAAATAGAGAAAAGTAAAGTAAAGGCATGTTGTGAACACAGTATCTATTCAATTTATTGTTCACATTGTACTAATCTGAAATCTCCTGGGTGGCACTAATTAAAGGCGGACGGGAATTCCTATTTTCTATAGACAATGTGTATAAAAAGGAGTAAAATAGGACAGTAAAAATAGGTCTGGCACACAACAATTAGCTTTTAAATACTGTATCTGTTCGGCCCTTTAAACCAGTTTTTAGTGTACTTTTTTCTACTAAAATAATAAAACTGTAAAATAATCTTGAACATTTTTTATTTTACAATAAGATTTAAGTAGTTATATACAGTAATATATATATACAAATGTACAATGTTTACATTGGAAAATCTATCATTGCCGCACTGCAAGCTCTACAATTTACCAAAAAAATATAATTATAAGAATTATGTTGTTCAATTCAAACTTATTTTATTATTTTACCTCGTGGTTTTTGACTAGGTAACCAATAGGGCGTCTTCGTTTGCACGTTCTCTTTCTCCACGTGATCATTGGGCTCTTTGCTATTTGTTTCATGACTTGTATCTATAAAAACTTTAAAATTATTGAAGAACTAAAAATATAATTAACAGTTACTAATAACTGAAATGTTGTAAACTTACCTGATTTTGATGGTTCGACTGGCTCTTCACTTGGCACATCTAACCATATTGTAAATGGTTTTGATGGCTTTTTTTCTTCCACTTCTTCATCAAAATCTAAATTTTGAGTTTCAGTGGGCTCCTCTTTAGGTATATCTAGCCATATTGTGAATGGTCTTTCTTCCTGTATTTCTTCTTCTTCAAAATCTAATTCAGCTATCAGCTGTGTTGTTTCTTCAATCACCTGGAGGGCATCGACTGCAATATTAAAAAGTATTTTTATTAAGTAATTAATAGTGAATTCGTGTATAAGTTTCATCAAATTTGCTGGTAGCTTATGTTTATTTCTGTGAAACCCAAACACGTGTTCTGTACAACAACACTTACCAGGTGATTTGGCTCTTGGTGTTATGAATTTTATTTTGACCATCTCATCGTCGTCCGGCCAGTGAACGGATCTCTTCACACTTGTCATATTGGAGCACTTTGGAAATATCTTTTTAATTCAGAAAACGAAAATTCAATGTCGAAATATGTTAACTAGCAAACTTTAAATACTCCTTTGCTCTCTTATTGTTACCAATGATAAATGAGCACCGCCCACATGGTTGACGTTTTCTTTTTTATGAGCAATGGCCCTTATCACTCGGTGACCTTGAATTTGACCAGTGAATTTGAGATACAGTGTTTTCCAGCTCCAGTTGCTTAAAAAATAATTTGGTTATCGGTTGCTCAAGTCAGTTTGTTTTGTATTCATCAGTGGGGATTTTTTTTACAAGTCTAACTTTAATGTAAAGTAATAGTTGAAAACATTTTGAATTATCTGTTATTGAAAAAGCAAAATGATTATCGTAATTTTAAAATAATGTTTTCAAAACTCACATTTAAAAATGCTTCTTCATCAATCGAGATGTATTGAGTGATATTGAACCAGTCTTCATTATTTATTACTTCGTGAATAACCCATTCCATATGGCTCAAGTAGGCCTACAAATAAATTAGGGATGAAAGAGTAAATGCTAATTATAATAAAGTAAAATTTTATACTTCCAAGGGTAGAAATTTCAGAAAAGCAATTGACTGAGTTCGATGACAAATGACTGAAAGCAGTTGATTTTTCTAAGAAATCAGAACAAAAAGTATTTGCAGCATAATTTAATGTACTGGTATTTAACAAATTTTACAGTACCTTCGAATTGACATTTGAACATATGTTTATAGTTTCAAGACTGATTATAAAGTTGACAACTTCATAAATATAATAAAACAAAAAAACTGAGCTTACAGGATATGTAATTGAACTCCAGGTTATACTATAAATGGAGTACAATGCATATCCTGTCAAAAATAAGTAGCTGAAATAAGTAATCATCAGAGGGACTGAAAACAAGTTGTTTGCTTCTTTGCTCAGATTCTCCAGTTCCTTAAATCTCTCGATCGATCTTTTGTTTATCTTCCTTGCTTTATGAAATGATTTTGCTCTCTTTATATCATTGTCAATTTTTTCCAATTTAACCAGAACTAACTGACATATAGCGTTTAATACGTGGCAACATAAAATATGCAGAAAGTGGTGTTGGTACATAGTAAAAGTGACAAAAGCTATAAATACACTGTCGACCATATCAAAAGTAGGAAGTATTATATTATACCATGTAAACATTGACAAAATTAAAAGTGTGTAGAATACAGTCAGTAACGCGAAGAACTTAATTTGAATTTTTTTGCAGATGCTTTTCATGGCTTTAGATTGCTGTAAAAGCAAAATGAATGGCTTTCCAATTTTGTTGGCTCTGAATCTCCAAACAAACATAGTATACAAATAACCGCAAGAAGGCACTATATAAACGACAAACTGTAAAAAGTTGTCTCTATTTGTATTGTTTTTTTTTGCCAGTGCTAAGATAAGTGAGTAAATATCAAATAGACAGAAAAATGTAACTGTTACTTCAGACATTATCACGATGGTTCTTCCAATGATAAACAGAGTTGATTCCCATAATGTTTTCTTGGTAAATTTCTGACCAAATGTAACTCCGAGCAAGGCGAACACCATCAAATGGAATTGTAGAGCTTTATAATTTGTGACCATTTTCACCAGCAAAGTAGACTCAAAATGCTTGTGACACTAAGCTTAGTCTATCTTAAAATTATTGCTGATTCATATCACTTAGGAATGAAAGTATTTACTAAATCGATGAGCTAGGTTACTAATCAAATACGAATAAAGATAAAGCAAATAAACGGGAAGCTATTAGATGCAATTTAGTGCAAAGCATCTCCACGTAACATATAACTTGTAGTCCTCAATTTTGATAATTAAAATTTAAAGTATGAATTTAGCTATGAAATTATTAGTTAAACTGTAAGGTTATTTAAATATAAAACATTTTAAGTCATCAGAATGTTGTATAAACTAAAATATTTAAATAAAACAAGATTAATCAACTTATCGATTCTTTTTTCGAAACTTAAGTTATGATTCAGTACTGTATATTACTTAGTTTCACTCATTGATTTTGTTATAGTTACACGAAAAGTAAGCAAAGCGCGTTTCGTGAGTTATTGAACGAGTTACTAGTTTAATAATAGAAAATTAATTTTGATAAATACGGTAATTAATTTTATTAGAAAACTAGCTTGTAATAGTACTCAAGTATTGCCTATAAACAAATGCGACTAAGTTAGATTACATAGGTGCCCTTGCAAATTTGTTTTATTTTTTAATTTGTTTTATTTTGGTTGTTAACGTTTAAGTCGCCACAGTAATAAGTCAGTTTGTTTTTAATTATTTAATGTCTGTTTATTTCTATTTACATGATATGTTTACAAATACATCAATGTTCTCAATACTAAATGTATTTAAGATTAGTTTTTGAAATTGCAGTGCCTGGCTCAGTTAGTGGCTTTAATTATCAGCATAATTGTCACGCACATTTAATGTGAAGTTTTACAGTATAATAAGACAATATTGGCTATCAAACAATTGTATGTAATTTAATTTAAACTTGCGAATTTTAGATACTGAGTTTTTCTGCTCCAGTTGCTTAAAAAATAATTTGGTTATCGGTTGCTCAAATCAGTTTGTTTTGTATTCATCAGTGGGGATTTTGTTTACAAGTCTAACTTTAATGTGAAGTAATAGTGGAAAACATTTTGAAATAGCTGTTACCGGTATTGAAAAAAGAAAATGATTATCGTAATTTGAAAATAATATTTTAAAAACTCACATTTAGAACTGCTACTTCATCAATCGAAATGTATTCAGTCAAATTGAACCAGTCTTCATTATTTATTATTTCGTGAATAACCCATTCCATATTGCTCAAGTAGACCTAAAAATTAATTAGTACCGGTAATAAAATAGTAATTAATAATTGTGATAAAGTAAAATTTTATACTTCCAAGGATAGAAATTTCAGAAATGCAATTGATTGAGTTCCATGACCAATGTGAGAATTAATGGCTGAAAGCAGTCGATTTTTCTAATAAAACAAAAAGTTTTACAGAATTATATTAATGTACCGGTGGTATAGTAAGTTGTTTAACAAATATTACAGTAAAGGTACCTTTAAATTGACTTGTGAACATATGTTTATAGTTTCAAGACTGATGATAAAGTTGACAACTTCATAAATATAATAAAACAAAAAAACGGAGCTTACAGGCGTTGCAATTGGACACCAGATTATACGATAAACTGAGTACAATGCATATCCAGTCAAAAATAAGTAGTTGAAATAAGTAATAAACAGAGGAACTGAAAACAAGTTGTTTGCTTCTTTGCTCAGATTTTCTAGTTTCTTAAATCTGTGGATCGAACTTTCTTTGATCTTCATTGCTTTATGAAATGATTTTGCACTCTTAATATCTTTCCCAATGTTCTCCAATTCAGTCAAAACTAACTGACATATACTGTTTAATACGTGACAACATAAAATTTGCAGAAAGTGGTGATGGTATATAGTAAAAACGACGAAAGCTAAAAATACACTGTCGTCTATATCCAAAACCGGAAATATAATAGTATACCATGTGAACATTGATAAAATTAAAAGTGTGTAGAATACAGTTAATAATGCGAAGAACTTAATTTGAATTAATTTTTTGGCTCTGAATCTCCAAACAAACATGGTATACAAATAACCGCAAGCAGGCACTATATAAACGGCAAACCGTAAAAAAATGTCTCGATTTGAATTCCTTTCTTTTGTCAGTGCTAAGATAAGTGAGTAAATATCAAATAGACAGAAAATTGTAGTTACTACTTCAGCTGTTATCACGATGGTTCGTCCAAGAATAAGTAAAGTCGACTCTAATAATGTTTTCTTGGTAGATTTCTGACCAAATGTAACTCCGAACAAGGCAAACACTATCAAATGAAATTTTAGAGCTTCATATTTTGTTGCCATTTTCACCAGCAAAGTAGACTCAAAATGCTTGTAACACTAAGCTTAGTCTGTCATAACATTATTGCGGATGTATATCACTTAGGGATGATCACTATTTACTTAATCGAAAGGGCTAAGCTACTAATCAAATAAAATGGAAGCTATTAGATGCAATGCAGTGTAAAGCATCTCCACGCAACAAATAACTTACAGTGTCTAATTTTAAAAATAAGAATTTAAAGTATGAATTTAGCTATGAAATTATTTGTTAAACTGAAAGGTCATTTAAGTTAAATATAAAACATTTTAAGTTGTATATGAATGTTGTTTAAACTGAAATGTTGATTTGAAACAATAATAATCAACTTATGGATTCTTGCTTGAAACTAATGATTCAGTGCAGGCACCGTATATTACTTAGTTTCACTCATTGATTTTGTTTTAGTTACACGAAAACTAAGCCAAGTGCGCTTCGTGAGTTATTGAACGAGTTACAAGTTTAATAATAGAAAATTAATTTTGTTAAATAATTAGTTTAATTAGAAAACTAGCTCGTAACTAAAGTATTTCCTATAAACAAATGCGACTAAGTTAGATTACATACTGTAGGTGTCCTTGCAGATTTGTTTTATTTTTTATTGTTTTCATGGAGTTCTGACGTGCTATATGGCTTTGAACTCAAGTCAAGGGTTATTATAAATTTATTTAATTTTATATTTAAAAAGTTTTATTAGTGGTTAAATGACAATACTACCAGCTATTTCAACTTTACCAAACAGAATTTGTAAGACATACTGTACATATCATTTTATGTGGGTTCCAATAGGTAGTAGTACTGCCACGAAAAATTTGATTTTTACATTTCAAGTGATTATTCAGTGTTAAAAAAGATTTAAATTAAAGAAATATGATGCTAGAAATAAACAACAGAAAGGTAAAAATAGGGATTTACTGTATTTATTTGGTTTACCTTAAGTGAAAACTTGATTGTTTTCTTAATGGTTTTTAATCTTTTTCTTATTTTACTACAAGAACCATATTTTGGTACATTAGCAACTATTTCAAGATCAAAAATGATTAGGTTAGTCAAAATTATTGAAAGGTTTAGTTATGGAATGTAAGATCTATTGTATGCACTTAATGTAGTTATCATTTCGTAGTAACTTATAAGACAATTTAATATTGAAAACGTGAACGCTTCAATATGGAACCAACTTATTAATTTTTACTTATTTTTTTTCATTTTGTAGCTGATTTTAAAAACCAAAGTGTCAACAGCCATCAGCCTGCTTTTTCTCATTTTAAAGGACCATTTGATGTCCATCCAGTCTTCGGTCACTTTGAATTCAATGACAAAAACTATAGTCTGTGCTTCGAAATGCCTTTGCAGGATTCAGTCGAGTGTAACAAGCTGTTAAACAACCAAAGTTATCAACTTTCAAGTCGCCACAGTAGTAAGTAATTTTTTTTATTTTTATTTAATGTCTGTTATCTCTATTTACATGATATGTGTCGTTTTATTTATTTTGTCTCAAGCATACTAAATGTATTTAAGATTTAGTTATTGAAATTGCAGTGCCTCAGTTGAAATGTCATAAATTAAATTAGTGGCTTTAATTATCAGCACAATTGCCAGGAATATTTAATGGGATGTTTTACAGTATAATAAGACAATACTGGCAATTGAACAATTGTATGTAAATGAATTTAAACTGCGATACTGTCTTTTTCTTGCTCCAGTCGCTTAAAACTCAATTTGATTATGGGTTCAGTTTGTTTTGCATTTATCAGTGAGGATTTCTTTTAAAATCCATAATTTAATGTGAAGTAATAGTTGAAAACATTTTGAATTATCTATAACCGATATCGGGAAAACAAAATGATTATGGTATTTTGAAAATAATGTTTTCAAAACTCACATTTAGAAATACTTCTTCATCAATCGAGATGTATTGAGTCAAATCGAACCAGTCTTCATTATTTATTACTTCGTGAGTAACCCATTCCATATGGCTCAAGTGAAACTAAACATTAATTAGGAATGAAAGAGTAATTACTAATTGTGATAGACTAGAATTGTATAAGTTACTTTCAAGGGTAGAAATTTCAGAAAAGCAATTGATCGAGTTCCATGCCCAATGTGAGAATTAATGGCTGAAAGCAGTTGGTTTTTCTAATAAATCAAAACAAAAATTATTTACAGAATTATTTTAATGTACTACAGTAGGAGCATAATATTTTAGAATGTTTGCAGTATTAGTACCTTTAAATTGACTTGGGAACATGTGTTTATGGTTTCAAAACTGATGATAAAGTTGACAACTTCTTGAATATAATAAAAGAATCCACATAAGGTTATAGGATTTAGATATGGCAACCAGGCCACACTAAAAAGTGTGCACAATGCATATCCTATCAAAAATAAATAGCTGAAATAAGTAATAACCAGGGGAACTGAAAACAAGTTGTTTGCTTCTTTGCTCAGATTTTCCAGTTCCTTAAATCTCTGAATCAATCTTTCGTGGATCTTCATTGCTTTGTGAGATGATTTTGCACTCTTTATATCATTGTCAATTTTTTCCAATTCAGCCAAAACAAACTGACATGTGGCGTTTAATACGTGACAACATAAAATATGCAGAAAGTGGTGATGGTACATAGTAAAAGTGACAAAAGCTACAAATACACTGTCTTCTATATCCACAATAGGATATATTTTAGTATACCATATAAACATTGATATAGTTAAAAGTGTGTAGAATATAGTTAATAATGCGAAGAACTTAATTTGAATTTTTTTGCAAATGCTTTTCATGGCTTTAGATTGCTGTAAAAGCAAAATGAATGGCTTTCCATTTCGGTTGGCCCAAAATCTCCAAACAAACATAGTGTACAAATAACCGCAAGCAGGCACTATAAAAATGACAAACCGTAAAAAGATGTTTCGATTTGTATTTCTTTCTTTTGCCAGTGCTAAGATAAGTGTGTAAATATCAAATAGACTGAAAATTGTAGTTGTTACTTCAGCTATTATCACGATGGTTTTTCCAAAGATAAATGAAGTCGACTCCCATAATGTTTTCTTGGTAGATTTTTGACCAAATGTAACTCCGAACAAGGTTAACACCATCAAATGATATTTTAGAGCTTCATATTTTGTTGCCATTTTCACCATCTAAGTAGACTCAAAATGCTTGTGACACTAAGCTTAGAATATCTTATACTTATTGCGTTGTACATGTATATTGTGTAAACTAAAATATTGAGTCGAAACAAGAATAATCAATTTTTATTTTAGATAAACAAACGTATAGATAATCAACTTATCGATTCTTGCTTGAAACTTATGATTCAGTACAGGTATATTCCTTAGTATAAGATCATTAAGATATTATATTGATTATTGACTTAATGATTTGCCTTTACACGACATAGCAATATTTTAATTTATTTTTATTGATTTTAATACACTGTATTATCGTTTTACATTCTTAAAAATCACTGGGAAGTTACTTAAAAATTAAATTTACGTTTTTAAATGACTCATTTTTATTTTGTACCTTGTGAACCAAAAGAAATTGAACTGCGTGATAGGTTACCATTCAATAAGTCAATTTTAATTGTTCATAAATTAAATTACAGCCATAATTACCGGCACAATAGTTATGTACATTTAATGTGAAGTTTTGCTATATATCAAAAATTTAATTTAAAATTGCAAATTTGAGATACTGGCTTTTTCTTGCTCCAGTTGCTTAAAACTCAATTTGATTATTGGTTTTTCAAATCAATTTGTTTTGTATTCATCAGTGGGTGTTTCTTCTACAATCCATAATTTAGTGCAAAGGAATAGTTGAAAACATTTTGAATTATCTGTTATTGAAAAAGCAAAATGATTATCGTAATTTTAAAATAATGTTTTTAAAACTCACATTTAGAAATAATGCTTCATCAATCGAGATGTATTGAGTGATATTAAACCAGTCTTCATTATTTATTACTTCGTGAATAACCCATTCCATATGGCTGAAGTAGACCTAAAAATAATTTAGTAATGAAAGAGTAATTATTAATTGTTATACAGTAGATTTTTATACTTCCAAGGGTAAAAATTTCAGAAAAGCAATTGATTGGGTTTCATGACCAATGTAAGAATTAATGGCTGAAAGCAGTCGGTTTTTCTAATAATTCAAAACAAAAATTATTTTGTAATAGCAGCATAGTATTTTATAATTTTTGCAGTACTAGTACTTTTAAATTGATTTGTGAACATGTGTTTATGGTGTCAACACTGATGATAAAGTTGACAACTTCATGAATATAATAAAACACATAAACTGAGCTTAGAATCGCTTTATCTGGAAACTGGATTATACGATAAATGGAGTACAATGCATATCCTGTCAAAAATAAGTCGCTGAAATAAGTAACAGTCAGAGGAACTGAAAACAAGTTGTTTGCTTCTTTGCTCAGATTTTCTAGTTCCTTAAATCTCTTTATCGATCTTTTGTGGATCTTTATTGCTTTATGAAATGATTTTGCTGTCTTTATATCATCGCCAATTTTTTTGAATTTAGCCAGAACTAACTGACATATAGCGTTTAATACGTGGCAACATAAAATATGCAGAAAGTGGTGTTGGTACATAGTAAGAACGACGACAGCTAAAAATACACTGTCGACCATATCCCAAATAGGAAATATTTTAGTATACCATGTATACATTGACAAAATTAAAAAGGTGTAAAATATAGACAGTAATGCAAAGAACTTAATTTGAATTTGTTTGCAGATGCTTTTCATGGCTTTAGATTGCTGTAAAAGTAAAATGAATGGCTTTCCATTTCTGTTGGCCCAAAATCTCCAAACAAACATTGTATACATATAACCGCAAGCAGGCATTATATAAACGACAAACTTTATAAAGACGTCTCGATTCGTATTCCATTTTGTTACCAGTGAATGGATAATTGAGTAAATATTAAATAAACAGATAAATGTAGCTGTTAATTCAGTAATTATCGCAAAAGGTCTTCCAATGATAAACAAAGTCGACTCCAATAACGTTTTCTTGGTAGATTTTTGACCAAATGTAACTCCAAACAAAGCTAACATCATCAGATGAAATTTTAGAGCTTCATAATTTGTTGCCATTTTCACCAGCAAACTAGACTCAAACGTCTTGTGGCATTAATCTTAGAATATCTTATGATAATTGCGAATTTGCAGTACCGATATATCATTTATGATGATCAATGTTTGTTAAATCGAAGAGCTAAGCTACTAATCAAATACAAATAAATAAAAGTGCAAATACAGTGCAAAGCAAGCATCTCCACGTAACAAATAAATTAAATTTCCATTTACAAATTGGACACCTTAAGTACGAATTTAGCTATGAAATACTTAATTAAACGGTACGGTCATTTCAATTAAATATAAAACAATTAAAGTTGTACATGTAAATTGTTTAAACTAAAATATTGAATGGAAACAAGAATAATCAATTTTTACTGTAGATAATGAACTTATCGATTCTTTCTTGAAACTTATAATTCAGTACAGGTATATGACTTAGCATAAGATCAAGATCTCATATTGATTATTGACTTAATGATTTGCTTTTACACGACATAGCAATATTGTAATTTATTTTTATTGATTTTAATACACTGTATTATAATACATTTTTTGGATATACAGAAGGTTTAGTGTAATTAATATGATTGATTAATTACATACTCGTTACTTTATCATGTTACATCACATTTTCATTAATTTATGATTACGTTTAATTTAAAATTGCTACCAATCGATTAATAATTTCAGTGGATTTTTTTTTGGTATAGTTTTACATTTTTAAGAATCACTGGGAAGTTACTTAAAAATTAAATTTACGCTTTTAAATGACTTGTTTTGAGTTTGTACCTTGTGAACCAAAAGAAATCGAACTGCGTGATAGGTTACAATTCAATAAGTCAATTTTAATTGTACATAAATTAAATTACAGATTTAATTACCGGCACAATAGTTATGTACATTTAATGTGAAGTTTTACAGTGTACTAAGACAATGCTGGCTATTAAATTAGATACTGAGTTTCCCTGCTACAGTTGCTTAAAAAACTACTTGATTATCGGTTGCTCAAATCAGTTTGTTTTGTATTCATCAGTGGGGATTTTTTCTACAAGTCTAACTTTAATGTAAAGTAATAGTTGAAGACATTTTGAAATATCTATAACCGGTATTGAAAAAGGAAAATGATTATGGTATTTTCAAAATAATGTTTTAAAAACTCACATTTAGAAATACTTCTTCATCAATCGAGATGTATGGAGTGATATTGAACCAGTCTTCATCATTTATTATTTCGTGAATAACCCATTCCATATGATTAAAGTGAGACTAAACATTAATTAATAATGAAAAAGTAATTATTGTTATACAGTAGAATTTTATACTTCTAAAGGTAGAAATTTCAGAAAAGCAATTGATTGAGTTCTTTGACCAATGGCTGAAAGCAGTTGGTTTTTCTAATAATTCAAAACAAAAAGTATTTACTGAATTATTTTAATGTTCTTTATCATTTTTGCAAAGTATTTAACAATTCTTACAGTACTGGTACCTTTAAATTGACTTGGAAACATGTGTTTATTGTTTCAAGACTGATGATAAAGTTGACAACTTCTTGAATATAATAAAATAATAAAACTGAATTTATTGGCTCATTTGGAAACCTGGTCAAGCGATAAATTGAGTACAATGCAAATCCTGTGAAAAATAAATAGCTGAAATAAGTAATAAACAGAGGAACTGAAAACAAGTTGTTTGCTTCTTTGCTAAGGTTTTCCAGTTCCTTAAATCTCTTTATCGATCTTTTGTGGATCTTCATTGCTTTATGAAATGATTTTGCTCTCTTTATATCATTGCTAATTGTTTTGAATTCAGCCATAACAAACTGACATGTAGCGTTTAATACGTGGCAACATAAAATATGCAGAAAGTGGTGATGGTACATGGTAAAAGTGACCAAAGCTACAAATACACTGTCTTCTATATCCGAAGTAGGAAATATTTTAGTATACCATGTAAACATGGACAGAATTAAAAAGGTGTAAAATACAGATAGTAATGCGAAGAACTTAATTTGAATTTGTTTGCAGATGCTTTTCATGACTTTAGATTGCTGTAAAAGTAAAATGAATGGCTTTCCATTTTGGTTGGCCCTGAATCTCCAAACAAACATTGTATACAAATAACCACAAGCAGGCACTATAAAAACTATAAACCGTAAAAAGACGTCTCGATTCGAACCCCATTCTTTTAGCATTGCTAAGATAAGTGAGTAAATATCAAATAGACAAAAAAATGTAACTGTTACTTCAGAAATTATCACGATGTTTCTTTCGATGATAAACAAAGTCGACTCCCATAACGTTTTATTAGTAGATTTTTGTCCAAATGTAACTCCGAGCAAAGCTAACACCATCAAATGAAATTTTAGAGCTTCATAATTTGAGGCCATTTTCACCAGCAAAGTAGACTCAAAATGCTTGTGGCTTTAAGCTTAGTCCGTCTTAAAATGATTGCTTATTTACTGTACATCACGTTGGGATAGTTAGTATTTACTAAATCGAAGAGCTAGGTTACTAATCAAATACAAATAAAAGAGCCAATGTAGTGCAAAGCATCTCCAGATGACACATGAAATTTGAAAATAAAATTTAAGTATAAATTTAGCTATTTAAATCATCAGTTAAACTGTAAAGTCATTTAAATTAACCATAAAACATGTTACGTTGTTTATGAATGTTGTGTAAACTGAAATATTGAGTCGAAACGAGAATAATCAACTGATAAATAATCAATCTATCGATTCTTGCTTGAAACTTATGATTCAGTGCAGGTACAGTATATTATTTTCTTCAGAGATCCTTCAAGATCTCGTATTGATTCTTGACTCAATGTTTGCTTTTAAACGACATAGCAATATTTTAATTGTCTTCTTGATTTTAATACACTATATTCTAATACTTCATTGGATATAAGTTTAGTGTAATTAATATGATTGATTAATTACCCTACAGTGGCAATTTGAGAGATTTTGTTGTCATTTAAAATGTCGTTATTACTGTTTTCTCATTTGACCATTTTGGTCGTGTTTATTGATTTATGATATACAGTACAGTACTTGTACATCGGTCAAGATTACTGTCAATGTCAAGTTAGCTCATTGATTTTGTTCTAGTTACACGAAAACTAAGCAAACCACGTTTCATGAGTTATTGGATAAGTTACAAGTTTAATAATAGAAAATTAATTTTGTTAAATAGTCGGTTTCAGTAGAAAACTAGCTCATAACTGCACTATTTCCTATAAACAAATTAAATTGGATCGAATGAGTGTCACTGCAGATTTGTTTTATTTTTTATTGTTTCTTTAGGGTTTTAGTGCGCTGTTGTATTGTGACACGAAATACAAGTCATGTATCATTATAAATTCATTTAAAATTTTATTTAAAAATTGTTTTATTAGTATTTAAATAGCTTGGTGGTCTATGCAACAGCTGATTTTTAAATGACAGATTCGACGAGTGATTTGGGTTTTTTTCCCCAAATTGTTCGCATTTTAAGGGATTATTCGGTGTTGACAAATATTTAAATTAAAGAATTATGATGCTATGTAACAGGGAATTGATTATTTAATTTTATCGAGTTGTCATCTTAATGATTTTTAATCTTTTTATTATGTAAATTACAAGAACCTACTGTACATTTTGCTACATTAGCTATAATTTCAGGATCAAAAATTATAAATATGATACCAAATTTTGATTCAAAAACACTAATGTATAATAGACTTTAATACTTTAAATGTTAACAAGGAAAAACACATGTCTAATAGACTTTAATACTTTTCACAGTTTTAATACACTTCACAGTGGAACCAATTAATTAATGCTTACTTTTTCCATTGTGTAGCTGATTTTGAAAACTAAAGTGTCAACAGCCATCAGCCTGCTCTTTCTGATTTTGAAGGGACAGTTTGGTGTTTATCCAGTCTTCGGTCACTTTGAATTCAATGACAAGAACGATAGTCTATGCTTCAGTCGAGTGTAACAAGCTGTTAACAACCAACGTTATCAACTTTCAAGTCGCCACAGCAAAGAAATAAGTCAATTCATTTTTTTAATTATTATTTAATATATTTTATTTCGTTTTAATTACATGGCATGTGTTTTCGCCTCGGTTTCGTTTCGTGTTTACAAATACATCATTGTTTTTTATTTTAAATGTATTTAAGATTTAGTTTTTTTAATTGTAATGTCCGACTCAGTTATTAAATTCTTTGTTAATTTATGAGCCCCTTTCGAAATTTTAATGCCTGAATGAGAAGCTGACTTTGACTCCAAATTTGGTCCAAAATATTACTGGTATAATTTATACATATTTATAATTTCAAAATGTAGTAAGTTTACTGACAATCGCAATGTACGTATTAATTTTTTTACTTTTAAGTACTAAATTACAAGCGTTCAAAGTTGAACCATGTATCATTTTTCCACCAAATGAAATTCTTGTTAAAGTGGACGACAATGTATTTCTTCTTAAAAGAAACCTCTTGATAGACTCCAAGCGTAAGCCACATCAACTGTATTAATCACAAACTCGTTACTTTATCATGTTAAACCTCAATTTTTCATTACATTTATGATGACGTTAACTTTAAATTTTGACGTTAAAATTAAAAAGTGAATGCAGTTTTTTCCTGTTTTACTATTTTATATTAGAAAAATCAAATTTAATTTTTTAAAATAAAATCACAATTGTTGCACTGAATCATAATCGTAATTCCGACCGGGTGACATTCAAAGTTGTACAATTTCTTAAACTGTAATTGTGTAAACCATCCGTTTCGTAAAACTCAGGTTAATTTGCATCTCAAATAACTGCTGTTTTTAATTTCAAATTAAATTAAACGATAAAAATTTATAAGAAAAAGGCGATCATTTGTTT
>JAAFCF010007112.1:5541967-5617252 GCA_013389785.1 Helicorthomorpha holstii | reverse complement strand
AAAAATATTTTATAAGATAATGGAAGAAACTACTTTAAAATGATTACTTTCGAGCAATAATTTTGTAGTAAAAATGTCCGCAAAAAAATATAAATCTAAAAAAAATTAATTTTAAAAAACTTTTAATAAGTAACATTTTGACTATCCTGTGATGACGTAATTAAACGTGAAGTACATTCGCCCACAATTACAATATTATATAATTTTTAGTCACAATTGATAATATAATATCTAATGTATAAAATACTAAGTAGCTGATTTCTTAATAATTATAAAAATGTGCGTGAAATGCAAAATAAAAACATTAAAAGATACATTAGAGTGGTTGGTAAATTATGATAAGAAACAAAATACTTTATGTATATTCAGTCGGCGTTTAAGTGTGTGAAAAAAACGTGATATTGGACATATGTCAATGCTACGGTTGGTCATATCACAGCAATTATTGTCAAATGCATTTTATCTGACACGATGGTTTTTTATGCTAAAGTATTACGTTAAATTTGTCATCTGACAAAATAACAATGTTAAAATAATTGTCGGTAGCAATAAAAAATATTGTCAATACACAAAAATGACAGAAATGAGAAAAGTGATTGAATTGTCAACTAAAACAGTGACAAAAGTGATTGTCACTTACCACAGAAACGCGAAAAAACATTGTAAATAGAAACAAAAATGACAGAAATTATTGTGAAATGACACAACAATGTCCAAATTGATTGTCAATTGACACAAAAATGACAATAATTAGCGACATTATATGACCATTTTTCACTTACTATTGTAAAATGAATCATACAATGTTGTGTTCATTTTGCTAAAATTCATCTAGCAAGTTTTCTAGTCCTTTGAAAAACTCGTAATGCACTGTCAACTTCAAACAACTTAAAAAATTAAGTACTAGTTAATTAGGCCGCTGATACTGACGTGACTTAAACCACCGGACAAATGACCAACATCAAACATCTGCTTCGTCTACTACAATAATTAACAACGATAGCTACGTAACAAAATAACTTTGAAAAAAAAAATTAATAAAAATAATTCTGTTAAAAGTACACCTGTGTCTTTTCGCTTAATATCTGTAAAATTAATTAACACAGTTTTAAGGCTCTGTAAACATTGAGGCACTGAACGTGAGTGATTAATATAATAATAATTACAATAAAAAATAATTCAATTTACACTGGTCCTCTCTCGTACTGCCAATATGGGTAGTACACTTCCTGATCACTGGATAAAATAACTCTAGGGGAACTCTGACCCAATGGACCATTGGAGATAAGTGGTGATAAGTGATTAGCGGACGTTGATGAAGATGATCCACCCAACATGTAGTTGCTAGGATGTTGCAAGTTACCAGCTATTACGGGACTTACAACACCGGGTGATGGCTGATTTGGAGCTGAGTCAAAACCAACGCGCTCTACAAACAAAATACATTTTGGTTCAAAATGGCTATTTTGCAATCATTGGTATTTCTTAGGACCAACAGTTAAGACCATGACAATACCAGTACTGTACAATTTTCAAAAATATATACCGTAAAGAAAACCATTTTTGGGCAATATTTTTGACAATGACACGTTTTAATATGTAGTTAGTAATAAAACTTACCGTTTGCCAAAGGTATAGCTGAATGTGAAGAATGTTTAGGTAATGAAGACGATGATTTGAGCGATGCTCTTTTAACTAAAAGCCTAACTGCAGTTCCTCCTTGTTTGATTAAATCAATGGCTTCCGCATGAGTCATGTCCTTAGTATTGACTCCATTTATTTCTACAAACTGGTCCCCAGTCTATTAACATTTCACCAAAAATAATTCGGTTAAACTTTCATTTGACTTAAAACCATATAAACCGAATAACAAACCTTAAGTCTTCCATCAATCGCTGCTGGACCATCGTCTGCAATTTTAAGTACAAAGAGTGGCATATTTTGGAACTCCTTCCCACCTCTTATACTAAACCCAAATCCCCTGGTACCACGGAATAATTCCACAGCATAATACTGTTCATCTTCCAGCACATTCTCCTCCTAAACATCAGCCCATGATATTTAATATAAACACAATGATCAATTAATAAGTTATCTAAAGTACCTGAATAGTATCATTAAATCTAGGTGTGAAGTTTAGCTGCTTAAATGGACCACCACCAATATGAATAGGAAAGTTATTAACAGCATAGGATGTTCGTCTTTCACCAATTAACAAACCACAAACAACACCAAACAAAACAATAAAAAAACCATTTAAGCATTTTATCAGATAAAAAGTTCTGAAAATGCAAACTTCAAACTGGTTTTACAAGATGGATGACCATAACCAAACAAATTACAAGTTACAACCAAAAAAACCCAGTCAATTTTTCTAACAATAACGGTTACAGCATCATCCAAATTTGTAAAATAAAAGTTTGCGTTAAATTTTCCATCAATAAATGGGAATCACCTTGTCAATGTAGACGTCGGTTCATTATATTGCAAACAAGGAGTACTATTATAGATATTTCTCCTTATTAGCAAATCATTATGGTCAGCCGCCACCGCATAAGCATTCACCAACTGCCAATAAACACCCATTATAGACATAGACAATAAAAGACACCAAAAGAAATCCCACAAAATAAGTGTTACACAACCAAAAAAAATTCCATAAAAAAAGAAACACTAACAAACCTTCTGAGAAGTTGAAGTTGTACTTGAAGCATCATCTACATTTAAAAATTATAATTGTAAAAATTTTTAATATTGTGCCTCCCACAAAAATTAAAATACCTTGTGGAGGTCCTATTGTGAGCGTGACACTAAACCCAGAGTCCTTAATTAGATTTACAATGTCTCCATGATGAAGGTCACTTATGTCCTTTCCATTCACCGCTAATATTCGGTCTCCCACATGTAAACAACCACAACGCTCAGCCGGACTTCCCTCAAGTATTCGGCCAATGGTTGAACCAGCTCTAGTCACCGATGAAATGATCACAAAACCAAATCCCTCACTCTCCCTCCTATTTACGGTCACATCGTACGGATACATCCCATCCCATTGTCGGCTTTTCAGATAGTCTTACAAAAATATACAAGATTAAACTGACGGTGGTGGTCAAGAAATATAAAACCATTTTCCTCATTCAGTCATTGGCTTTAATCAAATTTATGGATTTTTTTTATCTATAGCAAAAACTATGTACTATTCAGTTATTAAACCAAAAAAATTTAGACTCTTTTCGTAAAATAATAAACCAAAACCTTTTTTTAAAATGTTTTATTGATCAAGAGAAATTTTGTCAAGAGAAAACCAAAATATTTTAAGAAAATTTGAAATAAAATTCAGGTATTAACTTTTTCAGTTGCAGGGAAATTTAATCGCGTCTTAAATCATATGATTAACGCCTTTCAATTACATTTTATAAAAATATTTTTTTAAAGAAAAACTCACTCTGCGGATTGCCTGTAAAATTTGAGACTAAAATATGAATTTTAAATGTTTGCTACAATATTGTAGAGTAAAAGTTTTGTACCTTGATGCTGTATTTTTCTTCTGATTCCCAGAGTTACTCTTCCAGTTTGGGCGGCTTGTCCCATCAGTTGAACGACATGATGATGGGACGTATTTAGGACCTGCTGATTGTCTACTGAAAATATCTCGTCTCCACTCTTTAGTCGACCATCTAAATCTGCTGCTCCACCTGGAACTATATGGCCGATTGACACCTAAATAAATACAAATCACTAAATTAGCTCTGAACAAACAAAATTTCATTATAACAAATTGAAAATAAATAAAAAAAACAAGTATACCACAGAACTTACTTGTGATCCCTCTTCAGTCCCTCCAACAATTCTAAACCCAAATCCAGTTTCTTGCTTGAACAAATGAATTGTAAACTCAAAATAATCAGCCGGTGACTGCTGTGTCATATTAGGTGGCGGCTGCTGTTGCTGCTGCTGACCGGCACCACCATACCAGCTGTTTGTCTTTCTCCCAACATTAGTAACAGGTGATGGTTGTTCTCTCTCGAATGAGGTTCCCTGTCTTCTCTGATTTACATTTACATCGTCTACCCCCATAGTTCCATAAATAGCATTGGCAAAGTTCTGCTGCTGTTGGTGCTGCGCATAAGTGTTGTTCCTTTGTGAGTAACTGTAATTAGCCTCGTAAATAGGCTGTTGTTGTTGCTGCTGCTGTCTGTTTTGCTGCTCATTTGACTTGTAATTTTCACTACCCTCCCCACTATCCCGTCTAATGTAACCGTAGCACGATTCCTCAGTTCTTACTACGTTTCCAACTGGTGGCCAATCTTGATATCTGCCATTATTCTGTTCCGGTTGTTGCTGCCTGTTTGGTTGCCAACTATCTGAAATTTCGTTAGCTCTCACAGCGGCAGGGCCTGTGGTGGTACCATAAAGGCTTCCTGGCCCTAAGCCATCAATGCCGTCGTTTACTTGGTTGTGTTGTCTACCGTCGTTTTGAAAGTAGATATTTTTAGAAGATGTGATGGGATTTGTCGCGAGTGGAGATTTTGACCGGTTGTGAAGTTCGGCAGATGGAGTCTTTGAGCGGATTGGAACCACTTCCTTTTCCCGATGGCCCCCATAAATATCAGCTGTTGGCGTTTTACTTCGGTATTGACCCAGTGGAGGAACACCAGAATCTAAATTTATAAATAAACACAGTATTTAGCCACTAAATTTCTTAAATTCACAGTTGTTAAATGCCTAACAGCATCAAAGTAAACAACATAACTTACCAAAACTCCTTGAGAAATTTGAGTCTTGTTTATTAGGAAATGCTTGCATTTGAGAGTTTTCCTCAAAACTTTTAGCCTAAATTTAAAAACCAAATAATTACTTCAACAAACCTGACATCTAATACACAAAAAATATATACCATTTTAAGTATTTTGGATTTGTTTTTATTGGGAGACGATTGACCACCTCTTTGAATAATTATAGTAGCCTCCATTCCCTGTGGGCAATCTTTCAGGAACTGAACAACAATAGAATGCTCCAGCCCTCTCACATTCCTTCCATTGATTTCCAGAAGAACATCCCCCTCCGCCAAGTTCTTACACCTAGGCCTATCCAAGATTTTCTTCACTTTCTGCCCATGAGCACTGTCGGCGATGGTAAAGCCAAATCCCATAAGACCCTTCACAATCCCAACCGTTAGCACTTCCAAAGGCACCTCAGTCCTTCCCACCGAGTAGAAATCCAGAATATCCGGTGTCTCCTCGCCCACTTCACCCGTCGATCCCTGGGACGGCAGTGGAGGTGGAGGTTGCTGCTGATGATGAGATCCATTCATATCGTAGTTATTGTTCATCTGGTTCTTTACGCTTTTGTCATCTGCACTGACCGCCAGTGTTGTGACAATTTCAGTGTTAGGGTCGTCTGGGTCAAATGGTAAGGGATATCCGCGACACACTTCTAAAGTTACACAGTCACCGATCGGAATATTTTGAAACATTGTCACAACATCGCGATGGGTGAAGCCAAGTACACATACATTATCCACAAAAACTAACACATCACCTAAAAGGACAAAATTTAGACATGTTTAGAATCGTAATTGTAGATAAAATCTCAAAAAGTGACTATAAAAAGTCATAATGTGCATAATAGTTGTAGAGTGCATATCATAAAAATGAACAAGGTGGTTAACCTTGAGCTAATTTTCCATCTTGCCATGCTGGTCCATCAGGCACCACTGACTTGATCTGCAAGAATTCCTCCACCTCATCATCGCCGCCAACTATGGTAAAACCAAAGCCTCGGTTGCCTTTTACCAGCGTCGTCGAAAGAAAATCCCCTCGTAACTCAGCCGGATTTCGAGTAAATTGCACCAACGGTTCTGTCAATGTTAAAACTTATTATCTCACCGATCCAAATAGCAAACTCAACATTAAACTTTACCACTTGGAACCTGGTGTCTAATTGGATATGCTGCTGACGGTATAGTCATGCCCGGTACTGAATTGTGAGGTTTATCGTTAAAGGAATCGTTGATGGATGGCAGTGTCTCGTTCACTCCGTTATATCCTTCTTCTGGATTATTTAATCCGCCTCCTACATAGTAAATAGTCGATTTAGTCAATTAAGTAGCCTAATCTAATATTACCAAAATACTGCAAACCATTTGTTAGCTGCTGATTCTGTTGAGATTTTATTCTTCTGGCTTGTATTACAGGATTTTCATATTGTGTTTGACGATTTATATGGCTAAAATTAGTAACACAACGTACATTTTTAAAAAATTTAAATAGTAAAAAGAAACAAGGCAACTCACTCTATATAATAAGTTCCAAATTGGGGGTCGTCAATCTTCTCCCAGCCATATGGCAATTCTAGTAAATAAAAATCCATTAAGATTAACAGCTAATTTGGTTAAAATTTCATCAATAAATTAAACCCACCATCTTCTTCGCAGTCTTCAATCGATTTCTTTTGGACCCTAGCCAATCTTGGATCCAGCCATTGAGAAGTTCCAGAAGAGTGACTAAATTTGATTACACCATAATTAAAATCAAAAACGACTAAAATTAGAAATGTATAAAATCGACTCACTCGATGAAATACGGTTCCCCATTTTCTGTGTAAGCTTTCTCCCAATTAGATGGCAGTGGTCCTAACTCTGGTGGAGTTAAAGGATCCAAACTCATTTGCTCAAACTTATCCATTGTAGGTTTCAAATTCAACGATGGAGTTCTCGCCCTCGACGAGTTCATGTTCATATTCACCGCATTTGGTTCCATACTTTTCGACGCCATAGCTTCAACGTTGGAGCGATTTCTCCGTCGTTTTCCCTCGGACGACGGGTGAGCTCCTGGAAGCACGCTACCTCCACCGCCAACACCAACCGACGCTGCCGCGACACCAGCAGAAACCGCCGATAATGAGGTTGAGATAGTTGATAACGCACTGGAGTTGGGAACGTTACCGTTAGTTACAATTGGAACTGCTGGACGAAGCAAAGGTGTCTCTCTAGGTGGTTTCGGTGTCCCATAATGGTTTCCCTCGTAAAGGCCGCTCTCCAACAAATTTCCACTTCTTTCCAAATTTAAAAACTCATCGATTGATAAGAAAGTATAGTCCACACCGTCTAATTCTCCGTCTCGTTTCGGGCGAGTGGTACCTAGAAGTTCAACACAAATACAAAAATAAGCATAAGCAAAAGAAAATATTTGTTTAATTATTCAGTATCAGCCATAAAATATTATGTCTGAATAAATATACGTTATCAATTTAATCATAAATTCGTAGAAAGCAAACATAAAACAAATTGCTTACATCAAATTTTTAGCTAAATTTAGACATGGAACTGAGTAACGAACTACATTTAAGTCAAGTACAGTTCAATTTTCGTCAAGGTTTATACAATTTCCTTTAGTCATTTTATATTTGTCGTCATAATTGTAAAATTTTTAATACATTACTGATAAGACGAAAAAAACTTACATGGGACAGTTCGTAGATATAAATTATCTCTGATTGTATTTTGCAAGTCGTGATCCGCTGATCCCTTCAGAAATCGAGTATTCAAATACTGCCTTAAATCCTTCGTCAGCAAGCCTACAAAACAACAAAATATAATTAATTAACACACTTCATAACATAACACAAATAAAATATTTTGACTTTTGATACTTTAATTTTCTCTTCGTTCTTTATCAGTTTAACAACAACTCAATAGATAACAACACATGACAGCGTTGCCATTTTCACAATAATTCAAGGACATTATTAACGTTAATTCATACTTATATGTTAAACTCACCTTTAATGAGACTTTCATAAATTACACAATTACGCAATTTTAGTTATGTAAATTCAATTGTTCACTAAGCAACAATTTAACGATAAAAAACAAGGTTTGAAATTAACTTGACACAAGACGATTCATATCTTCAATTTTCCGCAGTTTACGTTACACTTTCTACACTAATAACTATCACAATCACTTGTTTTCACTATTTAATAGTAAAATGAATAAACAAAATGAAGAAAAAAAAGGTAAATTACGTCCAAATTATGCTTGGTTTTGTCAAAAACTTCATTCGACGCGTCCCAACCCAGAAGCCATTGCTAACATCACATTATAAAGAGCATCGATGTTTATCGATATCTTTATTAAACTCCTTTGGATTTCCTTTAAAAATCACATCGATAAATACGTATCGATTGCTCTTAACATCGATCGATTCAAACTTTGCAGTAGGCGTTAAAGTTTACAGAGCCAAAACATTGACTTGAAAATAGCAAAACTATGTAGCGTGAAGTAGAAAGCGCTCAGCTCGCAAGGCAATCTATGTCATTGACTTATACACAGCACTCCACATTTAACAGCGTAGCGTGAGAGCTGTCATACAAAACGTGTTAACTTCATTGATAAGCTATTCTCACGTAACTTAATTAAAATTCAATCAAATTTCCATAAAATTATAATTAAGGCAGCTTTTAGTAAATATTATTAAATAGAAAAAATTGTTGTTAATGTTTTGGTACACGCTACAATGCATTTCTATTAAAACAGAATTTTAATTGGTAATTTAATCCACCGACATTTGTTTTTTATATTTTTTTTTGTACTGTACTTCAAAAAAAAAAGTTTGATGACTTATACCGGAAATTAAAATCTTTTTTCAATAAATGAGTCTACTCTTCCTGTTTTTAGATAAAGACTAAAACGCCCTTTTTACTCAAATGGCCATCAAAAGTGAAAGTTTCCTGTATGAAAATACAGTATAATGAAATTCTGGCACTAGTAAGGTCATTTAATTAAAAAATTTGAACAAAAATCAACCTCACAGCATAAAATTTAGCTAACTAAACTATTTTTACAGACCTAATATAGCTTAAGTCGTTTGGGAGTTAATGAAGGTTAAAAGCTGAGATGAAAACTTGATGGTCCATTTACTCTGCATGTGGTAAATGGACCATCAAGCGACTTCCGGTGTGTTATTACACCGTATTAGATGTCCAAACCACGTGACCATATGCTTACCAGACTTCCCTCCCACATTCAAATTGTCTTCATCGTCAATACAAACGCTTTGATTTACAACAACCATTTCCTCTTCCTGTTCGACCTCATCATCAGCTGATTTGTACACAATTTCATAATAGAAATTAGTAGCAGACGATTTCTTTAAACAATAACAGTTACAACAAGTATTTAACAACTTTTTCAGAACTAATTTAGCCATTCCTAATTGATTTTTCAGGTGAGAAATTGACTCGCAGTTGATGAGCAACACGCCATTGCTTTAGTTTTTTTTGAGTAAATATTGGAAATAGAAAAAAAAAGTATAAAAATAGTCTTAGCCTACTTTTACACTTACGTAATAAACCCAACTGGAAAACATTTATGAAATAAGCAATATGAAAAAAAAAGGGTTTTGCTCTATAGGGGGCGCACAACACACAACCAGATGAAACAAATATAACTTTTTAAGACACTTCTGGAAACCCATAAGATTTATGGATAAGTGATCCATAAAAGTAGTAATAGTCCTAAAAACCGACCATTTAGCTAATTAAAGTTCCCAAATTGATGAATAAGAAATTTTAGCCAGTAAAAAGTAAATTAACCCACAAACAAAACTACTTAGGAATTTTACTTTTAGCTATAAACTACTAATTTTTGCCATTAAAACCAATAATTTAATCAGCAAACTATTAAAAAAAATTAGCAAACAAAATTGTCAAAATAGGCAATAAAAAAGTCAGTCAAATTACATACGGTATATAAATTTAGAAACAAAAATTCCGACAATAAACTTAAAAATTTAGTATTTAGACATCACAAATCCAATTAAGTACTTAAAAGTACTAAAACTTTATATGTAGCTAAAAAAAACTAAAAACCAAGCCACTTTAACTGATTTTATTACTAAAATTGACAGTAAATCCTTACTAATAATAAGAAATTGATACATTATTGCCAATCAAGTAAGTAAATTCGCAAGTTGAAGATAAAATCCTGTTTCAATTTAACAAAACTGCTAAAACTAGTATTAAAAACAACTATTAAATAACTACTGTATCATCACTTTAACAGCCTAAACTAGCCACTTAACCATAAAAAAACACACACGCCACATAATGTACTAACAGCTGCAAAATTTCAAGTCTAACAAATCATAAAACACAGTAAAACCAATGTCAAATTCGACTAAAAACTTTCAAGTAAAAATTTACAAACAAAGTAGTCGAAATGGTTGCTAAAGTAGCCCCCACACCCCTGTACAACAGTACACTAAATTATTACAAACAAACACACCAGATGTCCTATACTGTATAAAAGTAAAACAACAGTCAATATTCTGGTGAATAAGCCAGATTAGGCGTCATAACACTATAAAAAGTTGACCGTTAACATACCTTTGAGTTTACTAACTGATGAGTGACGTCATTAATCCAATATAAGCCAAAAGGATTAAAATTTTATAGGAGCAAAGCAGACTCACTCGCGGTTGTATGTGTGTACTGGAATCTTTCACAGTATTTTTTTTTTTGACAAGGAAAAAAAAAAGGCTGTTACATTTGCAAATGTAAAGCCCCCATGTGTGTACAATACACACATTGGGGAAACTGTTTCCCATCCAACCCTTAACCCCACTAACCCTCACCCCTCTACACCCCAACCCACTCCATCCCATCCACCATTTCATCCCCTCAAGCCTATCACATCCTTCTCATTCGTCACTCGAAAACATCATTATACAGGGTGAGAAATTTAACTAAATATAAACCGTCATTCAACACATTCAATTAACATTTCAATATGAATAATTTTAATAAAAATGTCATTAAATGTTTATTAAATTTATTATTCAAAGCGGATAAAAATCAAAAGTAAACAGCAAATAAAAATGTCAAAAACAAAACTTTAATGAATTGAATGAAAGTTAAAGAAAACCGTCAAAAAGTGAATAAAAACTTCAAAAAAGTCACAATTTCAATAAAATAATCTAATTTCACACTAAATAAACTATATGGCAAACTAAATCAGCCAAGATTTACACTAAATCAGCCTAATTTTACACTAAATCAGCCTAATTTTACACTAAATCAGCCTAACTTTACACTAAATCAGCCTAATTCCACACTAAATTAACTATATACCAAATTAAATCAGCTAAGTTTTACTGTAAAAAATCCTAGTTTTACACTAAATCAGCCTAGTTTTACACTAAATCAGCCTAACTTTACACTAAACCAGCCTAACTTTACACTAAATCAGCCTAATTTCACATTAAATCAACTGTATACCAAACTAAATCAGCTAAGTTTTGCTTTAAATACTCGTAGTCCTAGTTTACATTAAATCTGCCTAATTTCACAATTAACCTGCCAAACTTCACATAAAGACAATCCATGTAAAAAATCAACGAAAAAGCAAGTTAAGTTAAGCAAAGTTGTAACTAAATTTACAATTTCTATTGGATAAAAATAGTTAAACATTTCCAAATAAGTCAATCATGTCCTCATAAAAGGAAATCAAAATTTATTACCAGTCATTGTAATAATTTTGTAATAAAAAGTAATAGTAATAAAAATTAAAAATAGTTATTTCCTACAAGTTAATCAGTACTCTCTTCCCTATAATTTCATATAGAAATGAACTCAACCACTATTTACAATATCGACCAATAACCTTTACAGTTAATCCAACACACGCACTTAAGGAAAGTTCAAAGGTCACAGAGATTAAATTACACTCTCTAATAAAACACTGCAAATATCAAACAAATCAACTCTCATTAAAACGCCTTTAAACAATTAAAAATGTAATTAATTACTACTCAGAGTGAAATTAATATACAGTAAGATAACTTTAACCTACAACAAATTTAACAAAAATATTTAGAACTCAACAAAAAAAAACAGGAACTTAAGAATGCGAATACCAGAACTGTCTAATTTTACTCCAGAGTGGCCAAATTTCACACTAAAATGACATAATTTCACATCAAACGATTTAGTTTGACAAAAATCCCAACACAAAGCCAAAATAGAGGACACCCTGTACCAACAGTTTCTGATTGGCTATTTTTCCCGCAAGCCGTGTGGTTTTGACACGTGCTCGAGTGGAAGTTCAAGTAGTCACGTGACGTCTGAGTTGGCTCTTAAAGCTTTTAATAAACAGATTTCCAGCTGTAAATCTTTAGTGTAAATCAGCTGAACTTAAGTAATCATAATTGTTTATGCTGACAGATCATCAGCATCGTCATCGTCATCATGCATGGTTTCGCTTAAATAAACACTAAACATACACGTCATGACGTCACTTGCACGAGTTGCATGATTGCCGAGTGCAACGTGACGTCATGGCAATTTCAAGCTCCTGTAGTTACAAAACTATTCATACTTAAGTAACTCAGATAAAAATAGCATCTTATATCTCACCTAGCTTAACGAGGAATTATGATTAAAGGCTTTACAATAACTGGTGGTTTAACACGGAACTAAAATTGAAGCTAAGTTGGCGCCAATGAAGACAGTGACAACTTTGAGCCTTCATAATTCAAAAACTTTCTAGTTAACTAAACATTCTATCAATTAATTTAGTTAACAAGTCGCAATTAACTTGAAATTAAACGCCATTGCAAATCGCACGTAGAGCGAAAAAAAACGCAAATGTAAATGACGCAAAACGGGGATTTGATGCAACACGCACGCAGGCGTATTAGCCTCGCATAACCTCAATAGGAAACTGCAAAACGGTCATTATTTTTTTCAGTTTAAATTTTAAAAGTTTATATCTCACGAAATTACTCCTTTCAGCAAAATTGTCGTTTAAAAAATACATAAAAACATGTAAAAACAACTCAACTGACGAATTTTTTTTAAATGCACGTCATACAGTTCCTGCATCGTCACACAATCTCAAAAAAATCTTAAAGAATCTCTATACAGTGCAAGACACCAACTTTGATGTCAAGTTGGTTATAAATTAAAGCAAATGAACCACATTTAATTGTACTAAATTACACTATTTCATAAATTAGCATACCTAAATTAATTTCAGAGCTATTAAAGGTCATAGTTAGCATAAATTACAATTTTTAAGTAAACATTTTTTTTTTCAATAGGTAATTGGGAACGTCAACTCTTCACTTCCGCATTATATTTTCGCTCAGTCGTCCATTTTAATTAATCATTTTGTTATTTAGCACTTCCATCAATTGAGTCTCAACCATAACGTTACAGACGAGCCCTCACCCAATAAATTAATCGCTTTTTAATATTCTACTATAAATTTTAAATCAGGACAAAAGTTAACAGGTCACGTCGACACATCGACATCATTTTAGTCAATAGTATTAAGTCACTTGTTGCAAGACATCGTGACGTCATACATAAAAATAAACTATAAAATTATGCGTCAATGGCACAAACATAAATAATGCAACAAAAAAACCTAATTAAAAATTCGACCAAATAAATTAGGCATTTAAGATAAGCTTAATGACGTTACTGTGACGTTTGAAAGGTCATTCGCTCATGTTGGTGACCCCCCACAGTTTATAGAAATACAATAATAAATCAAATTAATTCACACTAATTAATAAGTTTAGTCAATTAATTACAGACTTACAATAAAATATGATTCAATTCAATTCTTGTAAATTAAAATTAAATAATTGTCATAATAAAATGAAAAGTTTAATTATTGCCTTGTGTGGTAGCTACTTATGTAATTTTGGCTAAAAAGCTACCAAAACTGACAAATTGCTCCGTAGCGCTACTTTAAATAACCAGTCAGTGGTCACGATTTGCGCTACAAATTTATACCGGTAGAGACAGCATAAAACGCCGCGGAAAATTTCCTCAATGTCTCGGTCAACTTTCACCGTCAAACAAAATCATAAAACTCAAATTTCTTATTTAAAAAAAATCGATTTGCTCAATCATTAATTAATTATTAAAAATGCTTTCAAAATATATTTCAGCAACTTTAAAGAAGTTTTAAGGTAATTTTGTACTTCAATAATGACCCACATTACATCACAATGTAAATGCATGTACATTGCATAAGGTCAATGTTAAACGAAAACATTGATGACGTATTACATTGTTGAAATTCATCAGAAAAACATAAATAACGCTTTCAATAAGCTATGAATCATCCCAACATAAACACTTAAATTGCATTTAATTTTTGAAAAAGTAAATGATGAGAAATTTTCAAACTTTGTTTGCAGAGTTCAATCACTTAAGTTAAGTACGAAACACTTCCTAGTTGAGTGAAGGAAATGAAGACGAAAAAAAAATCTTACATGACCTAAACTTATAGCTATTTAGTATTTACTAATTTATTCCCATCAAATAAGTTCTTTTAAAAAAACCTGGTTAACTAAATTCACGTTGAAACTTTTCAAAAACTTAATGACATGTCGATTGACAAAGTCAAAAGTCATAGCTCATTTTCATGCAACTTATACTGTACATGTTAAAATTTAAAATGTTTATCCATGCTAGATTCAATATTGCACAAACATCAATGTAGGTTAACTTTTATGCTTATAAACTGCAGAAATAAACAAATTCAACAAAATACTTTGAATTTCTGAATTCTTATACAAATTTTAACCTAATTTCAACACAAAAAAATAAATTTAAAGTTCAAACACAATGCAGCCTCTTTCCAATAACATAAGTGTCATATTAAGCAAATTTACAACAATTAAACTGTTAAAAATGCATAAAGTTTTCAATTGAAAAGAATTCAAATTTTTCCAATAGAAAAGAAATTAAGGTCAGACACTACCATAGTAACCATAATTAATAAGGCAATGATTAAATATTGCGCTGAGAATTTAATATATGTAAGTACAAAAATTGCGCAGTATTTTAACACCACAGGGGTCAATACACAGTTTCAAATCCAACGTGAAAATAGTGTAAACACGTTCAGTTTTAAAACCACTTGACTATTCAAACGGCCCTTCATAACAAACGTTAAATTTGAAATTTCAAACGCTTTTTAATGGTATTTTTGATGTTTACTTGGTCAAATTTTATTAAGAGTAGTTATGTTTATTTTGTTAATTAAATAAAACTTACTGGAATGAGTGACTTTGATGTTGACAGCTCCTCCAGATCTACAGCAGTGATTTATCCAAGCTTCAACGTCCCTTTGCGTGTATCCAGCAACTTTTTGCGACTGAATTTCCAATATTATATCACCACTTTCAAGTTTTCCGTTTAAGTAGTTAATTTTGTCTTGCTTAATTTCACCCAAATATGCAAATTCACCGTTATCCGAGCCACCGATTATTGATAAATTTAGCATCCCATTGCTGCCGACTGTGATCACTGCTTCTCGGCATGATGAATGCCACGACGACGGGGGAACCGCCGTCGATGTTCCTCCGTTGATTGAATTTGGTTGCAAATTTTGTTGATGAATGGAACCGAATTTATGATTGTGTACGATAAATTCACCGATATCCTGTTTAGTAGGTGTGGTAGGTCGAGCTGGGTCAAGCGCAAAATGATGGTTAACTTTGTTTACGTTACCGACAACGGCTGCCCCTATTTTCGTTCCAATCAATGCCGCCGTCGATGATACACTTGAAGCGGCGGCCGAAGACGACAACGCTAGCGACGTCGACGCGACAATAGCTGACATGTTTAAATCAACAATTTCACATCGTGATGCATTATTAATTTAAAATAAATATACACAAAACACGATTTGACATCACACAGTCATCTTTTAAACATAAGACGTTGCCAGTGAAATTACCTAAACAATTTTTTTTCTGGTGATAGAATAAGCTACTAGACTGCGGCTGAGCTAATGCATACACAACGGCTGAAAAAGTGTCCGTAATGGCAACGCGCCCCGAAGGTGAGATTCCACGACAAATTCAAATTTTCGGAATACCTTTGTCATTCGTCTTCATTTCTTGTTAAAAAATTTAAAGTTTGGCGGTTGTGTCATAATATTACTTATCTGTTATTTATCCAGATCAGCTCTGTCAATATCCATCTGTTATCCAATTCAGTCATAAGCAAGTGGTTATTTTTTTATCGAGATTTCGGATTCTCAAATAGTGAGCCATAGCCATTGTATAAATTCCACTACTGCGCAAGCGTAGAACACACCTTCGAGCATTCCAACAGAATTCCAATAGGCGTCTACAAACAGCGCATCAAAGCGCTTTGAATCTGTACACAGGTACGCGCTGCATTTAAACGCAATAAACTCTTACCTTTACGTAAGATGAACGTAACTAACCAACTCTAAACAACTAAATATAACAGCATTCCGTAACGTATATTCAACAACTTTTGAATATTTAACTTTAATAAAATCACTTAAAATGCACATAAAACCAATACAATTTTAATAAATCTATGAAAATTTAACTACGGTCATTAACATTTTGTGAATTTAAAAATAAATTTTGATTAAAATCGACCTTTTCCATCAGTTAACATGTATTTATGACCATTCATGTCACATAATAATGCTAAAACAATTATTATACTACAGATAAAAGTGAAGAGATTAAAAGTATAACAATATGGCACTGAAATAGTGATAATTAAAGAATAATAAACCACAAACATAATGAAGAAGCTACCGTTACTAATAACTTAATTGCTTTTGTATTATAACAGTAAACAAAACACCATTCAACTTGACTTGTTGATTATCATTCAATTAGAAACGCCCTTCTAAGCATCATTAAATTACATAACTCTTCCTCTCCTCTCTTTTCCGTATTGTTATCCTATTACAATTGATTATTCAGTCTTCAGAAGCAAGCAATTAAATAAACGTACATTAAAATGTACTTTAATTGGGAAGCCAGCCAAAACTAATTACAGAGGAAGTTGAGAAGACAATAATTAATATGAGCACTTTGAATAAAACACTCAACGGAAAACTATACAACATAATAAAACAATAATAGTATTAAGTTCCGATACCGCTGATTATGTATGTTTTACCGTTTCAAAAGTACAAATATTCAAAAGACTAGTTTGTTTGGTTTATGTAAAAAGTTAATATTAAAATACAGTTTGTGCAAAGAAAATATTGAGCTAGAGCCTAAAAAATCTGGCACTCATTTCTGTTTCAGTTTCCATAGTCTTAGATTCTGAATGCATAATTTAAGTATCGGTATCTTGTGTATAAATCTCAAATTTTGTCATCAAAATCTAAATGTGTTGTCTTAAAATAAATCTGAATATATGCTAAAATTGTGCATTAATAAAATTGAAAAAGCTTTACAAAAATACTTCATGGAAGCTCAATTGTTATGGGTTTCGTTTCACTATCATCATAATAAATTGTTTCTTACCCTATTTCTTTTTTTTATGGTGAAATGATCCATGATATGCGACGATAATATACAGTAAGGTACATTTTGTCCTGCAGAGTACTAAATATTTTCAGCAAAAAAATTAGGAGTTGGAAGTGTCTTACTTTGGTCCAAAAATTCCAATGTAATCATCGTCTGATGTTGAATCTCCATCTGAATTTGGATCGACCACTATGACTTGGTGTGTTTCTACAGGCTCAAAAAATTCTTTAACTTCTTGAGCAGTAGGAGGGAATGTCCTCGGATTAATCATTACAGCTTCGTCTTCAAATTCGCTCTCAGTCGTCACCAGTTCACTATCGCAAGTTAACGCAGAGGATGCGTTAGATTGAATGGAGATCATTCGGTTCGGTTTTTGAACTGTCACTTCCTTTAAGTACCATTGGCCTTTACTTTCTAGTTGGTTCATGGCATCAATAGCACTAACCAACTGTTTCCGTTCGACCATTGGCCCCAATTCGGGGAAAATACGTTTGGAGGCCGAGTTCAAGAGAAAGCTAGGAAGCAGGCGATGAATGTGACATTGGAAAGAGCCAAGTTCTTTTGGAAGATTGAAGTGATTCAAGTACCGAAGGCTTTTGGGCAGTTGAAACTCGGTTGGTGTATATGGTAGATTAATGTTTATAAATTTTCGCTTTTTGGCAGAGAAAAATGGAATTGAAGTCATATGTTGCTGAATTTCTGTGTCAATTTTAGATAAGCTATTGCTGAACACATCTGATCCTATAAATCCCTAAAAAAACCACATTCAAACTTTAAAAATAAAAGTCAAATGTTGTATATGTTAGAATTACAGTCTATAGAAGAGTTTAGCATAATATCATATTCAATAAATTTAGCATAAAAGTTCATGGAAACTATTTAGCTTGAAAGTCTAATGAGCACATTTAATATGAAACGTTTTGAACATATAATCTTACCTCATCAGTGCTAAGTTTTTTCTTGTTGTTTGTTGAGCATATCAATTGAGCACCGCGTGACCATATAATGAGCACATAATCAGCCTTTTCAATACAGTAATCAATCCATTGGTAAGGATGCTATAATCACAAATCACACAATTAAAACCGAATAACTTTATCATTTAAGAAGATTTATAAATTTTACATTGTTTCTCATATCTCTCGAGTCAAGAAATACCTCACAATGACAATAATACTGAAGATAATCAGCCAATTCCTCAACAACTTTTACATGTTTATCAATGTCATGATTATAAACCAAAAACAATTTCACTTTTGCCTTTGCTGTTTCATAAAAAAATATTTCAGATTTAAAAATTAAATTATGTTGTACAGAAATTAAAATTACTTTCATAAACTTTTTTCCTGTGTCTGTAAATGGAAATTAAAACTGCAAAGTATACAACAATAATCACCACAATTCCCGAAAACACTAGCAGTATAATCTTCAGTACATAATGAGTATATTGAGCTGTCACATCATCAATAAATTCAAAATTAAAAAAATTTATATTTGATAATGAATTCATTTCCTATTGATTTACCTACTATATACTCTTGTGAAGGCTGAATATTAAATGTACTACTGTTGGATGCATTTTTACATTCATGGTCCAATATAAACAGTTGTACAGTGTAGTTGGTCAACATCTCCACATTGTTGACAATTGCAACCTCATTCGGCGAAGTCGCATTTAAGATATCTTGCTCATCAACCTTTTTTCCGGTATCCGCATTCACTAAAACTAGTCTGTAATTTTTTACTGCAAACTTGGAAGGCGCTGTACTGAACCGGATGACTAGACGTTTAGTTTCAATGTCGTAGCTGCTCACTTCAATCAGTATCAAACTTTTCCACTCATTTCTCCAAGTACATAATGTCAAATCATCATCAACTGTCAAATAAATAAAACTCGATTAAGGGTGAAATTACTAAGAGCAAACCACAATGTTTATAAGCTCATATCGACTACTAATTTGAGATTTTACGAATGTTTATTAACAAAATTAGTTGGTTCAGAAAGCTCAACTGTTTGTAGACAACATAAAATTTAGTTCCTTCCAACTTTTAAGACATAATAGCTGACTCCTATTGTCAAAATCTGATAATTTGTAATCATTAAGTCGTAAAAAGTTAAATGTAGGTAATAAGACCCATTATGGGATATTCATATCTTAAAATATTTGGTTCCTGGTAACAATAAGTAATAATTAAGTAATAAAAATGGTTTTTAAAGTTAAAATAGAGCTATTAATTTATGACCGGAAATTGTGCCTTTTAAGATGTAAAGAGTAGCAGTCTGTATTAACATGAGACCCTAAGATTATAGTTTGGTTACATAAAATTTTTACATAAAAAACTTTGTTCCTATTATCAACATTTTCTTTTGAAAATTAAAATTATATGACTTACATATATTAATCTGGTTAAGAATTTTAAATCGATGAACAACTCTCAATGCTTGATATAAATGATCAGTCTTCGCCTGAATTGTAGCAATTTCCAAGTTGCAGTCATCGTCGTGCTTCTCGGTTGAAAACTTAATATCATCACTGAATAAAGTTGCCTGAAAAGTGCTATAGTTAAACTTTTCAGCTAACTTACTTTACAAAACAAACTTACACCAATAACTGAAGTATTAGCCAAGGACAAATCATAATACTGGGAGCAATTCCTGTTACTAGCGCAACAGTTATTAAAAAAACGAAAACCAATTCCTTTCAACACTAAAAAAAAAAAGTTGAAAATAAAAGTATTCATTGAACAGCAGATAATTGTTTCAACAAACTTACAAGCATTTTTAATGGTGAAAGAGACGTTAATTGATGATCTGGGACCCTTATTAATACTATTATCATTTCCACGACGAAGTGGTGTAATTTGTAAATCAATTGGAAAATCACCATTCTTTGAACTTACAGCTTTGGAGTCGACATATAATTCGGGTGACCATCCTTCTAGAAATTGTAAAAATTTAATATCGTTTAATATAGTTTAGATTTTAATCGCTAAAAATGATTAACTGAACTTACCTGCTGTTGAGTAACATGTGCAATCATTTGGGAACAAAAATGAACTCTAAAAAATGTCAAATTTTTAAGTTGAGATAAATGTAGTTAAGTAATAGTTTCAAATTAAAATTACCGTATTAAAACATGGTAGAACACATTTATCCAAGTTATCAACTTTTGGTAAACTTGTCAAGTCATTTGTGCCACTTGTTACTTCAGCCCACACAAAAACCAGGATTACAAAACAACTAAGGCATAAAGCTATTGATTAAACTCGACTATAAATACGAATAAATGACTTACAGAGCCTGCATGGCGTTGATCGAATGAAAACTTCAACATAAAGTAAAAGTTTCGAATGTTTAATAATGAAAATTATCATGAGATTTCACACTTAAACAATCCGTATTGTTAGTACTTGAGTAACCAAGTTTACAAAGTTCCTTAATCGTAAATAATAGACATAAAAAACAGTAATTATAAAGTGAAAGTAATACAATATTGTAATCTTGATGCAGTTCTCATAAGTTTGAAACTTCCTTGTCGTAAATTTAGTCTGAGAATGGTCTGTTATTCGTATCATTTTGCATTTATTCTGTACTTCCAAAGCTAAAATAGATATCCAATATCAGTATGTCAAAGTTTTTAAACTGAAACAATATTGATATTAAGATTTACTTCACGCGGTCCTCTTTGTAAAAAACGGTTAATGTGAAGATCACTTCATCTTTTATCGATATTGCAATTCCTCCGTAACGACCAATAGGATTTTGACATTTTCTTTTCCAATTTCACAAGGAAATTTTTATTTTAGTGAAATCTGATTTAACCGGATGTGTGATGAAAGTTAAGATAATTATCACGCATACATAGCTTGCAGAAATAAAAATTAATAGAAACTTCTTTTTTGGTCACTTTTAAGTTATAGTACAGAAATCGACAATTTAAGAACTTAAATAAAATGAAACACTAAACAAATTACAAAGCAAATTTTAAGGACCAAAAAAAAAAGCAACTAAATTTAAGAAATTTTGCGAAACACAAAAGCTACTTTAAAAAAATACCCCAATTTTACAATCCATAAAAATTTACAAGACTGGACGTTTGATTTTTTTAATTATAACTCTGTTTTTAATACCATTTAATAAATTTACCAGGTTGAAATGGGTTACTCTTTCCACTGATGATTACATTGGTGATTACAGCATTTATAAAAAATAGTCATTGGTTCATCAGCAGATCTAGTTTGCAGCTGCAGAAAATAAGCTCTCTGGTGATTGCATTTGGGACAGGGTGCATCAGTAGAGTCCACATTCTCCCAGGCAGCAGATCCTCCCAAAACATCACCAATGCTTTTCAGTGTAAAGTAAGTTCTATTCACTTGGCGTTTAGTTATCTTGTGAACGTAAGGACAAGTATTACACACGTAACGATAACCGTGTGTGTCGTCCTCAACACACATTAACAAATTAGCACAGGTTGGACAAAATTGCATTTTCAGGAGAAAGACAGAAATAAATACGGTAACTTTTAAAGACCCAGAACAACGTTTCAGCCTACAAGAACGTACACTGCCATAAACACACACGACGCGGCGACTGCAACGTGGAGACGAGTCCCAATTATTGAAGCTGTAAAACAACAAAAACAAATTAATAAACCAATCCACACAAATATAAAACCAGTAAATAAATTTAAACTGCAACTGATTGGCAAACCTTTGTAGAAAAGACCCCAAAATCCTTTCTTCTCAGTGAACAGAATTTGTTTGAATTTCGGAATTCGATGAAAATAAGCACACGTGCAAATGAACAACAACGAAAACACTAGAAATCCATCCAAAGAGTATACTGAAATTAGTTAAAAATATGTTAGCTAAGTGTATTTACTTATAAGTATCAAATGAAAATTTCATTTGATACTTAGATAAATTTGACGATTTGCAAAAACTTTTAAGACTACCGCTACCGTTAGTCATGTTTTTCACACGTCAGGACTCAGGAGGCTTCCTGATAATCAATTATATCAAATAAATTTCAATTTTATAATTACTGTATAACCAATTTGTAGTTAAGCTTACCTTTAAAGTCATGCAGCTCATGCTACGACGATACTTAATGGTATTTTATGAAATAAACAAATTTCTGATAACCACGTAGACTACAGATGAGCAAAGGTACTTTTACTTTAACATTGTGCGAGTGCGACTTGACTACAGTCACTATACAGTCACTATATACTGTACTGTATTTGTTACAGTCGACCTACTAATCTTGACTCCAAAGTCGTCTTACTAATCACGACTCCAGAGTAGATTTTTAAAATACAAACTGTGATCCGTATTTAGTTATAAAAATACATTTAATAAATTTAAATAACAAACAAGCTAAATAAATAAATACAGTAACATCAATTTTAGCATTTATCAAATTAACTCTAATAGAGTCGACTCTGGAAAATAAGGCAGAGTCGCTAATCTTCAACTTAGTAGAAGTTGACAATGTACTACAACCTTAACTGGTCAACGGACTCTATGACCAAATGTCTTTTGTCGCCGACATATCGATGCCAACATTGTATCACTGACATTACTTTCGCCAACTTGATACCTGTTTGTATCCGAATCAATAGTTTAGGAACTTTTATTCAATTAAAAATTCAATTTGAAGTGAAAAACATTTGTCTAACGTATCGTATCTGCCATTTTGTTAAATTGTAAGTTTAATTTTTTACACATAAGGTGAATTTTTAAAAGCAAAAAGCTAAGTCACTCCAGTAACCAGCTGAAAAATGGGATGACTTTGTCAACTTACTTATTTCAGTTTTTATGAATTAAAATGACATTTATTTTTAATTATTTTACTAATAGCATTAATGGGGCGCATCTATAAACCAAAACTTGGTCATAGACCATATAGAAGTTATTCTAATGAGACTTTACAAGCTGCTGTTCAAGAAGTTAAAGATGGTAAACTGACTCTTTCTGGAGCTGCAAAAAAATATAACATTCCCAGAAAAACTATGGCCAATAAAGTTACTGGAAGACACTCTAAAGCTGTTGGATCTCCAATCTCATTGTCTGCAGAGGAAGAACAAGATATACTACATCAAATTGCAGTATGTACAGATTGGGGAATGTCCTTATCATCATTCAACATCAGGATGATTGTGAAGGATTATCTACAAAACTTGGGGAAAACAATTAGCAAATTTAAAAATAACTTACCAGGAGAAGATTGGTGTATGTCATTTATTCAGAGACATAAAAGTGAATTACCAGTAACAATAAGTAAGAACATTACGAGAGCAAGAGCTAGTATGGGAGTGGCAGCATTTTCAACGAATTTTGATCACCTTGAAACTTATGACATTCAATTCAAGACTGTAGAAACACCAGTCCAATCAAATAAAGACGGAAAGGAACCGTCGTTATCAGAAGGAGATTCTCCAGAAATAAATGGGAATCTTGAAGACAACAACAATGTCAATGAAGAAGTGGGAACAGCTTCTAGGAGTGTGAGAACAGAAGGTGAAGATAATGATGAAGATGAAGTAAGAATAACTGAGGACGATAATGACAAAGTGAGTGAAAATGAAGATTGCCATTCTGGTTTTACACAACACAGGAAGCCTAAACAATCAAAGAGAAACCAAATCTTAACAAGTAAGTTGATTCATTTCTTAACATTATTTCATTCACATTTTAAGATAAACAATTCACAATTTCTAGATGCAAAAACAACCTGTGTAAATGAAAATTTGTCAGAAAATGACACTGAATTAACTAAGTTAATGGAGTACAAACTAATCAAACGTAAACTTAAATATCAGAAACGTAACCAGAAAATGCTGGAAAAGGAACATGAATTAAGAATGGAGGTTTTACAACTTCAGAAACAAAAGCTTTGCCAGTGTCAGTGCCAGTGCCAGAACCAGGAACAGTCACAAAACATAAGTGAATTACATTCTCCTGTAATTATTCATTTTGATCAGAATTTAATCCCCTCTTTTTAACTACTTATTTTTTAAGAAAAGTTTCTCCTTTCATCTTTAATTTCACAAAATAGTCCAGTTGTTCATAATCAAAGCGGATTAAGTACTGTATAATTCGCTATGTATTGTAATCATATGCAATTCTTCCATATTTTTCTAATGCAATAAAGCATTTTGTCTCGAGAACTAATATTAATTGTTCATTTTAATGAAATAAACAAATTTTTAAAGACCATGTATACTACAGCTGAGCAAAGGTACTTTTACTTTAACATTGTGCGACTCGACTACAATCGACCTACTATTTTTGACTCCAAAGTCGACTCTCAAATACAAACCGATGTACCGTATTTAGCTGTAAAAATACATTTAATAAATTTAAATAATAAACAAGCTAAATGAATAAATAAGAAAAATTCTAGTATTTATCAAAGTAACTTTGACAGAGTCGTAACTGGAAAAAACGACATAGTCGCTCATTTGTGATGTAGACATTGCCGTCGTTAAACTTCTACTTAGTATGGCAAGCTATGCATGCTCACATTGCAATATTACATCAATGTTTACCTTAAGATCTTTGAAATTGTAAGAAAATCCTTTTACTGTATGCCAGTTTGCTATGAGTTTCTCCAAATAAATATTTAATTTAAATCTTCTTAATTTTATCATATTAGGTACATTATTTAGAGTGATCTACATCTACATCTCGCAATATTTTGCTGGTGGTGAAATGCTGGAGTAGAATTATCCGGACACCATTTGCTCATGTCAAGTGCCAACTTGATATTTGTATGGAACCTCCTAGCCAAAAGTTTGGAAACTTTTGAGATTTTTATTCAATTATAAATTCAGATTTAAATGAAAAACGTCTGACTAACTAGTATATCAGTCATTTTGATTTTATTCACCTATTATATAGACATTCAGCTATTCACAAGTGAAAAATAATAACAAAATACATTATATTAATGCCACATCAAGAAAAATTGTAAACACTGTATGGGAGAAAAATATGGAAACTTGCAAATGAATACTGATTTTGACTTTAAAAATCATTAAAATTATTTATTATCCTCATTCACAATTGTGGATCATATTTGCTGTGACTGTTTGGTGTAAGCTAGTAAATTATTAGTACTGTACAAATATCCTACTGGATGATCATTAAAATGGCTCCCACAAAAGAAATTCCATTAGAACTTCGAAAATTAGTTATAGATAAATTTATAAGTAAACAAAAGCAGATCGACATTGCACTTGAATTAAATTTAAGTAAAAGCGCAGTCAGCAAAATCATAACTGCTTTTAAAATAACTGGACAAGCTGATGTGAAAAAGAGATCTGGCAGGCCAAGAAACACAGCAAGTGTTGAAGATCAGCATTTAAGATCTATAAAGAGGAAAGACGGACAAAAAGAAGCTAATTGGTATTGTACCTTATTGGTGTTTGTGATTTTGGTAAACACAAATTTTGATTAAGTTTATTTTTTTAATTAGCAACATAAACAAAGATAGTCGTAAAAGAATTTTCACAGACTTTGATGTTCAAGTACTACATGAATTGACAAAACCGGTAGTAGAGGTACTGCTGAGGAAAGAGAAACATTTTTGGAAAAATAAAAGTGAGTTGTGGAAATCAATTTTTGAGAGATTTCAAAGCACAGAAGGAACCAGCAGTGTGACAATTGAACAACTCAAACTTAAATGGGTCAAAATACAGTGGACCAACAAATCTTCAGTAAGTCACTATTAAAATATCTATCAAAAAACTACAACTATGACATTTATTTCAAGACTAATAAATCACCAGTCAAATCAAATAAAGACGGAAAGGAACCGTCGTTAGCAGAAGGAGATTCCCCAGAAATAAATGGGAATCTTGAAGACAACAACAATGTCAATGAAGATGAGGGACCAGCTTCTAGGAGTGTGAGAACAGAAGGTGAAAATAATGATGAAGTAAGAATAACTGCATCAAAGAGAAAGAAAATCTTAACGAGTAAGTTGATTCATTTCTTAACATTATTTAATGAAAATTTTAAGATAAACAATTTACAATTTCTAGATGCAAAAACAACCAGTGTAAATGGAAATTCATCAGAAATAACTGATGTTGAATTAACCAAGTTAATGGAGTACAAACTAATCAAACGTAAACTTAAATATCAGAAACGTAACCAGAAAATGCTGGAAAAGGAATATGAATTAAGGATGGAGGTTTTACAACTTCAGAAACAGAAGCTTAGTCAGTGTCAGTGCCAGAACCAAGAACAGTCACAAAAGATAAGTGAATGTTCTCCTGTAGTTATTCCTTTTGATCAGAATTTAATTCCAGCTTTTTAACTACTGGTTTTTTAAGGAAAGTTTCTCCTTTTATACATTTTATCTTTAATTCCACAAAGTAATCCCCAAATTTCATTTGTATTTAAACAGTATTTGTTTAAGTGGACAAGTCTAATTTTCAAAAGAAATATGAGTTAGCCATGTAATCATATTTCATTCTTGTATAAGTTTCTAATTCAATAAAGCATTTTGTTCCTACTTTTAATTTTGATCGTTAATTTCTCTTTAAATAGTGCTTGTACACAAATAATTACAAGAAATACTAATAATTACAAAAACTTCTAATAAAATAATATTCGTAAAGAGCTACAGTAAGTTATTATCCAGCAAGAAACTATTCCACAACCAAAATAAATTAAAAAACAGGAATTAATCACATTAGTTTAAGTAAAGGTTTGTCTCGTTTTATATTTAAAGAAGCTATGATATAACACAATTGATCGTATACCAATGGTAATTGCTCCTTTTAATTACTCGTAAATAATAAAAAAGATTTTTCTTACAGATATTATATACTTTATTATACAGTATAGCATAAAATCAGCCAGAAAGACATTTCAGTATTGAAGTTCCATGGTATTATATCGAGTAATGTTTTTTAATGAAGTCTGCTGATTTTTCAGCAATCATAATTGTTGGTACATTTGTGTTTCCAGAGACAATATTTGGCATAATTGATGCATCTATTACACGCAATCTTTTTACTCCATAAACATTTAATTTGCTATCTACAACTGCCATTGGATCATCAGTAGTTCCCATTTTACATGACCCAGCGACATGATAAAACATGAATGTTAGTTGTCTACCAACACATTCAAAATACTCATCTGATAAATGTTCATAATTTTCACATCCAGGAAATACACTTGGGATAAACTCAGCTCCAAATCGCTTAAAGGATTCAGAATTTCCAATTTTGAGAGCTATTTTCATAGCTAAAGTTATAAAATAGCATTTTTACAATCAATTGCATTAAAATTACTGTAGCAAAAAATTCCCAGTGTTAAAAATCGTCAGCTCCATAAGAAAACCAATTGACTTCAATGTTTGCCAATAAAAAAACAATTAGTCTCGTTTTTTTATTGTTATTAAAGAAATGAGACTAAATTACAACGGTTTGAATGGAGATTTGCCTCGTTTTGTAATTGATAGTCAAATGGGATTTCAAAGTTTTCTTATGAACATGAAATGTATCATTGGGGAATTATTTTTACCTTCCACGAATGTCTTGATATCATCAGGGTGACTAAAAAAATTTAAATTTATAATTGGATCATCAAATACGGTGTCACTTTTTAGTTGAACATTGCCACGACTTTTTGGTCGGAGAACAACCGGAAGAAGTAGAAACGAATAACTATCGGCAAATGGTTGCCAATATTTTCCAAAAATCTGTCAGTTGTTGTTTGATATTAAAAAATAATATCCAGTTTATAAATTGTATTACCTCAGGTGATACTCCAAGAGAAATGCTCAAGTCCATGGCTGTATCACACGGTGAAAAATAAATTTGAATATCTGGCCAATCAATGCTTTGATTAGCCATTGGAGATTTAACAAAGGCAACGCCATCAACACCATAAGGTATAGTCATAATTCCTAAAATTACAATTAATTAGTAACCACTGCATGGGTTATTACTATTATTAGTAAGGGCCCTTTTGGACTCTTAAATTTTTTTTTAGAAAATGTGCAATACCTTTTTTAGTTATCACCCATTCCAACAATGTAAAAAGTGACTCAAAGTCTGCTTTGTGGTAAGTGCAATCTGAGCAATTGACTTTCCATATCATGGCTGATGTAAGTATGTGGTCTTGTAAGTTTTCACCAACACCTGGTAGTGTATGCACCACTGGAATCTATTAAAATCAAAGTTTTAAATTTCACTGTGAAAACTAAATGCACTATTGGCTATGGCCAAACTTGGTTTCATTACGTAAACATATTGGCTATTAACTGACTGAAGATTTAGCGTTATGGGACTATTGATAGCAAAAGTTGATGTAATAACTAAGTTATAGTAACAACTTGGTACTTTATTCGTACTGAATACGAAATTTAGCCATTTTCAAAAGACATTACAAATATACATTGAATTTTTGGAGCTGTACTTTAGGTCCAATTCCTGACAGCATTAGCAGTTGAGGCGAATTTAATGCCCCAGCACTCAATATCACTTCTTTCAATGCATTTGCAGTATAATTTTTACCTCCATGAGAAAAAGCAACACCAATTGCTTCTTTATTATTGTTAAACAAAACCTGTAATTGATTTTAATATACATCACTTTTTACAAAAAAAATAAAATGGATAATAAGCTTAAAATTTATACTTTGGCAACCCTTGCGTTGCACAGAACTTTAAGATTAGGTCTGAACTGGGCAGGTTCTAAAAAGGCTTTAGCAGTGCTACATCTGCTTCCGTCTGTCATGGTGAGATATTGCTTCATGAAACCTATCGAATGTAAATTTTAAATTACATTCAAATATTTCAATAATTATGATAAGTGAACCTGTTTGATACTCAGCGTTGACGTCTCTAACCAGATATCCTAGTTCTTTACCAGCTGCAAGAAAACCATCCATAGCTTTTGTCTGACTTGATGGATTAGATACGGTAAGAGGTCCTGATGTATTGTGGTACTTAACTGCCAAAATAAAAATTAAACCGGTTTCAATCGTAATCCATAAAGGAAAAAACAATTGTTTTACCATCTTTGGCTAGTTCATCTATGGTCATTCCCTCAGACTTAAGAAAATATGGCAGAACCTCTTCATAAGACCATCCATCATTTCCAAGTTGAGCCCAATTGTCATAATCATGTTTATTTCCACGAATATACATTAATGCATTGATGGTACTTGACCCTCCAAGAACTTTTCCACGTGGATAATACGTTTGCTATTTGAATACAATTAAATATTAACAGTTTACTACAAATACAAGTTTTGAGAAGTACCAAACGTTGCCATAAGTGAAATATTTTAATAAGTAATTGAAACTTCTCAGGCTAGATCTAACTATTAACTTCAATGCTAATGTCTCCCAAAGTTTTTTGCAATGCTAATATTCCCTTTATAATTTACTGCCAAATTCTTTCATTGAATTCAATGCTATAATCACCCATAAACTTCAATATAATATTGCTTATAGATTTTAACACTAATATCACCCATATGCTTCAATTCTTATACTATTTTGTAACAGTCTTGGACTTAAGCTAATGTCTCTCATTTTGTCTCTTATTTGGAAGTAAATTTAAAAGTAAGGACATGGATCAATTTTATCGTAAAATAAGTTCATTTACGTTATTGAGATAAGCCAAAAACGCGTTTTCTTGCGGAGCAGCTTTATAATTCCAGTCATAGGGTGTGTGCACCAACGCAGGAGCCAACGCTGCTATTTCGCTTGCAAATGGTGAACAGTCTCCGGCTTCCAATAGCAAAACGTTGATTTTAGGATTTTCACTTAGACGACTAGCAAGCACCGCCCCAGCCGATCCACTGCCAACTAAAATAGCAATAAAATTAATTAAATTCCAATCGCCACTGTCTTAAAAGTACAATTAATTACCAATAATAAAGTCATACTTCTTATTGGCAAGATATTTCACCGATGCTTTATTGCATAAGAATGGGAAAATTGCAAAGAAAAGCAGTTGAATTACATTCATTTTAAAACAAGATCGGAATCCTTTGAAATGATGTGGTTAATGAGTTGGGCTGGTTTATTTTGTATTCGTGAATGACACAAAATTATAAGAATTTCCAGAATATAATTATTAGTAATAACGTCAGTATTAATAAGCTAGTACTCGTAGATGGAATATTTGCTGTTGTATTTTTACTGTAAATATTAGCACATCTGCTATATAATATTATTCGGGACTCTCATTCCGAAATAACGTCTAAATTAGGTCAAAATGGACAAAAGTAATACAGTAGTGTCCGCATAATCTCAGTCACTAATTGCGGTAAATCAATGCAGACCGCCGGCGCCTTAAGAAAACCACCGAACTTCACGATTCGCCAATATGAGACTAAATTGCATCGGTTGCAATGCAGATTTCTGTTGTTTCTTCATTGGTAGTATCATTCATTTTCTATGAAACAAGCGAAACAATATCCGAAATAAATTCAATCAGTGTATCAGAATACCCATTTAAAAAAATTCACTATATAAAACTTACAGGAATCTTATTTTTATAGCTTCAAGTGTTCAATTGAAAGCCACTGAGCCAAGGTCTCTAGTTTAAATACAAAAAACTACAAGTTCATTTAACAAGTGATTGAAACTTTATAGCTTTTAAAATCAGTGTTGTAGATTATAACTTACTACATAAACGTGAAGACTTAGTTTATGACATTTCACACTCTTTACACAGTATAAAGTGCGTTCGTACATTCTAGGTACATACTGAAACTGGTGTTAGAGGAACTTAAAATAAGATATATCAAAAAGCCGAGAGTCCAAAGTCAATCGTTAGAAAGTTACGGGGTCAAGTTTATGGGGCCAAGAGAATCTGAATGGTGTGATATGAGGTGTACACCTTTGGAGCCCAATGAATTGGCAAAAATCGGCCTGTGTCTTGGCTTCCCAAATCCACAGATTTGTTATGCCTTATGGGTACACATGAACTACTTACTGTTCGAGACTCCAATGGACATTTAGTGGACTGCTCAAACATTGACAAAGTTTTTGGTGTGTATCTCACATTACTCCATTCAGTTACTCTTGGCCCTGTAACGTTTTAACGATAGACTTTTTGGACCCTCGGTTTTTTGATATACAGTATCTTATTTTAGGGCCCTTTAAAACCAGTTTCAGTATGTACCACGAATATATACGAACACCCTGTATATGTTCAGTATTATAAATTCAATGAATTGTATGTGCGTCAGTGTAACAACTAGATAAATACATTTTTATTATACAGTATTTTGATTTCTGGGTACCCGACCAAGCATCACATGAAGTCGGGTACTTTTGCTATATTGAACCCATTAGTAAACACTGACAGAACTATGCCAATGTAATTAAACGGAAAAACCGTTGGAAGTTATTTAAATATACTGTACTGTATTTTCAAAGTAAAGTTGAGATTAATCAAACAGATTCGACAACGTACAAAGTGTGACATGTTTTAACAGCTATAAATCACTGACATAAAAATATATTTCAGAATAATTGCTGTTGGAGGAAACATTTATCTGGTTTTCGTTAATTTCAGTTTTGAAGACAAAATCATCAGAATCTATACGTCAGAATGTAACTTTATAGTCACATAGAGTATAACATAGATTGCATTCACTTACAACTTTTATTTACAATTGTTAATAACAATAACAAAAAAGCCTACTTTTAAGTTGACTTTCAAAATGTAGGTGAATTCAAAATAAATAACTTATCTTCTTCAGTCTTAATCCATCGTAGCAATTTATTGACAGCATTCACAGCTCCACTTTTAGTTATCATTGGCTCCAAAATTGCGTATAGTTCAAAGCCGTGCGTGACCTATTCAACAAAAGTTTTTAAGATTGGGTGATACAATAATTTACAAAATTTGCGAATAAAAACTTTGTATACCCATCCCACTATAGTTTCTGACTCTCTGCTGTTGAAAAGTATTTTCAAAGGTCTTTCAGCTCCATGTATTCGTTGATGGGCCATAAAGTAAAGACCTTCTAAATATTGTTTTTGATCATCAGTTACGTATGGCGGACCAATGGTAGGCCCAATATACTGAGCAGTACTCCGACATTTGTACAAAAAATGACGCAAATCTGAAATGCCGATTTGAGGAACCGTAAATCCACCAATCAAAACAGATTCGTTAATTGCTCGGATGCAATCATGGCGTTGTAATCTCTATTTAAAACAAAAAACACAGGGAAAAAGTTAACAATTTTAGAAACATTAAAAAAAATGTTTTGGAATTTTGAACTACCAAAACATGATGCCAAACACTAAGAACTTTCATTAAAGTGTATCTTAGATAATGTCAAATTTGCTAAATGAGAAAACATTTGTTTAAGACAGTGAAATAGTCATTAAACACTGAAAACTCGCGAAACCGTTTAACTATATACATAAACAGCGACACAGTGCTATTAAAACACTGAGAAACAGCGAAGCAGTCACTAAACACTGAAAACTCTTAAAAACTGTGTAATTATAAAACAGATACACTATATTAATAATCACTGAATACTATGTTTCTAGAAGTACATCAAACTATGAAACAACTCAAATTTTCTTTATGAAGAAAATTTACCTGCACAATTTGCTTCTTGCATTCAGAAAGTGTAAAGAAAGTGTCCCGGTCGACAGTTAACAACAGCAGACAAGCCTCACAATTATCAGTTAAATAGGAAATGTGTCCGTGAAGATAACCACTAAATAAACAAATGTTACTACAATACTTAACACAAATGTTCAAAAAGTTACTGTACCTTGAGTCAAACCTTGGTAGACAAATTGGTGTCCACGATTCAGCAGCTTTGAACGATTCCGAAGCGCTTACTAAGTTCATAATTAAGTGCAAATCCATCGGATGTAGTAAATACTTTTTCATTCTAACCAGTGTCACAAGTTGATTAGCCACAACCAAGATTGCAAACACCAAATTCTGTTAACGAAAATCACAAAATTTAAAAACTAGAAACACATGATTAAAGAGACTTCGATTTTACCTTAACTTTACCACAATACTGTACAATGGTTTGTGTTATTGTATCTCTGACATTTGCTTGCAAAGGGAGGCACCTGATGGCTCCGAGTAGAAAACCAGGCTCATGTTCAACTAGGTTCAAAACACTGTCTAAAAACTTCTCAGACCCAGACAACAGTCGTCGTAAATCATAATTCTGCCTTTGTTCAAATATCTTTTGTAGTTGAGTAAGCGTGAGTACGCTTATAATTTGGTAGTAGGCATAAGTTAGATGCAAATGCAGCTGCTGAATAGATTCTGATGAACTGCAGACAGCCACCAATATCACTGGGCGATGAATACTGAATACAAAACGATGATCGCCAGCCACAATGCACCGAATCACATCTTGCTTAATTTGGATACAGGAAACCAACGCTTGCATTACTCCCATAAGCGTTACCAATTTATCTTCGTTGCCATATCTAGTTAACAGTTATTAAATTGAAACTGTTCATGCTTGTATAATTTTAGAGTTTACCTTGAATAGATTGGCTTTCCAGCTTCACTTAATATAAAGACGTGTTTCTTCTTCATTTTCCAGTCAATATTGTCGATTATTGATTCTCCTCCATCAGAAGTAATTGATTTGGTTTCACTTTCAGCATCATCTGGCAATGCGGCTTTCAAATCGTAGCTAAACTTGTCACTCTAAAATATAGGAAAATGGAATGTAAACTACAACACTGTAGATAAATTTAATCGCATAATTTTCGTACGTCTTCCTTTTCGGAATTAGCACTGGAGTTGCTTTCTTTATTTTCCTGTTTAGATTCAGCTTTAATTTCCGTAATTGAATCAAACCTCATTCTTGAACTTAAATTTCCTTCGGTTTCATCTTCAAACGGCTCGTAAATCATGTCTTCATAAGAATCAGTAACCAAAAGCATTGCTTCGCTGCTTGCTCCTGGTTCAAACGAATCATTCTCAAATTTGTCACAAACACCATTTACAGCAGCCATTATATACAGTTTATTTCTAACGGAAACTAAATCAAATAACTTAATTCATCATTAATAACATTAATAACTAGTTAATGTAACAGCTGATATGTTCACAATGTATGAATACTGAATGAACATTGAAGCTAACAGGCACTGAAGTGTGTTTCACATATTAGCTAATCGTCCTTAATGTAAATCCCAATAATAACGAATAACAACACATCATCCGTTTGTGAAACTTATGACGGTAGAAAATGCATTCCCATGAATACCCATTGGTCCCAACCTCTAACCCATTAAAAATTATTGTTCCATTGATAAAATATTTAGATTTCCATTTTTTAAAAGTTGTTTACAGTATTTATTTACTTACACACTAAAAAAATATTATAATATAATTTCTTGTATATCTCAGTTGCTACACTTCATAACGTTATAGTACTTTTGTTGCGATCCCATCGAAAAATGACGTAGACGGCTGCCATAATGACGAAACACGGCGGCCATTATGACGTCAGTTGTAAACAAACGTAACCCCGCCTCTTTTTCTATTGCTATGAAAATACAGTAAACTGATGTTAATAAGGAATTAACCAACGAAATTATGTGAACAATTAAATGTGCATAAAATCCATATATTTTTACAGCTTATTTTAGATATCTTTAGCTGAGATACTTCAAACTGGAACAAAATCATTTCTTAACGTTAGTTGAAACTGAATATGGAAACCGTTGGAAATTGATTGGAAATCCACTTAAAAAATGACTTTTAAAAAATTTTCCGTTTATTTACAAATTAGAATTTATTTCACGTTAAAACAATTGTAGCTTCAATTAAGTTTTTACAGTATTAGTTGCGTGGAAATTTATTACAATTTGCAAATAAATATCAATAGGATTCACATTAAAATTAAAACAATTTCTGTATTAATTAATGTCAAATGCGAAATTGTCACTTTTCAAAAACTTTAATGGAATCTTATTATATGACTAGCTGAAATCAAATGTTTTATGAAGGTTGGTTATTCCAAATTTTTAATTAAGACACACTAAGTAAACTACTGTAATTTGTAAAAATACCTAAGTTCTAATTTATTCGCATTATCATGTTTTATTTTCTTCTGAAAATAAATTTAAATCCAATTAAAATATTTGACATCAAACTAACAAATACAAATTAAAATTATTCTTTGTTGATAATAATGAATTGTAAGAACTAATGTAATTTAAACAAAACGTAAAACAATTATAATATTAATTGTAATGTCATGAAAACTTTGTCACGTTTATTGACATTGGTAATATTTAATACTTTTAAATATTTAGCTCAGTTAGCTCATTAATAAACTGTAGAAATTTTAATTACATTATCAATGCCTTTTAGAAATTGCATTATTTATTGCATTATCATTGCATTTTAGAAATCGCAACTGGCAATTTAGTAGAATGTTTCCTATGGAGAAAGTGTCATTTCAACAAATTCTTAGCAATAATGATGTGCAATTCAAGTAGTTTGCACAATCAAAAAAATATTTTATTGATGGAATTGTTACATTAAATTACATTACAAGTTGTACAACTTACTGATCAAAAAACTGTATGAAAATTTAAATGAATTTATCGGATGTCCTTTATTTCACACCAAAGTAATAATGATGTACAATTGAATCTCTTCGCACAATCAATACTTAATAATAACAATAGAAAAATAATTTTACCATTGGAATTGTTACATATTGTAGATTTAGTTGATCTTTTAGTTAGGAGTTACAGTGGCGTTAAATCTGAACCAGTCAATGTCAGGAAATCCATATTCAGCATTTCCAGTAAAAGTCAAGTACACATTGTGAATACCAGTTGGTATAGTAAACAGCATTGAACTCATTGTTACATAAACGCAATAGTTGGCATCAACGGGTTGTATTGGAATAGTCGCAATTTCAGTTCCGGTTGTGCTGTCCAAATGAATATGAATGACGGAGGATTCGCCAAAATGCCCATCTTGGTTAAATCTAACTTCTACCAGCTCAGCTCCAGTTAAAAAGTCAACGTCATAGTAAGAAAGGGTTGTACTAGATGAAATTACATGCACATAGCGTAAATAGTCTGTACATTCACGTACTTCTATGTTGGCTGATGTATCAAATTCTTCAGCTTCTATATTAACAAACGCACTATGACCACCGACATTGCGCATAGGAGTGGCATTGACATTGGTGAGCAACAATATCATGGACACAAATAGCAAGACTTTTGCCATAACATTAAAATAGCTGAAAAACATTTTGTATTTTTTGTAATTGACACTGTAATGAAGATAGCTCAATTGAAAATAGAAAAATATGGACCTGGATATGTATATATACCTGGATGAGCCACATATCAGCAGGAAATCTGATTTTTTAAATTCAACTACTAAAAATTTTTCATTCTTGATAAGAAATTAGCCAATTGTAATAGTTCATTACGTGATTTAAGTTCAAATTGGTATTAAAGTTCGTATATTATGAAAATGGTTTTCGGTTTCAAGTTACTGATTATCAAACTTTTTGGTAAAATACAAGTATTTTGTCATTCAGATAAAAAAAAAAGATAAAACATTATATAAGTTTTTCCTCGATTTAACAGGATTTTATATTGAAAGTGATACTGCAGTATAAAAATGCATTTAGAAAACCTAATGGATTATAGTAAAACGAAATTAACTGAAATCAGATTTGTAAGGTGTAATCATACGATTTGTATCCACTTAAATATTCCTGGTAATGGCAAAACATTATAAAACATGCTGTGGCCCCATTATTCAGTATATTACCGGTACCTCAAAATATTATGAGGCTTGGCAAGATCTAATAATAAATATACAGTAAAACAAATACTGTATCTCGTGGTTCTAACTAACGCTAAAAATATTGAACGTATTTTATTAATTAATTATGTCATATTTGATAACAAGTGTTTACTATTGCGTGGAAATATTCGTCCAAACAATTGTGCTAAACATGTGCTAATTGTCATTATTTAAACGACTAACATCAATATTGATGGGGATTAGCAAAGAAAATTTTATTCAGTATTGAGCTACTATATAACTAAATAATGAATATAAAGTAATTTATGACTCATAGAAGCTATGTATTCCTCTATAAAACTGTAACTTCATTATTTCAGATTCAGATACTGGAAATAGTCGTTTATATTAAAGTTAGCTAAAAAAATAATATCATCAAAAATCTTCACTTTTACTAAATTTTTGTGATTTGAATATACTGTAGAAACAGTGATCAGAAATCATGAAGGCACAGTTTTTATTGTTAGTCGTTTTTTCTGGTAAATTCAATTATTTTTATTTAAAACATTGCTCACAGTATTTATATTGCTTTAATGTTTTTTTTTTATTAGTTGCTTTAGTCTGTTATTGTGGTTCATCAGAAGCGGCTACAACGGTAAATAATTCGGTACTGTTTCTAATTTTATGTTAAGCTTTAATTAATTTTGCAGGAAAATCCATGTGACTTATGCGAACAGTTTACATCAAAGTTGGTTCCTGGAACTCCGGTAATAAAACAAACACAGTGAAATTAAAAGACATAATTTTTAACAAATCTAGTTTTAACTAAACTAAATTCTAACTAACAGGAGAGCATCTCCGAAATGTTTAAAACCCAGTTATCAGACAAATGTGACAAAATCGAAGATTCCAACCGACAGGCATTTGTATGAGCTTTGTTTTTAATCAGTTCTGTAACACATTTTAATTTTTTTTTTATTATCTTACAGTGTGACTGTATGATAGACAACTATTATTTTATAGTTAGAGTAGCAAATGCTAAAACCATGGTAAGAGTAATTTAGTTTTATTCGTTTTAATACTTTAATCACGATAATTATTTATAATCTGAATTATTTTGTTTCATAGCCTTCCAGCAAAATTTGCTCAGAAATTAATTTGTGTGAATGGAAAGACACAAAAAGCAACCGCTGCAACATCCACAAACAATAATTATTAAAAATTAGAAACAGGAATTTTTGAAATTTAAAACGTTCAAATTTAGTGATAGCTATATTTAGTATGAAATAATTTTATGACTATATAATATAAAATAATTATCCTATAAAAACTTATCAATCTATAAAATATCATTGATTACTTATAACAGTTCAGTTTACTAAATGTACAATACAGTACAATACTGATGATAAAACTAGTGTAGTAATCATTAAAAATTGATCTCTAATAATCTCTATTACGTTAATTTTAAAACAGTACATCCATTTCTTAAATTATTACCAGTAATGGTATTTGTTATAGTTGAATTACTACTTTTTGGCAATAGAGTTGTTAGTTGCTACAGTCCTTATTCTCAATACATATTGATTATTATTGATTGGCTATAGCCATACGTGGTCAACCTTCTCTGTTGAAATGTAATAGAGAAATTGAGCGTAGGGAAATCAATTGTACATTCTAGATGCCTACTACATTTCGTGATGCTACTTCAAATGTCAATAACTACACCTACAATAAACTCCACTAGTGATCTTTGAATCAATAAGCGTAACCAAAACAATAAATACTGTAAGAGCATGTGTTACTATTTCAAAGGTCGTTATTACTGTGTTTTCTAGTACGTTCAGTAGAGTAATAAGTAAATAATATTAATTGCGATACAGTATATCCAACAAATGCCGATCCAAAAAATGCTGCCTAGAAATGCTTTACCTTTATAGTAGTAATTGAATAGAAATTCCAAACAAAAATCTATAAACTACTATTATGATGAGCGATTGTAACATGTCGATCAATATTTTAGTTTACACCATTCAAATGCTACTTAAATCTTTTTTTATATTTAATTTAAATGACCTTATATAATTTAATTAATGGTTTCATAGCTAAATCTTAAATTTAAAAATTTACTTTTTATATATTTTATTAAATTGAGTACTAACTTTGTGCGTGAATAAGCTTTGCACTGTATTACGCCCATTTGCTTCACTTTTACTAGTAATTGACAAGTTACCTAGATTTTGTCAATAATCACCAGCATTTAGTGCTTTATGGATTAAAGATGGATTAAAGATGGATTAAACTTGCCAGTAGTAAAACAATCATTTTGAGTTTACTTTGTTGGTGGAAATGGCAACGTATTATCAAGCTCTACAACTTCATTTTGTCGTGTTTGCATTGCTTGGGGTTACATTTGGTCACAAATCTACCAAGAAACCATTATGGAAGATGACTTTGTTTATTTTAGGAAGAATCATGGTGCTAATTGCTGAATTAACCATTACAGTTTTCGGTTTGTTTACTATACTTATCTTTATTGAATGCAACTTGAGTTCTGGTAATAAACAGAAGAAATTTTTTACTATTATCATAATGATTTTACCTGCTTGCTCTTATTTGTTCACCATGTTTTTTTGGAGATTTTGGATCAACAGAAATGGAAAACAATTTATTTCACTTCTGAAGAAAGCTGAAACCATGGAAGGCAACTGTGAAAAAGTTAAAAACAAGTTAATTAAATTTTTAACTGCATTTTACACACGGTTGCTCGTGTCAATGATCACAACCTTCATTGTAACTTCACACACTAAAGAAGAAACCATTCCTAAATGTATATATTCGACCATATACGTTGCCTGTTTGCACCACAACCATTTACCACTAATTTTATGCTGCCTCGTAATAAAAGCTATTTGTCAGCTAGTTTTAATTGAATTAGAAAACATTGGCAACGATATAATGGGCGCAAAATCAACATACAAGAAAACGAAAATCATTGACATTTCAATTAAGAAATATAAAGAACTGGAACAACTGAGCAAAGAAGCTAACAGATTGTTTTCTGTTTCTCTGCTGCTTATTTGCTTGAGCGATTTAATTTTGACAGCCTATGCAGTGTTTCAAATACTTAAAACAATGCTGTATTCGACCCCTGATGATGTGGCTGTTATGTTTTACATAATTGATGAAATTATCAACTTTACTATTTGCCTCGAAACAATATACTTGTGTTCACAAGTCAATTTAAAGGTACTGTAACACCATGTATTCACAATTTAATTAAACAAATTGATATACCAGTACATTATCAAGTGTATTTGAATAATTTACTTGTTTTGAATTTGCTAGAAAAACAAGTTGCTATTTGCAATTAGTTGTCGTATTGCTCAAGAACAGTCAATGGATTTGCAACACTTGGAGGTACAGTATGAAATGCTAATGAATTATACTTACAGTAACTGTTTAAATACCATTTTAATTATTCTAGCCTCGATTAAATCGTGTGGATTGGATTGTTCACCATGTAATAAATGAGGAAAACTGGTTCATGTTGGCTTGTTACATTTCGATTGATGAGGAAATAACTCTAAATGTATTTAAAATATTTTTCTCTAACGTTTAAAATCATATTGATTTTTTCAATTTTAGGTTTTGCAAAATATTGGCAGCTATTTCTTATCATTTTCTCAATGTGAAGCATTTTGGGAATAACAAAAACATTATCCAACTTGATGGATACAAAACAACATATAAACTGATTCTAATCACCGATAACCGAATGAAGTTCCAAGCAATTGCAGTAAAAAAACAACTCAACTTCTAAAAACTAAACAAAATTGCCAATTATTTAATTTAACAATCAATGCACTATTTTATTACAAATGTTTTAACAATGTATATTTCATGTACAGTATTTAATAATGGTAGTGTAGTGTGTTCATTACAAATTTAATCTCTATCATTTATTTGGCTTAATAATTAAAAATTACTTGGAGTTTAAAAATTGGAAATTTCGGATTTCCATTTCTAAACCATTAAACCAAACAAATTACTGATTAAAAAACTGTATAAAAATTTAATTGCATTTATCGAAATCCAATTGGCAATTTTGCAAAACGTTTCTTATTGAAAATGTTTATTAAAAACCAAAGTAACAATAATGTACAATACAAGTTTTTCGCACAATCAATTCTCAATAATAACAATCAATTAAGTTTTTTACCATTAGAACTGTTACATTAATTTAGTTGAGTTTTTAGTTAGGAGTTACAGTGGCGTTAAATTTAAACCAATCAATATCAGGAAATCCATATTCAGCATTTCCAGTAAAAGTCAAGTACACCTTGTGAACACCAGTTGGTATAGTGAATAGCATTGAACTCATTGTTACATAAACGCAATAGTTGGCATCAATGGGTTGTACTGGAATAGTCGCAATTTCAGTTCCAGTTGTGCTGTCCAAACGAACATGGATAACTGAGGATTCACCAAAATGTCCATCTTGATTAAGTCGAATTTCTATTACCTCAGCACCAGTTAAAAAGTCAACGTCATAATAACCAACCCAACTAGCATTGGAAATAATATGCAAATTGCGTAGATAATCGGTACATTCGCCTACAGCTACGCTGGATGATCCATCAAACTCTTCAGCTTCAATTTTAACATATGCACTACGATCACCGATATTGCCACGAGAAGAAGCATTCACATTTGTCAGCAAAAATATCATGAACACAAATAGCAAGACTTTTGCCATAGCTTCAATATAGTTACAAAACATATTGTGTATTTAATATAGCTAAATTGGAAGTAGACCGTATTTCCGTATTAGGCAATGGCAGTGCTATTATATATACCTGAATTAGCCAAATATCAGCAGGAAATATCTTTAAAAATCAACTAATGAGAATATTTAATAATTGATAACATACAGTAAGTTGTTAGATTTTTGTTGATAGCCATCGGAAAAAGATACTGAATATCAAAGTTTGTAGTAAAATTCGAGTATTTTTTATTTAATCATAATATGGATTATATTCTATTGTATTCACTTTAAATCGGTTACAACATTTACAGTATTTACACATTTGTTATCATCGCCAATTCGAGTGATTTGAAACATACAGTACTTCTATTAATCCAGAATGTAATCTACTACATCATTTGAAATAATCATAGTATTATTTTAGAATATACAGTACCTTAAAAGACCAAGGCACAACTAACCTCTAGATTAATCACCAGGATTATCACTTGGATTGAAAATCAATTTAAAAAAAACATAACGATTTTAATATTTTTATTATCTAATCATGGTAAAGATGATATTGCTATAATCGCATAAGGAAGTAAATCTACAGTATAAACACATTATTTCATTACAAACATATTACTTATTTAGAAAATCAGAGGACAAGAGTTATTATCTTGCTAAATTTAAGACCTTGTTACTGATTTTCATAACGTGTCACACAGATTTCAAAGTAATTTGAAGACAAGGTCAATTACATTCAGATACAGTATTTACCGCTTACTAAGCACCTATTGTATTACGAGAATTTATTAGCAAGACACAATATAATTAAAACATCCTTTAATTCATATTCAATCCTTTCTTTAAAGTTTACAGTTAACATGTTTTAGTTCTAGTTCTCACCCACTACAGTATAAAAACCCCAAAAAAAGCGACCCAATTGTTCCATTACATGATTGATTCAAATACTGTATATCGTCAGACTTAAATCAAATTTATCTGAAACCAAAGAATAGGGAAACATTTTTATTCAAATAATATGTATTTTGCCTTTGTGATACAATTTTTTCATAAAATATTGACGGTATTACCTGTGGACACAATTGTCTCACATGATTGTAATCAAGATTGAATTTCTTATGAATTTACTGAAATAAAAGTGGTATTATTTTTACAACGATAAATTAATAAAGATATCATGTGTATACAGTACATACAGTATCATTTTTAAAATTCACCAAATTTGCTGTATCAAGCATATCATCCATATGATTTAATTAAACAAAAAGTCAGCAAAGGTGACCTTTAAAAAAAAAAAAAGGTTCCTCACTCTGTTTTTAATCAAATACAAGCAGTATGGAACTGGTTTTTTATTTTATTGTGGTATTGTATTGAACATATTTTATTCATATTTTTTAAATTTTTGATAATAAAAATTTACAGTAGAGGCAATAATAAAAGCAATAAAAATTGTACTGCGAAGTACTACAATATTCATGATTACAGTTGTGCTAATAATGAATAGTCATTAGTTTATACGACCAACGTTATTAATTATACAGGTTGACAAAGTACTGTATATTCAATGTTGATTCAGTACAGCATATGATTCATAGCAGCAATATGCTGCTATTATATATACTGTAACTGCAACTTCATTATTTCAGACTCAGGCACTGACAATTATCGTCCATATTAAATTAAGTTCAAAAATAATAGCTTCAAAAAACCTCTTCTTTTACTACATTTTAGTGATTTTAGCACTTTAGTAGTCAATCAGAGAATAATGAAGAGACAAATGCAATTTTCGACCATTTTTGCTGGTAAATCCGATTATTTTCACTTAAATATTGTTCAAAGTATTTATTATTGTTTTATTTTTTGTTTTTCAGTGTTGATTGCTGTAGTCTGGTTTGGTGGTTCATCAAAAGCGACTATAATGGTAAATTATTCAATATTGTTGCCTAATTATCTAATAAACTTTAATGAAATTTACAGAAAGACCCATGTGGTTTATGTGAGCAGTTAGTACCAACATTGGTTCCAAAAGATCAAGTAAGAAAAAAAACCACTATAAAAGCAGATAACAAAATATTGCAAACATACTGTAGCTTTGTATAAAGTAATAGTTAAATTTTAGAATAGTCCTCCTGAAACGAATGAGGCCAAACTAACAGAGATGTGTGCCAAAATCGAAGATGACAACCGAAAGGCATTTGTAAGAACTGTGTTATAACTATTTCTAAACAAAAACAGTATTTTAATTAGTTTCCCTTTGTATTACAGTGTGACTGTGCGTTAGCAAATTTTGACTACATTGACACAGAAGCAAATGCTCAAACCAAAGTAAGATTAATTTGATTATGCTGCTATTATTTTCATATAGTACTCGTACTTTGCATGTAACAATGACTGAAATTTAAATTACTGTATTTTATTTCATAGACTCCAAAAGAAATCTGCACAGATATTAAATTGTGTTCATGGAAAGATGTAAAAAGCAACCAATGCAAGATTGTGGAAACTGACAATACCAATGAATAATTCTCGTTAATGACAAAAGTCGTTAATTTTCTTGGTAGTTAAGTTACAATTATGACTTTAAGTAATGCACTTTTAACAGTTTAACTAATTAAATTTACAGCACTGATGATAATCAAAACTCATGATAATAATATGTTAACTAAATAGTATTAGCAATAAATATACACAAATAATAAATCCAAAAATTAAATTTGCGATTTTGTTGGTTGCACATAAACATCGATAACATTTCTGAATGTTTTTATTGATTGGCTTTGGTCATTCATGAGCCAGGCAATCTTTTTTATGATATCATTTCTATACAACATCTTATTGAACTGTAGGGAAATCGATTGTAGACCCCAAAAGCCTACTTTGCTTATTTTCGTAATGCTACTTCAAATATCGGTAACATTTCTTAATGTTAATAGCTCAATTTTTATTGATTAGTTAAGGTCATTCATGTGCAACAATTGTTGTTCCAGGTATATTGAACAACTACAACTGCATTGCAGCAGTTTAGCATAAGTTCTAAGCAAGAATCTATAAGATGATCATCGATTTTTGTTTCAACACAATATTTCAGTATACACATCATTCATATACTACATAAATTGTTTTACATTTAATTTTAATGACATTATAGTTTTACTGATGATTCCATACTATAGCTAAATTAAAACATAAATTTTACATTTCATTAGAATCGGTAAAACAAATTGGGTACCGGTATTGTGTATTTGTTGCCTTGAAGCTGCTTCACTTTCTTCTTTTTTTTACTAGTAACCAAGATCATCGACTTATTCAATAGTCACTAGCATGTACTGTAGTAGTTTATGGATTTCCTATCATATAAAGACGCACTAAACTTTGTATAACAAGCATTTTGAGTCAACTTTGCTGTTGGAAATGGCAACATATTATCAAGCTCTACAACTTCATCTTATCCTATTTGCACTGCTCGGAGTTACATTTGGTCACAAATCTACCAAGAATACATTATGGAAGACGACTTTCTTTATCCTTGGAAGAATTATAGTGCTAGTTGCTGAATTAACCATTACATTTCTCTGTCTGATTACCATATTTATCTTTATTGAATCCGACTTGAGTTCTGGTAGTAAAGAAAACAAATTTTTTACTATTGTCATAATGATTTTACCGGTTTGCTCTTACTTGTTCACCATGTTTATTTGGATATTCTGGGTCAACAGAAATGGGAAAAAATTTCTTTCATTTCTGAAGAAAGCTGAAACCATGGAAAGCAACTGTGAAACTCGATTAGACCGTGTGGATTGGGTTATTCATCAAGTAATAAATGATGACGACTGGTTCAATTTCAGTTGCTGCATTTCCATTTATGAAAAAATAGTACTAAATGTATTTTTAAAAAATTTTCAAATTACTATAGTAACTTTAATATCATACTTCTTTCTTCAATTTTAGTTTTTTCAAACTATTTGCAGTTATTCCTTAGCATTTTCTCAATGTAAAGAATGTTGATGGATACAACACAACATACAAACGGATAACCAATAATCAACGGGAACAAAATAAAACTCGAATTCAAAAGAATTAACTAAATCATTTGTAATGTAGTTAAAATGCATTTTATTGCAAGTGTTTTATCAATTGTGTAACAACTTGCTACATTTGCATAAACACAGGTGCAATCATGTTTAGTTATTCATAAAGCTATCTGATGTACTGCATAAAATACAGTATTTTTCTGTGCTGCAGTATTATTTTCCTGGAAATTTTATCATATTTTTTGACAGGCCAAACTTGTAGTGCTGGTCTTAGACAAATACTGCAAGTACAATTTCATTTATATACTAAAATTTATTTTATTGTATACTGTAGTACACTGTGTAAGCCTACAGTAAGTTAAAAGGCTAAAACGTACACTAAGTAATATCAATAAACTAATTCGTCATGCTATTATTATCAATACCGTAATTCATAATCGTAGTAGATAATGACTTTGCGATTATTGTACAGTACTGTATGCTAATGTTACCATGTTTTCATTATCAGCTACAAAGCGGTGTATCAAAAACTCATACACCTGTGTTAACATTGCCTACAAACAACTTGATATTTTTAATCAATTTATAACTATTTTTCCTTGTGATTATAAATTTCAAAACAAATATTAATCGGTATTGCACTTCTAATGCACAAGCAGTCGACTTGTACTGAAATTTTCTAACAATCCTATCACAATTTCTGTATTTTTAAGGTAAGTTTTAAGCTAAAGAAATACAGTACTCATAAATATTTTTGAATACGTTATTATCAATATTATTAACTTACAATCATGTTTTAAACATGTTATTATTTTATTAATTAACAGCACCAATAAAGACTTTAAAATTCAGACATTGTAATTCAACCAAGCAGAAAACTGAACATATTAAAACTACTGGACTATATTCTGTCACCCAATCAAATTATTGTTGGATGTAACTTGCTCATGAATGTTTATATCTACCCAGTATTAAAAAATAAACATTTTTGTGCCTACACTGTATTTCATCATCAAACACCGTATCAGCACAGCATTAAGCATACTCCAAGGTCGATTACAACGCGAATCACCGTCACTTTTAATACTAGGTATTTTATCATTTTTTTATATTTTAATAGTGATATTTACTATAACATATTGGATTGTAATCTTTAATACAAATCGTTGAAATACTGTAAGTTGTTGGCATGCTAAGTATACTACAGAAAAAAAGACAGTATAAGAGCTACTGTACGAGTATAAGCTGCATAGCTTGTTCTTCTATTTAATTGCTTTAAAAGTGAAAAATGCTAAAACTAGACATAATCAAGGTCAAGAAAGAAATCTTAACTTTATTTCATATTTGAAACAGCAAAATAACTAACTGTAACGATTTTAAAACCTAATTTGTTTTCTTTAACAGCTCATGACATGGTGACTACAAATCTTGTCAGGTCAAACTCAAGAAATTTGCAAAATACGAAATAAAACAAACAAGAACCCAGGACACATCGAAGCAGTACAAGGAATCAAATCAAATTACAGTATTTCAAGAATAAATTGTGATCTTCAAAATGTGAAAAACGTCTTGAACTCAAAGAAAACTTTCTCGTCATTTTATTTACAAAATCCGCTTTAAAGATGACAATGTTGAAAGATGAAGAATTCTGGAATTAAGTGATACCAAAAAACTGAAATTCAGGAAAACTCTATTCAAAAAATGGGCGAAATTAACAACACAGCGGTGGAATTTCTGCTATCAAACACCAAACTTGTTGGTAATCAAAAGGAAAATCAGATAAAAGACATCGAAAGATACTACAAGGAACTGAACAAAATTCCGGAAATGAACCAAGTGTTTTCAGTCATCAAATGCACGAAATTTGCCACTATTGTTTTCGACTATGAAAAGGAATCAATGACTGACACTGATAATGGTCCATGTTACTCAAAAGGTAAATTGGTCATTGGAGCTAAAGATAAAGACGAAAATACTTTAAAAGGTATAATTTCCCATGAGTTTACCCATTTTGCTATGCAAATCGTTTACTCGAATAATTGTAAGCCATATTATCTCAACAATGAAGGTGAACAAACAAAGTTTCACACTATAATTACTGATATTCAAAGCCAATTGAATGACGATTCTGATGACATAATTAAATCTGTTTTTGATTCGTTTGATAACTGGCAATGGCCAAGTGAATTAATTGTTAGAGTTAATCATATGTTAGCATTTCATGGCAAAGATAATGGTGAAAAGTTACTAAATGAACAAGCTGGGGACTTGTTGAGTTATTACAGAGGAAATGTAATGCCAGATTATGAAAAATTCATAAAAGACAGTTATTTGTTGAAACCGAAATCAGAAATTGAAAACTTTAATATGTCATCAGGGTTAATTCTTAAAATTAAAACATGTCCCTTGACATTTGTAAAATCATTTGAAGATGAAGTTCAGGAATTCATGAGTAGTGAAGTAAACACTTCAATTTTACTGATAACAACACCAAGCCCAATTTTATCAGCACACAAATTGTATCAAACTTTACATCAACTGCATTTAAATTTGAACCAATATTTGCTCATTGATCATTTATTTTACGTGCATAATGCTGATGCAATTGATAAGCTGCTGCTATCTGATTCCTGTCTGTTGTTAATAATAGACATATCAGAAATAAAAATCGCAAACTTACAACAACTTTTCAATAGCTTGAATGACTGCTTAAAAGCCAAACCTACTTTAAAAACAATATTTTTAACTGATAATAGTGCAAACAATGTTGAAATCGAATTAGACAGTTACAACTTAACCCATAAACTAATTCCTGATTGCGATTTGGGTTTCTTTAGTTTAAACGAAACATCTCAAGAACAAATCATGTTAAAGGAAGTTCATTTTCAAGGTCAAAAAGTTCTCTTAAAAGAAATAATTCCTGATAATTGTAAACAACTTATCGATGCAAAAATTCTGACAAAGTTAATTTCTAATGATAAATTTGAAATTGGAAATCAACTCATTTCTAAGAGCTTTAATCCCCATAATTACATTGAAAGAGAACTGGAAGAAACAGATTTTGAAAATGACTTTGAAGATGAAGTTCCAGATAAACATGGAATTGAAATGCCGACAACATCTTCCTATCTCTCTGAAAATAAATACTTTTCTTTTGATGTTATGGATCCTGTAGAAATAAGTGAAACCCTAACTGAAATTGAGTTGATTGATATGTCTTTCAATGAAAAAGCAGTTTTAATTGTTGACACTGCTGGAAGTGGAAAGTCCACATTGTTATCCCACATTGCTATTTTAATGAAAGAGAAATTTAAAAATTTGTGGATTGTCAGGGTTAATTTAAGTAAGTTTACATCGACATTTGAACAAAAGCTAATAACTAATACCGAGTTTACTTCAACAGAAGCTGTCGATTTTCTATTTAACTCACAGAAATTGCTTAATAACGGTTTTGAACATTTAAGCTTAATTCAGAATATTTTCAGAAATAACTGCAGTAAAGTTATTGCGATGTTTGATGAATTTGAAAAAATTAATCCTGACTATGCATTAATTGCACAGAGTTTAATAAAATCAACGATTGAAGCTGGAGTTAAGCAAATTTGGTTAGCAGCAAGACCAGAATGTAAAACAATTCTGGAATCACAACTTCAATGCAAACCGTTTGAAATTAATCCATTAAGTAAGCTTATGCAACAGAATTACTTAATTAAATTTTGGAAAGAAAAGTTAGACATTAGAGATAAAGACTTGAAATTGAAAGATTTTTCTGAAAAAGTAATAAAATCCGCTTATGAAAAATTTGCTGAAGAAAGCAATTTTCTGGAAAATCCACTACAATTGATGATGTTTGCAGAAGTTTCACTCGATTATTGTAAGAATTTCTTACAATCGACTGAGAGCAATTTCAACTTACTAAATATCGATCAATTATTGATAAATTTGGCTGGTTTAAACGAAAAGTTTATTGACATGAAATTTAATGCTTACCAAAGTAAACAACAAGAGTTAGATAAAACAAACCAAGAATTTATCAAGTTTATTCAAATCCATCAGATTTTAGCATTGAAGCTCTGTTTCAGTCAAAATGAGTCGGAAATACTTTTAACAAAATTCTTTCATGACCAGTCTAAAATTAACTTTGACCAAATTGAAGCTTATGGAATTATTAAGAGTATTACAAATGGACAACCTGATTTTGTTCATCTGACTTTTGCTGAATATTTTGTTGCTAAATTTCTAGCTGAAAATTTATTACAGCAAGAAATTACAGATGAAGTAGCAGAAATCGTACTTAAATCAGTCTTTATGAAAGACAACTTTAAAATGGTCAGATTATTTTTAAATGACATTTTAAATTCTGAAATAATTTCAAAAGTTACAGCAATCAAAGCATTTCCTAATATTTGGGAGAAAAGATTTTTTGGTGAAACATTAACTCCAATTTCAGTCGCTTTACTTGAAAGCAATGATCGAATTGTTCAACTTCTGTGCTCAGGTTTCATTCACACTAAATTAATGTCTGAGATGCTCATTTGCCATCCTGATACTGGTAGTACATTATTACATTTAGCTGCAAGAAAAGACAACAAAGACTTAATCAAAATATTAGTTAGTGATTACAAAGTCAATGTAGATGTCACTAATAACATCAAGCTGACACCATTACATTTTGCAGCAATCTACAGTAGTAAACAAGTTGTTTCTATTCTGATTAAAGATTATAAAGCAAATGTAAATGTAACTGACGATAATGGCAAAACTCCCTTACATTGGGCTGCAGCATGTAATGGTAAAGAAGTAATCAAAACTTTAATAGAAAACTCCATAGTGAATGTGAATGCCATAGATGATTATGGTAATACACCACTCTTTAATGCAGCTGCTTACAATACCATTGAAGTAATTGAAATGTTAATTAACGATTACAAAGCAAATACAAATGCAGTCGACGGTATCGGTAGTACCCCACTGCATTGGGCTGCTGAAAGTAATAGCAAAGAAGTCATTCAAATGTTCATTGAAAGATATCACGCAAATGTTCATGCAGTTGACGATATAGGCAATACGCCATTATATTGGGCTGCAACAGCCAATACTGCAGAAATTATTGAAATGCTGATCAAAGACTATGGAGCAGATGTTAATGCAGTTAACAATATTGGCACCACTGTATTGCAAATTGCATCAGGGTTTAACAGCAAAGAAGTAGTTGAAATGTTAATTAACAAGTATAATGGAGATGTAAATGCAACAAGAGACGATCGATTTACAGCCTTGTTTTTAGCAGTCTGTTTTAACAAATTAGATGTAATAAAGTGTTTAATTGAAGATCATAAAGCAGATGTAAATATTCTTGATCATTACACAAGAAGTCCTATATTTTGGGCTGCTGCTAAAAACAACACTAAAGTGATCAAATATCTTGTTGAAGAGCACAAGGCAAATGTAAATGCAGTTGACCATCGCGACAGTACTCCACTTCATATGGCTTTTAAGTATAACATTAAAGAAGTAATTGTATTTTTAATTGAACAATGTAAAGCAGATTTGAATGCATTAAATGAACACGGGAGAGGTATGATTCATTGGGCTGCCGTTTGCAGTAGCAAAGAAGTGATTAAAATGTTAATTGAAAATTATGGGGCAAATGTAAATGCAACTGATAAGGACAATAATACCCCTTTACATTGCGCTTCCAAGGCAAATACACCAGAAGTAATTAAAATGCTGGTTGATAATTATGGAGCAAATGTGAATGCAAGAAACGTAGGTGGAAATACGCCATTACATTGGGCAGCTAAAGATAACAGCCTAGATGTGATTAAGTTATTTACTGAAAATTATGGAGTAAACATAAACATTTGTAATAATAGTGGTGGTACGCCACTACATTTTGCAGCTAAAGCCAATAATGTCGCGGTTATTAAAGCACTTATTACTGAATATGGAGCTAAAATAATAAAAGATAAAAACAGGAAAACGCTGCTGCATTACGCTGCAGGTTTCAATCGCAAAGAAGTCGTAAAAATGTTACTTGATAGCTTTGGAGCCAACGTACATGCTGTTGATTCTGGAGGAAGTACTCCATTGCACTGTGCTGTAAGAGAAAGCAATTTGGCTGTAATTGACACGTTAATTAGCGATTATAAAGCAAATGTGAATGCAGTTGATAAACTAGACAAAACGCCTTTAGGTATCGCCATTGAACACAACGACACTAATATGATTAAAATATTAAGGAAGTATAATGCCGTTGAAAGAGTTATAGTCGAAAGAGTTAGAGCTGCTACTAATGTTAGACAGTTGCCAATGAATTGGCGAGCAAGAAACGATAACTGATTTGTTTCTGATTAAACTTTAACCGTATTTTAATTACTGAAACATTTGTAAAATGACTATTTTTGATTTCATAGCGGCTTGTTTATACTGAAAATGTTATAAAGTTACAAATATAAAATCACAAACTGTATTAAAATAATCATTATTGTATGTGAGAAGTGGATCAATAAATTATATTAATTTAACTGCATTGCTCCTTGTTATTTACCGATTTAACCAATAATAAAGTAATTCTAGGTTATTTTGGCGTTGTGTATTGTCTATTTGAACTGTTAAAAATGATCGATTTTACGTTTTTGCCTTTAATTTTGTCAAGTTACTGCCTAAAACCAATTTTTGGGAATAGAGACAAGAATAAACAGACTATAAACGTAACACAAAAAGCATCAGTTTTTAAATAACAGAACCACAATAACACAAATTACATTTGAAATGCCGTTTAAGTGGACTCGTTTAAAAGTAATTTGGTTATTATGGACCAACCATACATTTTTTATTACATACTGTATTTACCAACAGACTTGATACTGGGCCAACCTACACATTCTGTAAGTAAAAATAAAGTGGTATTAGTCACTAAAATCTATGGAATTCAATTCTCACTTTTATACTGGAAGCTGCGTTATTGATAATGTACTGCAATTGCCATATTTGAAAACGGTTACCACGAGATTGCCATGCAGATATTACATACAAATAGAAAGTTAAATCTGCACTTTTAAGATGTTTGGTCCGTTAAGCATCTTTTCAGGTGTAAGACAAAAACATTTTTAAAGGAAAATTCGGCAAGACACGTGTCGTATTTTACTGTGTTGTATTACACATGTAAGTGCACATACGCTAGCCCATGCGCACTGATACATGAACTCACTTCTAACTTAACTAGTACTCATTTACGTCTGAGTTATCCAATTTTACATCCAAGTGTTAATACCATGGCCAATTCAAATATTGTAGCAGCACTTAAAAAATATAAATATATCTTGGACCAAGATAGCCTAGAGTCAATAGTAAGTCATTGTTATAAACGTTTTTAAATATTTTAGCGTAGCAACAAATCAAAGGGCCTTTTGCCATGGTAATTCACCATGGTGAATAAGCCTACGTGACGCCAACATTTTTTTTTAAATTTTTAGTGTATAATTGTTTTTTACATTAGATGGCAAAAGACCTGATTTGATCAGTTAAAATTTTTTGAACTTTAAAGCAATTTTAACTTCTATGTGAACGATAAATTGCATGTCTATTGTTGCCATTTTAGCTACCTATTCATTGTTATTCGTTTACTGTAACTACTTCATGATTATAAACAAAAATATTTTTATAATTATAGATGATACGTACATTGCAGTCATTGGAAAGAATGGACGTGACGGTTCAAATGCTTAAAGTAAGTTTCGTATTTTTAATGACTAATGAAAGGATCATCAACATGTTTTTTTTTACTTTTATAGGACAGTAAGATAGGAAAATCAGTCAAAAAGTTTCAAAAAAGTGATGGGGAATTGAAACGCCTATCTAGTAACATTGTGAAAAAGTGGACTGAACTGATTTGGGGGCCTGTTGCTAAATCCCAGATTGATTCTGGTAAACGGAAAAACAACTCTGAGGAGGAAGAACAGCCACCAGCAAAAAAGAAGTTCAAAACACCATTAGGAACTTCTAAAAATCTTGGATCCACTAAACAGTCTGAGAAAATGACTGAAGAGCTGGAAAATGTGCCAAACGTAAGTAAAACAAAATTAGCATGCAATTTCTATCTATTTGTTACTTTTACTAAACATTTTTTATATATACAGCCTGTCCATATGCGATTACCAGCACTGGAAGATCCACAGGAAGTTCAGCCACTACCACTGAAAACTGAGGAACCAATGACCAACAAGGCCCAAGTCTTGGCTACGGTAGACCAAAATACCATTGAAGGTGTACCAGCCAAGTCAATATCCAGTAAAAAGAAAGGTATGTCTCACTAATCACTTTACATTTCTTAAAACTTTATTTACAGTGTTATAATGTGATGAATATTTTTTAGCTCCTCCGAAAAAGCCAGCACCCTTGATGAAGAAAGCTTTAAGATGTTATAAAAATAGTTTCAGAAGATGAATCAACTAATATTATACTGTACATAAATGCAAATTGTAATACATAATCATATTTTTTGTAATTAAAAGACTACATATATTTTATAATTAAAATAATTGTTTCCTACCTTGTAATAGCTAGTATGTTTTGTCCACGGTGTCTCTGCTAAATCCTCACCGCCTTAAATGCATTCTTTACCCGTCAACTATTGCTGTCATTTCCATTAACCATCACCGTTAACTTTTTATTTATGAAGTTTAAATGAAAATAAGCAACGCATAAACTTAACATTATGTTTTAACATATTATGTATCACAATACTTAGTAATTATGGTTGAAATGATCATTTAAAACTCGATAATTTCACACTATTCTGTCTGGCCATTATTGTTACCGGTATCCATGTAGATTAAGGCGGCCATTTCTCTTCTTTATGGGGAATCGAATAACTTCTGCCCGAACAAACATTGTAGGTACAGTCCGTCAAATTTTCATCAACAACCGAAAATACCATTTTTTTCACTTGTTCATCACTCAAAATATGAAGTAGATGTTAATTCAACTATATTTTTATGATCTTCGTCCTTATTTAACATAGAAAAATTCATCGTTGAAACTGTGTTTCTTGATAAAAATGTCTTGTCGGTAAAAGCAAATGTTTGGCCGTAGGTGGTCGTATGGTACACCGCATCCACCACGTGCTAAGACCATTGCATTCATAACAAGTTAACAACTACTGTAGCTTAGTAGTTTTTACTGGAGCGATAAACAATTCCAATATGCACAATCAGCATTATTCATTAATTTATTAAAAACGTCTTTTCAATGGTTAAAATACCCACCGAAATCTTTCAAAAAATTCTAGATTCAAAATATTTTCTTTATAATACAAAACGTTAATACGACGTCAGAAGATCAATTAAGACAGTGAATAACGAATTAATATCAACGTAAAAGTTTAAGCAAATAATGATTACTAGAACTGGTAAGGTCCAATTTAACTCAATACTGTATATACTGTACATAGAATAGTTGAATAATTACAAAAAGACATTCTTTAATGGGTACAATTATTTCACTGTAGCGATAGACTGCCAATTTACCCATTAAAGCAATCGCTAAAAGCATTAATCAATATTTAAAATTTTTTACAACGTTTGGAATTTAAGAGATACCGTAAAATGTCATCAAAAACGATTGACCGCATAATTATCAATGGTTTCAACTTGAAAGCATTTGCTTTATAACGTTTTGTTTAATATTGGTATAAATTCATATTATTGATTAGCAAATGCAGCGCCACTGTTAGTTTATGACAATTTGACATTATGAGTATTCTTAAAAAAACATTTTAAAAAGTGTTTTTGCTACATTTAAATTTACTAGCTTAGTCTTGCCGAAAATCAAATAATAATTCAATTTATTTATTTTTAATTTGCATAAACATTATAATTTATAACACATTAATTATTAGTTATATTTAATGTTATTGTATATTATTGGCAACATAAGAAAACCTTATTATCATTAAACTTATTTGCCAAAAAAAGTAATGAGACTAATTTGCATTCATTCCAATGCTAATTCGTCTCGTTTCTTTATTGTGATATTGTTCTTTAATAATCGAGACTATATTGCATTGGTTTCAATCAATATTTATCTTGCTTAATAATGTCTAGTATATAATAACGTTTTGAGGCTTTTTTATTAAGTCGATTAAATCAGTGTAATCATATTGGTTTGTTGTATAAAATAAGCAATAAAACGCACTACGTAAGCACATATACTAGCCTAGTGTAGTTGGCAACTAATGCTTTCTTTATAAAGTCTGATAATGTATAAGCCCCTCTTATTAGGCTAGTTCTTATGGGTGACTTTGATCACCCCTTAAACCTAAATTAATAATGAACTCGTCGATATATAAATTTGAAATAATCATATTAATGCAATCCTAGCATAGGTGGTAGCTAGTGTTTAACATGTGTATTTACTATATGTATAAGCCCCATATAATAGGCAATTAACATTGTATACCTTTAACTTGCGATGTTTCTACAAAGTATATTTCAGCCAACATAGAATAGCTAATAGTATGTTATCTTTATACAATTAGCATAGTCTTCTGTTTCATGTAAGTTGGCCTTTCTTTAAAGTAAAGTTATGCAAGAAAGCTAATAGTGAGGGGTTTTTAAGAGGGTTAACAATTATGGCCATTATATACTGTGTGTAATGCATGTAAATGTCTTATTGAAACTAAATGAATGTTTACTTTAACTTGGCGTTTTTTCGTTTGCCGCCAAACTTTGACGGAGCACTGAGCACGGAGTTTATCAAAAAGTATACCGAACTTGCGTCGAACACTGACGGCAGCAATTTTCACGTCAACTTTAAAAATCAAATAAAATTTTTTTAAATTGATTAATTTTGATGAAAGTTGCGTAAATAAGTTTATTTTAATGTTTTCAATAGCTGAAATGCAGTTTGCAAGTGTTTTTAGCACTTTTTAATTACTTTTTAAAAACTTTTCTACAAAAGTTGCAATGTAATATCAAGTTCGTATATCCGCTGATATGTTTTTAACTTGAAAAACATAAAAAATTTTAAAATTTATTTTTAAGCTTGCAAATCATATATAACCTATGAAAAACAATAAAAAAACATTTATCAAACTATTTTCATCTCTTAAAATTAATAAATTAATTTTTTATTGAATAAAAACTGAATTTTTACAATTTCTAAGTGACGTCATATGCGTTACGGATTATAATCTCCATGACGTTCTCGATTTTTTAAATTGTCATTCCTCTCTCTGATTGGCTGTAAGTGATTTGGCGGTAAAATAATGTTGGTCAGTACTAGTGCGCGCTTGATCAACTAACTTTTTGACGGTGAAGAAAAGCACGACGATGGAATGCTTACGATGCCGTGTCTGTTACGATAAGCAGTGGACGAAAAACGTCAAAGGGCGATGAAAGAATCTAACCATAATTTTTTTTTAAATTGTGTAGTGTCATCTATAAATTCGGTAAGTGTTGTAATGTTATTGTACATTTTATTACGATAATTTGCTGTATATATTGTGAATATCGGGCAGTGATATGCATGCTATTCCCAGCCAGTAAAAGGCAGGGTAATGGCGATAGAGAATTCACTGATTCACGTTCTTTAAGAAATCATGAGTGTCATTTAATGACACTATTGAAATTATAGAGTAGATACAACATTAATGGAGTCACAAGAGTTCTAGACAAAATTAATGTTATGTAACATGTACAGGTATCTAAAATGCAAGACGCTCATACTATACAAGTGTACATGACTGTGAAGCGATGTTTACGATGCTATGGCTGTTACGTATAACAGTGGCAGAAGGACTTTGCCTATGGATTAATCAATTAAAGAACCTGAATATGTATAATTTATTCAGTTGTGTTTTCATATCAATTCAGTAAGTGTGATTGTATATTATACTGTATTACATAATTTCAATGGTGTAATAGTTAATACTGGCTTATAGTGTGTGAATCGTAAAGTCTCGTAATTTTCAACCTCAGCACATTAAAGAAATGACAATGGCGGTAAGGACTAGGGAATTTCCTCATCACTGTGCGAAATGGAGCAGTTCAAATGTATTTACACAAAGTAATTATACTGTTATCCACTATAATAAATAAACTAATTACATTAAGCAACTTTTACAATGCATGATTTATTTAAGTCGTTCGGTTTTATAGAAATATTTCACTCAAATTTAGACAGCATAATCGAATAAGGGGCATCCGATAATCCATTTTGATAAACTACTTTCGATAATCGAAACCGTTTGAATTGATCAGTGCAGAAGTCATCGATTGAACAAGTATATCGATAGTTGGTTTTCTTTTCCTTTTATACAGAAGTTATGAAATCGAATGGGGCTGGAGTTCGATACATCGATTGTAGCATCAATCATGACGTCATTAGTAATAAACCTAATTAGTAAGCAAAGGTACTGTGTTACGTCACACGACGTCATGAGTATTTGTCTATGACGTCGTTTGACATCATCTCAACCAGAGCGCATAGGATTCATGTAAACAACGTCTAGCCGCGTGCAGCCGTTCCACTCACGGCATCATTCATTGCTAAGAACTCAGTGCTCAACTGGGTGGTCATTTTACGGTCCACTGAGGAAAAAACTGAGTAAGAAATTTGTTAAAATTGATTAATTTTTAAATTGAGTTTTTTTTTCTTAAAAGTGACACAGTATAGTTGAAAAACAATATAGAGCACTAATTTGACAAATTATATTTTTTTAAGTTTCATTTTCACATATAATTGTTTAAGATCCAAATAAGGTACCATCAAAAATTTAATGGCACTTGATTAATACTTAAAAAAAATTCAGAAATCATTATATTAAATACTTTGCATTTGAATTTTTTAGCAACTTCTTTAAAGAAGTTACTTAACGATATTATTTTACCATTACAAGATTAAATTATAATGTAATGATTAATACCCAACAGTTGTAAAATGACGTCAGATTACCACCAAATGAAAATTACTTTAATTAAGTCATAAATCAAACTAAATAAAATCAACATTTTTATGTATAAAAATTTCAAGAAAAAATAAAAGCTTAAAAGGTTCAGGGTTCATTTCAGACTCTGAGAGCTGTCACCATAAAGCATCAATCACTTTTCAGTTCCCACCATATACAACCATTAAGCTACTCTAATTGCAAGCCATACCCTTTCAATGGTGGCCGGTTGGGGCTCCACAATATCTTTTATTTTTTGTAAAATGTTTTTTTTACAGTGCCAATAAAGAAACGAGACTAAATATTATTAGTTCCAATGACGATCTGTCTCGTTATTTTTGTTGTTGTTGTTGGAAAACAAGTGTTTCAAATTAGAATTTCATAACAACATGTTAACACTTGTTTAAAAAGTTAGACTGAATGTTAGTTGGGGGCCTGACGACTGGGCTTTTGCCACCACATGTCAAGACACCCCTAAAATTCTTAAAAAGAAGAAAATATGGCTAAATACCCCAGTTATAACTAAATTAAAAAGGGTGTAGCAGTCAGAAGGGGGATTTTGCAAAACAGGAAAGGGAGGCTTTATAAGACGTTTCTTATTTGTTTATATAAATTTAAATTTGACCTTGCTGAAAGTTTTTTTTTCTTCCCTTAAGTTTATCAAAACATTTCTCATGCTTTTTCAGACTCTTAGTCAGCCAGAGGTTAAACAGATACGTCCAATGCTTTAAAAAATGGGGAGGATTATTTTCCTATTTTTTTACAACTTGTAAAGCTGTGAAAAAATTTAATTTTCTTGTTTTATCAAGTAGGCTGAGCAACAAGCTGAATGATAACTCATTAGCAGTGAACTTAGTCCGGTAAATGTGATGGCTTCGTATTGGTGGTTGGTGCTTTTGCTATCAGCAGAGGCCACCGTGGCGATTACTACCACGACGACTTCTTCATCTGTTTTAACGTATAGAAGCAACGATGAAGACAGCAGAGAAGTTGATGAAAATCGAAATGTTTTTCAAGTTTTGCAATCAATTGAAGATAAGTTGAAACCGTTGGAGTCACTGTTGGATCCACCGGTGGCTACTGGAAGTGGTGCTGGAGCTGCGTCACCGGTTATTGCTTGGTTTCAAGGAGCATTGGTTGACCGCTTGGCCAGACGGCTAGATGCAGTTGAAGGCAAACTTGAACACTTGGAAACTAGAATTGAAACACGCTTGGATAAAATTGAGGAGGTAATTTAAATTCAATAACTAACAGTTTAAATGTAGATGGACAAATATTAACTAACTTGGTTTTTTTAAAATTATAAATGATATTTTAGCACGTTTAGACATGTTAAACGTTATTGATAATTTGATTTTACATCAATGATTATAAACAATTTGATAACTAAAACAACTGAGTTTGTAATACAATTTGACTATAACTTTAGCTGAAATGCTATGAAAACGTTTTCATTTTTTGAATGTAAAAGTTAGCAACTCTAAAATAAATGTAATAATTACTAAGTTAGTTACTAAAAAATTAATTTGATCTAAAAACCCAAATTAGTAAGTCATGAATTGAATCCAGATGAAACTATAATCATAGCTGGAAAACATTAAGACAATTAGAAAATGGCTAGAAATTATTTAAGAAAATGTTGTGATTAAAAAAATTTCTTACAGTAACTAAAATACAAATTTATTTGAATTAGATGTTAATAATCGTGATGTATACATTAGATTTTCTTAATTGAAAACAAGTTTGACAACTCAAACATTAAATTCATCGTTTTTTTGGGCAACTATTTTTAACAGATGGGCCAAACAATTTGGGGTCAATCAGTTGACAGCATAAACCAACAAGTGGAGAAAACAACTGACAAAATTTCAACAGAAATGGACTCTATCCAGAACAAAATGTTTGTAATGATGGAATCTTGGTCATCAAAATTAGACAGCATTGAAAACAGAGTTGAAAATGACATAAACAGCATGACAAGCCGGCTGTTACAAATGGAGTTGACAGTTGAGAGACTGGCAGATCAGATTGCAAAAATCACTCACAGTGATTGCTCCAGTAAATTCGAGACTAACTTTAAGGAAATTAAAAATCAGCAGCAAAAAATAATAAACGAATTTAGCAAAATAAATAGAAATACTTCCAACATTGTTGGGCCCGGCCAGGCACCGCATAATTTACAGCCGTCTGACACATTGAATAACGCCATGGCTGATGACACAGCTGTTCCTGATAACTCAAATCCTGAATGGATTAACTTAACTTCGGCTTTAAATGAAGCTGCTTTGATTGGAAATAAAAAGTTTAGTGAACTTGACAGCGATATTGAAATTTATACACGAAAAGTTCTTAATGCATACCAAGAACTCATAAAGGTTGAATTTATGGCAGTGACATACTAAGTAAGGATTAAAAGCATCCGGAATAAAGTTGAACAAAGTTCTTTTTGTCTATATTGGGCAGTTTTTTTAGTAAAGTTTATATAAAATAGCTTGAATTTTGTTTTTCTTGGTAAAAGTTAACAGGGGTAGCAACGCTGTGTTTTTTAAATGGAAACGAATTATTAAAAAAAGCTTCACTGCATAGTATGTTATTCTACCCGATGCTTATTAATTATGCCGCAGCTACGACGAACGCTGTCGGCAGCAACTATTTATGAACCTCACTGCATAGCATCCGGTTGAATGTGCACTATTTGCTGCCCCTGTAAAATATGAATAGAAAGAATTATTAAACGTTAAAAGTTTTTAAATTTGGGTACATTTTGCATAAAAATTACCAATCTTTATCATTTTATATTTCGAAATTTCAATTAATTTGTTTGGAAATATATTTAGCTAATCGATATGGATTTTTGTTGGTCATCTAATGTTATTTTTAAAGTGATAACCGTTTACGAAAGCTTTTAATCCTGCTTAGATAGTCTTGTTAATACAAATAAGTGAATTGTTGCTAAATTATATATAAAATCTGATGCTTAGGAGTCAAAAGAAACTAAAGACATGCTACACAAAGTAACTGATCAAGACAACCAAACAAAAATTATTTTACGAGAAGGATTTAGGAAAATGTTTCAGCAAGTAAAACCAATAACAAGTTGAGTATTTAAATTTGATTTTTTGATAAGTATATTTACAATTAGTTGACTCTTTTTCACAGCCATTGAAGAAACTCTAATGTCTTTGCATAAAAAAGTACTGGAAATGGGAAGCACTGTGGATTCAAGTTTTGCATCACTTTTAGTGGCTCAAAATACATTTATCACATCTTGTCATCGAATTCAGCAGCAAGAACCAGTAATCGAAACTAAAATTTATCATCTTTTGCTCAAACTCATCAAAGACATGGAAGAAAAGTAACTTAACCATACCTATTTCAATTTTCTTTATTTTACAAAAAAATCCAATTAAAATGTAATTATTTATTATTTATAGAGCAATAAATAATGGTACTGGTAGCCATAGTAACATGACAGCTTTAATGACGTCATTTGAAAACCATCGTAAAGATGTTGGCCAAGCTTTGCATGATTTAGTTTGGACAGTAATTGCGGTCGGTAATCAAACGGTCGATGAAGTCAAAATCTTGTGTTCAAACGACAAAATAAAACCAACTAAAGTTCATTAATATTGAAACTCAAAAAAAGAAAAAAAAATCAAATTTGTTTAATTTTCTACCTCCATTACCATTGATTGTAGTGACACAAAATGACAGATTTCGTCGTATTATTATTACAAAACAATTAAGTTATTTTTTAGGGAAATTATCTGCACTTTCATAAACATATAACAAATAAAAATTTTGAAAAATTAAATGTTTGAAATATTTACTGCGATTTTTATGGAAAAATCTTTATAATTGGTCAGTGTTAGTGTTTTAAGAAACTAACATTACAAGAGCTGTAGGTGTTGAAATTATGTTATCAGAAACAAAGTCGAAAATTAAGTTTCCCTTTCACATAGCACTTTTGCGTTAGAAAAGAAAGGTACTTTTTGACTTTTGTAAAAATATAAATTTAGTATTTTATTGATTGCAAGTTTGCTGTTGGAAAAATACTAAATGGATTTAATTACGGTTACTATAGAAGCGGTTTTAATTGATATTTAAAAAAATTTAATGCTGCAACAACTAAATTAAAATGTTGATTTAGGTGTGAACAGTGAAAGTCAGAAATTGTGTTTCCATTTCGTTTATTATTTTAATACTAAAAGAAAATATCCATTTTTGACTTTCAGAAAATATTTATTAAATTTAGGGGTTTTCTTATTTGAAACAGTAAATTAAGTACAGTATTTATAATTTGCAATTAGCAGTTACATTTAAAGAAATTATTTACAGTCTTCAGAGCATGTAAATTACATTTCTGTAAACGCTAATAATAACTTAAGTTGCAAAATGTTATTTTTATGTTAAATCATATTAATTTATTTAATTTTCTTTACAAAAAAATAAACAGTTAGTAAGCTAATAAAACATTAAAAGTGTTGATGGTTTCTACGAAAAACTTTTAAATAAATAAACAATAAATTAAATCAGATAAAATACTACTAAATAAATAAAAATTTTGGTTGTTTTTTTTTTTTTAATTAAATGAAACTGTATTGTGACAGCAGTAAATTTCTCATACTTATGTTGCTTATCTTATGCACTTTATAATAATTTAACCACAGTGATAATCACGAGTTCATGACTGTTTTTATTAAGCGAGTTGTTTTAAAAAATAACAAATTATAAAAATATACTCTGTCGTATAATAAATGTTGGTAAAATGACTTAAGTTATCAATGTTTGGGACATTTTTTTGGGGCACCCCATACGATTTTATTCCCTTCGTAACGCCACCTATTACAGAATCACACATCATCTCACATAAACAGACATTACTTTTAAGGTACCGGTAATTCATCTTCGCCAAATATTTACTAAATTCTCCAGTAAAAGTACTTGAAAAATTCATGTGTGTGTGGTCGATTAAATAATATTTAATGACAATGATGAAGACTCTTCATTTCGTGAGTGGCAACATAAAGAAATTTCAAGAAGTCTCAGCAATTCTTGGTGCTGATTTTCCATTTACAGTAAGTAATACAGTACCGCCATACGTTCTCCAGTGTCTGTAATTTAGATCTTGCAATTTTGTATTATTACTAGATTGAACGTGTTTCCATTGATTTACCAGAACCACAAGGCGAAACCGGTGAAATTAGCAAAGCAAAATGTGCAGTTGCAGCTAAAAAAGTTGAAGGTGCTGTGTTAGTTGAAGACACTGCTTTGTGTTTTAACGCACTTGGCGGACTCCCAGGTTAACAATCTTTTATATGTTAATAATACAAAAAATTAGAAATTCATTTTAGCCTTTTGCAGGTCCTTATATCAAGTGGTTTTTGGATAAACTCAAGCCAGAAGGACTTCACAAGCTACTAAGTGGTTTTGAAGACAAATCAGGATTTGCTCTGTGCACATTTGCTTACTGTGAGAAACCAGGAGCACCAGTGCTGTTATTTGAGGGCAGAACAGATGGGGTAATTGTTGAGCCTAGAGGACCACAAAATTTCGGATGGGATCCTTGTTTTCAACCGACTGGCTATAACCAAACATACGCAGAAATGAGCGCAGAAACGAAAAATTCAATTTCGCATAGGTATAAAGCTTTAAATCAAGTTAAACAATATTTACTAAGTATCAGTAAACAAACCAATTAAATTTTTAAAGTTCACAGTGGTGTTTGATTCTACTGATAAAATTATACGTCATTAATCACAAGCCCATTTCTTTTTATTATCGAGTTTATTTTTAAACTCTACAATTATTAGTGACACATGTGTTTAATGACTCAACTGCTTAAAGTTATTCAGACTGAAAATATCCCAGATAGAAGTGCTACTTAAGATCATCTCTGAACTTCCATTTCATAGCATGTCGATGAAAATCTCTATTTATTGGGGCTCCCAAAACAATACTTTTGCTAAATATTAAAACTTATCTTGGGCACCTGTGAATGTACGATATATTTACCTATTACAACTGCTGAGTTTTCAAATTTATGATCTTGGATTTTCACGTGTATTCATCCAACACATCAACATCATAATTTAATTCTAGTTAGACGTCCTGGTTTCACGTAATTTCAACCAACTTAATCCGCGTAGGAAACTCCACCAAATGCCTTTTAAAATGAAATTTCAGTTGTTGCTTATGGCAATTTTTTATTTAAACTTTTTCTTGTAGATCCTTTAACAAGAGGTTAAGTAACAGCTTGTTTATCCAGTCAAAGTACACCAAAAAACATGAAAGTATAACTTTTACTGAATCACTATTTTTTCTACTACCGGTATTTAAGTTTTATTTAAATCTTTACGTTTTATCCACTTTTTTTTAGTATTATTCTGGTATTTATTTTGACATATGCTTTTGGTATTTAAAAAAAGTTTATAAAACATTAGGTGGTGAAATTATGCTCGTTAACAAAAGTCAGAAATTGTGTTTCCCATTCACATAGCACAGTAACGTTAAAAGGGAAACGCATTTTCTGATTGTTGAAAAACATGAAGTAGTTTTTTTTTTTGTTTTAATGGTTCAAAAGCATTGATACTTTCTAAAAATATTTATAATTGACATACAGTATTTAACTGATATTTAATAAAAATTATTTTTGGCAAAATCTAAGGTGTTGAGAAGAGTCAGAAACTGTGTTTCCCTTTCGCATAGCACTTTCATGGTAAAAAGGAAAGACAATTTTGGACTTTTGGAAAACATGAATCAACGTTAATTTTTTTACTTAAAAATAATACCGATACTGCAACCAATTCGTTATTATAATACAGTACATACGAAACACAATTACAAAATTAGTTTAAAAGTATTGTATGTTTATTAAAAATATTTTTATAATGAAATATAACCGCATCGAAAATCAATTAAAGTAAAACCCTACAAATTAATGGTACTGTGAAACAGCCTGGGTAATGCTTCTCAGCTCATCCATGGTGTAGGTGCATTTTGGAGAAATTTGTCGGCAACGGTCAACAGCACCAACAGTGAAACCAAATTTGGCAGCTTCAATGTAAAAGTCCATTGGAGAAGCATCACCAACTGGTAAATCTTCCAATTTTCCTCTAAAATTAACAAAAAATATATATAATTTTAAATACACAATTAACGATTTAAAATGTTAGCATAATAATTATTTACCTGAAAGTATTAACAACCATAGCGTCAAATGCAGATAGCTTGGCAGTGGCGTCTTTGGATCTGGCCAAAGCACCGCAAATAGCCAGTGGAAGGCATCGGTTGGTGTCGATGGCTGTGGCTACTGAGAGGTACTGTTCTGGGGTGGCTGGTGGACCGAATGTTTGGATTGGAGCATCAACACTGCGTTTACCTAAGAACAAAGGAGCAGCCAAGAATTTTCCAAAGACCAAGAAGGCCAAAGCGCTGTCCAAAACGAGACCACCGAGAGTGTAAATGATGGCATCCGTTGTCTGGATGATCATTCCACAAGCAATAAACAACAGCAATGCGTTTGTAAGTTTGCAGCTCATCTTTAAAAAATTACAAAAAAAAAAAAAAAAAAAAATTATTTTCGTTACTTTAAATCTTTTTTTGGTAGAAATTGAATTTACTTTCGATTTTCTGTAGAAGCAGCTAAATTTCTAGTTGTTGACGCTTGGTCAAAAAATTAAGAATGATGCTATTTTGGAAAGGGAAAGGGCTTTTTATACCTAAGGTGCACCATGCAGCTGGTGGGTAATAATTACAGGTGCCAGCTAGGTATTTAACCTGTAGCTATAGGTCACTTGTTCTGCTTGTTTATTTTGAAAGAAAATTTCAGTTTATGAGCCATTTGTCTACTTTTGGAGGTTAAAGTTTGGAGACATTCATAAAATGATTGACAGATTTTGATCGTTATTTTAGCTTTATTATTTTTAGAGTGAAGGACGTCTCGTTAAGTCAAGAGATCTAAGAGATAAAAAAAAGAAAGTTTTATATAGTTTTATTACGGCACTCAACACTGTGTCTTAAGTAGAATTTTTAGTTTAATACATACAACTTTATTTTAAAGGATTTAATTAGGCAGATAATATTATTACTATGACAAAATTTTAATAATATGATTTTACAAAGTTTACGACATTTAGCAGGGAAAACACATGCTAAAATTGATTTTGTTATGGCCCAGGTGTAACGGTACCCCACTGCGCTGCTTTAAGCAGTAAACAAAACCTCTAACATCGAAATAAAGGACCTAAATTTGGTCTTTTTATTGTTAGATGATGGATTGGATTATTAAGGAAAAGGGATTTATTTTTGGGTTTTTTTTTAAAAAAAAAAGAAAGGAAAATAATTGTTGACCTACTTTTTAAGAATTTTAAAACTTTTTCGTGACGCCAGTCTAAAGTAGCTGCTGATTTTAACTAAACAAAAACAACAAAGTTTGACAAAACATCAACGATGGTTACAGTTGAGACATTCTTAGCCAAATTTTAGTGAATCATTCCGTTAGTGGCAATCACGAGTTGTGGAAATAAAAATATTTAAAGGCAAAACTAGATTTTATACTCAAAATTTTACAATATTAGCCTCTTGGGGAAAATTTACTTAAAATTCGTGACGTGAATTTTCGTTGATAATCACTTCGATTTTTGTATCTTTGATTTAAGCGATAAATAAACAACTCGCCATTTAAGACATCATTCAAATATTTATTGGAAGGAAATATTTATTTTTTAAGGAACTTCAGTGACTACTTCGAGCTAAAAAATTGCAATGTGGTAATTTACAAACTTTTAAACTCGTACAACTAAAACTGAAAATAATATTCGTTTATTTTCAGAAAATATGAAAATCACTACAACAGCATCTTGGAAATTTATTATTTACAATAACTGGATTAGTGGAATGTTCATAGTTCCTGGTGTTGATTTGGCTCCGCTGATTCTACTGGCTCAGTTGAACTGGCGCATCGAAATCCCAGATTTATAGCTGAACTATCAGGTGTGTTTTGACTTCGAGCTACACAACGATGACGGTAACAATATTCCTATAAAATACAAAATGTTTATTAGCTAATTAATCTTTAAAAAAATATCTAATTTATCTGCTTTTATTCTTCGTACAAACATCATCATTTGATATTATTAAACTAAAATGAATGACTGAAACCAAAACTGAATTTCAAAAACTAAATTGAACTAATTCACTTGTAATTTAAACTATGTAATTTCAAAATTAAATTTAGTACATGGAACCAAAAGCAAATTTATGGGTATTATACATTAAAAGTATTGCCAAACAACCAACCTTTGAGCACATAAACGATCCTCCTTTTTTCACTTTATCTACTCCACTTGGTGGTCCTTTCTGCATTTAAAATCATAAGAAATCACATAGAAAAGCTCAATAAAAAGGAAGTTACTGGGTTATTCAGGTCTTTCAAATCATGTTTAACAGTCCACCAGTCTTCAACCCATTCCCAAACATTCCCTACAATATTGTGCAAGCCGTTTTTATTTGGAGGAAAAGCTGTAACCTACAAAATAACATATTAAAAACATAGTTTTATCTCAAAACAGCTCTTATTAAGATTAGTGAGTTATTACTGGTGATGTGCCATTATATCCGTCTTCCCCACTATCTTTAACGGGAAATTCTCCCTGCCAAATATTCATCATATGTTTCCCTTTTGGCATTAAATTATTTCCCCATGGATACAGTCGTCCTTCTAAACCTGCTCGACAGGCATACTCATGCTCAGCTTCAGTTGGAAGTCGTTTGTTATGCCATTTACAGAAAGCACTGGCATCGTTCCAAGAGACATGAACAACAGGGTGATCCATCCTAAAGAAACACAGAAGTCAAATTTATTTAAAAATCAAACATTCAAAAGAAGAAGCGTTTTCAACATTCATTTTTGTTTCAGTAACCTCAGGATTTACCGAGAGCACTCATAAAAATCACATGTTTTCTAGTTTAGTTACACAAAAAATTAACATTGATTTAAACGTTTTCGTTTTGTCACATCAGACATTATATTTTACTGAATCGGCTTGAGTTAACCACTTTTACTTCATAATATCAAGAGTTTATATTCTTGATAATACTTTTATGTACTGTATTTGTTTTTGCATCTTCCTGTGTCTTACTCATCTTCTTTGGTAAATATAACTGAATTTGTATCCTTGCCTTAGTTTTATATTACTGTCAGGACCTTCGGGATGTTTCCAATCAGCTCCATCAACTGGTAACCACCAAGGAGCAGCAGCCACCTGTAAACAACCAACCAAATTTTAAAACTCAATCTCAGAGATCCATAATAACATTAATCGCAAACGTAATCACAAACGTGGCAGTTTTAAACGCTGAACGTTTTGCGTTTATGAAAAAAACAGCAATTAAAACTTGAAGAATTAAAACTATTCAGCTCATGTGTATGTAAGACTCATTAATTGGTTCTATCTGCAGTTTCCGAAAGTTGCTGAAGAACCAAACACATAATCAGAGCTCAATAGCGTCCTTAATACTTCTAAAAAATAGACCTGGACTTGTTCTGTGATTTCTTTTACAATTAACTATTAAAAATAACATTAATATGCCGTACAGCTTGTGTTATCTTTGATTTTGTATCTTCACTTAGTCGACTTTCCAGTACAAAACTGTTGCCAAACTTTTCAGCCTAAATGTTGAAAAATCCAATATTTACATTTCTCATTACATTGATAGTTTACACGAAATTACAGTACCTCAGTTACGTATCCAGTTGACCTTACAAACCTCTGAAATTCAGAGTTACTAACTTCATAAACGTCCAAATAGAAAGTATCAAGTATAACTGTTCTGGCTGGTCCTTCACCATCTACCTCAAAAACAGGCTTGTCTGTTCCCATCGTGAATTTTCCCCCAGCAATTTTTACCATCTTATCAGTTCTTTGTGAGGATGTTGACTCTTGCTGATCAGATTCCACTTCATTTTTAGACGTTGCACTAACTGTTTTCATCTCAGAACTCTCTGGTCTTTTCAGTTTTGAGCACCCGCAGTCTGAAACCACTTCCCCGTCATTTAGTGTTGCTTTTCCGCATTTTTCTTCAGCGTTTCCACTTGCTAGTAGTAATGCACAATATACAAGAAAAAGAATTTTATATCCTATATCATATTTAGTCATGTTTTGATGATATGGAAGAGCCAAGACTCAGCAAATTATGGTGAATATTGTTAGCTGTTTTTCTTGCTTTGGAAGAACTTGTCAACGTTGCAGGAATATCCAGCTAGTATTTTAACATTTATGTTTAATAAATTAAACTTAATACTGCTTAAAATGTTGACATAAAGATTTACTTACCATAATAAACTAGCCAAACAACAGGCTGTAAAAGTTTTATGCGTTTTAAATAAACATGTGACATGTTTTCCTCAATCGTGTTTGCTTTCCATCTCACTACGTGGCACTAATGCGATTATCTTTAGGCTGAATTAAAATCTATTTAAAATGATGTAATAACTTAAATATAAATAATAATTTAAAAATATGTGTAAATTTGCTAAATGCAAAACAGTTGCTGTTAAAAAAATGGAGGTGCCGGGGATCGAACCCGGGGCCTTTCACATGCAAAGCGGACGCTCTACCACTGAGCTACACCCCCAGCAGCTAAAGTGCTTCTTTATTTATAATATACATACAGTATAATAATCCAGTAATAAAACAGCAACACATCATCTTCTAAAAAGTCCATAAATGTAATCCAGATGCTTAGAAGTCCCTACATTTCAAATTAAAAATGAATATAGTTTAAGAAATTTTAAAATTGTTTAATCCTTACCTGAATTGAATGATTTCCATTATTGTTTCTTTTAAAGTCGCTTTACTGCCATTTTTGAACTTCTTACAAAATTTGTTAATTTTATCGTTTTTTTCTTTAAAGCTGAAATGTTGGGAGTAAACGTTATCGATAATTACTCTCCATGCCCCGTAAGTTTCGAAATCACTAATGATATAGTTGCTGTTTAAAATGGCATTGAACATCTTTAATCCATGATTTTGATTTTTTTTTTAACTGAAGAACAGATGTTAATTGGTTGGATAATTCCTCCATCTTTTGCTCTCTAAAATGATAATTTGACACATTTAAAAAATTTAAATTAAAATCTTATATAAATTACAAAACAGTATCTAACCTTGCATGATGTTTTAATTCGAGGATCTTCTCGCCAATTTCAATTAACATTTCACTATCGGAATAGCATTTAACTAAACCACAGCCAGGAAAGTTCACAAACAGTTTCCCTTCACGACAATTGTCTAAAAAATTGTCAGGCAATTCACGGAAAAAGTCATTTGAGAGCTAAAAGATGAAATAACTGAATTAATAACCAATTTTGAACATTTAAATAATAATTATTACAAAACTCACCTCACGTGTTAATTGAAGCGTTGGTGATTGTTGGATCTTTAATCTCCAACACGACTGACTGTTGCATTTTAATGATACAACACCTGAAGGTAAATCTTTGAAATCATGTCTCATCGCCATTTTTAACAACTACATTAAAAATAAGAATTTATTAGTACCATAAACATAACTAATGTTACTTAATTGGTAGGCAGTTTTCAAAATAAATATTTAACAATAGATTTAATCAAAATTAATAATAGATTTATTTTGAAAACAATCTACAACAACTAGAAGAACTTCATAATTATAATACTGTACCTGTAGAGAATGAACCTGGTGAAGAATTCGCTAATTAATTTACTGGATAATGACTGTATTTGTTGATCAAGGAAAACGAAACATTCAAACGATTTAGAATTTTACGGTGGAAATCATTAAATTGGGTTACATAACTTTCCAATTGGATATTATGGAAAACTTGAAAAGTTCATATAGCGCCCTCTATGAGTTAATGAGAGAATTTGTATTTACAATAATTGTTCATTAACTCATAGAGGGCGCTATAGGGCTATATGAGTTGTCAAAGCTAACCACAATATCAATGTAGTTTAACAGCAATTGTAACGTTATCCGCTTAAAGAAAATTCGTCTCAAGAAAATCCGAAGAAATGGATGCTTTAATTGTTTAGGTTGAGATGTAGTAGTAGAAAATGTAGATAGAAAATAGCGAAACCGGAATTATAATCAGCGGCAGCGTTAGCAACTAAGTTTATGGGTGCCGTGCGCAAAGTATTATGTAACGGTTACATAAGAGTGAAATCAATGGCGGAAACAAAGACAGGAAAACGGGAACGTAAGTTACATCTTTTGTTATAACTAAGAGATGAATAAGTTGATGTCATGAGTTTAAGTTCGTTAAGTTTAAGTTATGATAATGTATCGATTGGTAATTCATTAAGTATTCGCAAGATAGTGTAATAGCATTTAATTGTTACGGTAATGTAATTACGAATAATGTATCGATGGCATTTGTTGCTTAGCGAAATTGCATCGAACGTGGCACCTTTCACAGGCAAAGCGGACGCTCAATTGATTGCCTGTACTTAAATCTCTTACGTTTGTCAAATAATTACTTAATATGATTTATTTAACGTTTTGTAATACATACTGTATATTTAGAGTTTTAAATTTGATTACATCGATATTTGTCATATCTTTTTTTTTTGCGTGTTTAATGTGGTTGAAAAAAATGACTGGAGTCGGGGAGAGAGAAAGACGACAAAATGTCAGCGAAATATTTTGCATTTGAAACAACAACAAGGGCGGCCATTTTCAGAGATAACTAACTGCTGCTTATTACATAATTTTAATTAAGTGTTTGTGAAAAGTTTGTAACAAAAAATTACAAACGATTCTAAAGCAATTAATTTTTATTTACAGGTCTCAGAAAAGCATTATAAAATCTATGGATCTGAAGTTTAACAATGGCTTTTATACAGAAGGTCGTTTTTCTGCAAGATTTGTCAATAATTGTTGATGAGTTAATTTTGGGTTGCAACTGTACGTGGAATGGTTATTGGTCTCAAAGCTTTTGCAGAAAATACAGGATTAGAGCCCATTACAACTGGAATGACTGTTAGATAAAGTGAATTTCCTTGTGGTGTTAGGGAAAGAGTTATTAATGTAGTGTATGTTTGATTTGTAATTAGTTTTGTTGTACTCGGAATGTCTGTAATGTTTCTTATCTAAAGTGTGTTTGTATTTAGATTCATGTGAGTTATTGGAATTGTCAGCTTGATCATGGATTTTTATTTCTTTTTGCATGAACTGAAATAATTCTAGAACATCTTGGAGTCCTGGTTGATAGTGACATACATGATGTCTCCAGGATGCCGGGAGTTTGTCTAAGATATGATATTTTCAATGTTATAAATCATGGTTTGAATACAAGCAAGATTGGAATCATCTTTATTAGCAGGTATAACATGCAATTGTCTGAATAATGTGCAGTCATCATCGTTTGATCCATAGATGGATGCAAGTCATTGGATAGTGACTTTGCAATTATCTTCATGCAATTTAATGGATTTGAGACATTCTGGGGCTTACCCGGTAATGCATTTTCTTAAAAGAAGTAATTTGTGCAAATTGTCTAATTCAGAATCTTTGTGAATGAGTGTTAAAAAGTGACATAAAATTCTTCCCACCAAGATTCTCGACATCTATTAAAGCGAGCGCTACTAATTTGCGAATTATTAGGATGAGTTACAGGAGCAACGGAATTTATGGAACTGAGATTGAGAACTGGATCATGCAAACTAGGAGAATTGACTTGGTCATTAACACAAACATGATTAGGTGAGTTAAAATTATTGAATTGGAATTAATATTTGATTGTTCATTGATATTCAAATTAATAGTAACTTGTTCATTAATAGAATTGGGAGTGTAGGAACTATGTGATTTCTCGCTTGGGATGTGGGAAGAGATGGATAGCATGCTTGGAATTGAATGGGCAATTCCTTGAGTCATCGGGACTGAACCAGAGTCCATAGAGGAGCATGGAGCGTTCAAAGGAGTATGTAATCGAGTGTGAGGTGAGAAATTAGTACATAACCTAACCTGGTGTTGGAATAACGCTTGTGTTTTTTGATATTCAAGGCTCACAGACTCTTTGGCCAGAATGCTGGCGGTTATGTCCTCGGAGTGATGAGCTGCTTCAGGACTAAGTCCTGTAAGGGTAACCATTGTTCTTCAGCTGCTTCCAGTTCTTCATTGTAGATGTTGCATATGCCATGGCATAGTATTTTATCTGGATATTGCTCTTCAAGAGCAGTGATGGAAGTTTGCAGGCATTGGAATTGGGCATGTTGCACATCTAGTTGGGTAATCTCTCTTTCTATGGACGGAAGAGCACCTACCACTTGGGCCAAATGACCATTGCCCATATCAATATATTATCGATTCATTGTACTGGTAAAGGTTAAACGTAGAAGATTGTTCTTCAAATACAAACTTGAGTCTTTTTGGTTCAAGATGAATAAACAAGAAATATTAACATGGAGCACGAGGTTGGCATGTAGTGAGTAAGGGCTGTTAACCTGTTTCAAACGGCAGGAGAGCAAAAAGAACAGTGCATTTATTTTAGTATTTTTTCTTGTATTACTTTTTCGATAACTTTTTAGTTTTCTTTTCTTTTTAGGGGGTTAACTAAGTTTATTGGTTGAAAAAGGGATGGTAACACAGTTTTGAAGATGTGAGGGGTTGGTGGTGCTGCCTGCAGCTTATACGGTTAATCTCTGTCTTTTTTGTAGCTGAGTGTTGACTTTCGTCTGCTTCAGACCTTTGGGGATCACTCTGTGTAGTCTGTTTATATAAGTACAGTATTATTGTTTGAGTATTTCTTTTGGTTGCTATTTGATGGTTAATCTAATTTATTTGAGTAATTTCTAGTGATGCTTGAATCGTTGTAAACTGATTTTGTGTGTGAGTGCAGTGGATAGTGTTCTTTGGCTTCTTTATCTGGAGAAAGGTAATGGTTGTGTCTATGTATGTGTTGAAATGTTTTATCGATTCGGTGGTTCTTTTAGTGTTATTTAATGATTTTGTTTGTATTTTTAACAGTGTTATTTTAGTCTTGACAGTGATCCACTTGATAGACAATTACTTTTAATACATTTATGGTTTAGGTTTCATGAATAAGTTAAAAATTAGCTTGTAAAAAAAGCAATCGAAAGTTAATTTTACTGAATTTCAATAAAACCATTAACATTCGCTTATCTGCTACAAATAAACAACAGTTTAACAGTACTTAAAATGTAACTCATACTTTGTATTGATAATATATTAATCAAAGTTTTCGAATAGCATAAGTCACCTATTGGCAAAATGAAGAGCTCAATTTTAATTTTCAATAAAGCTTAAAATAAGTTATACTGTAAAAGTAGGGCTTAGAATTACATGGTTCCATTGTTATTTTTTATCTATCCAAGACCACATGATTTATTGGGCAGTTGTATCACTCCCAATTATT
>JAAFCF010007112.1:5511644-5532130 GCA_013389785.1 Helicorthomorpha holstii | reverse complement strand
AATAATTGGGAGTGATACAACTGCCCAATAAATCATGTGGTCTTGGAGAGATAAAAAATGACAATGAAACCATATAATGGGATTATTATTATCATGGCGCTGAATAGGACTATATTCTACCACTTTATGTGAATCCTAAACTTAATTCAATGATTATTCAATGGTATTGGCAATTTAAATAATAAAAAAAGCATAAATTAATTTAGGCAATGAATTCTTCTTATATAATCACTACATTATTTTGTTTTGAGGAATTAATTTCCTAAGAAATTTGATTGCAAAATATTTAATGTTGTTATTTATTGAAAAGGAAAAATTATTTATTGTATCATTGTATGAGTCAAATGCAGAATACAATGCTATCTATTAAGTTCATCGCTCCATACAATAATTATAAATTATATTTAGGTTTAAGTTGATATGAGTTTATAAATTATGCTATAGTTTAAGCCTAAATACATACAGTAACTGAAACCACTGTTAACGCTTCAAAGCCCTTCTTAACTTGACTTTTAAAGTACAAGAATATCCAATTTGACATTTTTTAACTTGTTTTTCCATCGTTTCAGCAATGCATAACTTAATTGGGCGAGTATTATGTTTAACTTTTAGAAAAAGCACTATCAACTGAGTTAGACTTTCAATTAAGTTTTAAACTTTTTAAAAAATAAATAAGATAGATTTTCTTTATCTAACTTTGAGTGGGCTTTTGCTGTCAAGATAACTTTCACCCATTTCAAATGCTTTTTCTTAACCTCGTTCCGTCTAAGTTTTTTTTTATCTTTTCTTAAAACTCTTAAACATCTTTTAAGCTTTACTGAAAATTAAAATTCAGCTCTGAATTTTGCCAATAGAAGACTTACTGTATATTAATAGGAAATTTGATTAGTACAGTAGCAATACAAAGTTTGTGCTATATTTTTTAGGACACTGTTGTGTATTTGTTTACATGTCAAAGTAGCTCAAGTAGCAAGATAATTTTATTGCTTTTATTGAACTGTAGTAAAACTAGCTTTTGTTTGCTTTCATTTGAGTTTTAACAAGCTAATACCGTACATACATTGTTTCTAATTTTTAATTTAAAGTTTTAAAATTGAGACTCGAAATTTATTAAATTTAAATAAGAGAAGTCTGACAACTAGAGAAGACAAAATTAAGTCTTTGTCGGCTGATTTAAATATGTCAGAAGATATGGGAGTTAAATGTCATAAAAAAGCGACCAAATAAATACATTTGATCAAAAGATGAAAAGTGTAAATGACTGCAAAGTGTACAAAAAGAAACAATAATTAAAATGATCAAATATAGGTAAGGAATCAAAGTAATTGTCAACATGCTTTATCTTTATTAATTTTTAATTTTAAACTTAAGAGAGCAAAAGTAATGAATGGTAATCATCACTGTGATCTTCTAATTTCCTGAGGTATTTATTTATGCTTTAATTTCTTTTGAAACGTATTGCATAGTAGATTATACATCTTTCTCTATTGACATGATTGTTACATTTTTCAACTGATTTTTTTTCCATGTTTCAGCATTACATAACTTAATCAGACGAATATAATGTTTAACATTGAGAAAATCATTACCAGTATCAACTGAGTTAGACTTTCAATTAAGTTTTAGACATTTTAAAATCATAAAATGGTTTTTTTTTTATCTAACTTTGAGTGGGTTTTTGTCTTCAAAGATAACTTTCACTTATTTAAAATGCTTTTTCTTAACCTTTTTAAGTTCAATCTAATTTTTTTTTCTTTTCTTAAAACTCTTAACTTAAACGTTTTTTAAAAATTAAAATACACTTTTAAAAATTGATCGATTGAGCTCTGTATATTGTCAATAGGAGACTAATACGGTGGCATTGTAAAACATGTGCTAATCTTTTTGGGATACTTTTGTTTATTTGTTTACATGTAAAAGTAGCAGAAGAGGGAGTGAAAAACCATATTGCGTGACACACCGGGTGTTGTCTAAATTGGAACACTGTTTTTCTACAATAATGAAACTGAATTCGTTTTTATCAGTTCAAATAGCGTTTTTTATTATTTATTTTCATGAAAAAAATATTCTAGATTAGAAATCACCCAATATATCAAGCACACATATAAAAAACACGAAAGGCAAAATTAATTCCTTTATATTTTAATTTTTGTATTTGTCAAATTAACCCTAGATATGTAGTGTTTCTATGCGTAGACAATATAGGCTGAATATAGGGCCAGATCCATTCCACAGTATCTCTTGTGCAGTTGATCCATAGAAAGGGCCATATAATGTTATAGTAAACTAACTTACAAACAGCATTGAGTTACATATTACTGTACTAAGAAATGGTCGCCCTCTAGTGGGCATCCGAATTGTTAACATTTAAGAAAGCGAAGTTTAAATTATTTAATTCTTCAATTTGCTTATTTTTACTTAGTTATTTTTAAATTATACAGTTTTACCTATTTTTATTTTTAACGACTGAATACACGCAAGTAATTTCCTATATTAATGAATGTTTAAATACTACAACTTATTTTGTTCATGTAAATCAATTTGTTACAGTAACTTTTAATATTCATTGAAAATGTGGCCCTTTCGTAAGTCAATTGCAAAGCAATACAGTATTTTCAGCCATGAAAGTGACTTGTAGATAATTAATATACTGTACCTGTTCCTCTTATTAGGTTGCTTTTACTTATGTTTCATTAATACAAAGTAGAATTTCATATTAGCAAGATCAAATTCTAGAATTAGAAATAAAATGGACATTGAATCAATTATTTGCATAAAAGGTTTAATTTTTTTGGAACCAAAATTAATATTTGGAACAATTTAAAATATTTTTTTGGCTGAATTAGCACTGAATAATTAATTCTGCTATTTGCATAATATAATCGGTATGCCAATAACAACTACTACATAAGCAGTAGCCAACAAAATCAATTGAAGTGTTTCGCTCCAAAGGCACACTGATTCACTCCCGGAAGGACGCGATGTTTCTGAAGCTACCGGAAACAAACATTCAGCTCGTCGATAGCATTTATCGGCAAGTCTCTCTTGAAGCAATTTAGGCAATTTTCCTACGTTTAAATTGTGCCTCACAATGGCTTGTTCACACCTTAACTGCAATGAAGGCCATGAATGTAAAACATGAACTTCTAAATCATCTTCTATAAGAACGGAACTCTGTTCTTTTCCATTACAAGGTTGATTGCAGTGTTTCTGACGGGGGATTGATTTTGCAATCATAAATAACTTTCTTTCACCTAAACAAATTCGACCATACATATTATCCATGTCAATATTAAACGGCACTACAAGGTTTCTCCACATCTTCTTTTTTGCATACCATATTTCCACATACCGATTATGCATGCTCAAAGATTTTTCACGAAATCTTTTAAGGCTATCGTAATTATTCATCACAAGTAATTCTTCATTCACCAAATCTCTCACACCATCAACAGTGTCGCAAAAGTCAATTTGGCGTGTATCAATATCATCAGATATCACGGTCTACTGGTTATTCAACGTATTTAAAATATGTACTTCATACCTCTGATAACCATATCCTTCATAGAAATAAATATCAGTGCCGTTTGCCAACATATTGAAACGACTATTGGCAGTTAATGCGGTGTTTTCAATGACACTCCACGCTAAGGTTTCCAAGTTTAAACGAGTGATTAACCATTCATTCCATTGAATGTCACTTTTTCTACTAAGAATATACATGTTATTCTCAACAATGCAACAATCAACCACAAATTGAAGATGCCAATTAATTTCAAGTTTCTTCATTTTTCGAGTAGTTGTATCAAAACGATAAACATTGGATGTGTCATTGGAATGGTATCTTGGAACTACCATTACGTATTTGTCGTATACAAGAATGCAAGGAAGCCAATTATTTAGAGAATTGTCAACGTTAGTTGCGATGAATTCAATCTTCGTACACTTCATGGAATTAGAGTCAATTTCAATTATTATTAGTTTGAGTCTGATGTCTTGACCAAGTAAATAGATTTGGTCGTTTACACAAACAGCGTGTAAATGCCAACAAACACCAGCTAAATTATTCAGAGGTATTTTATGATGCGTCCAAAACATTTTTAAAATTCAACTAGTGAAAATAAGTGTTAAAAAGAGCAGCAGACAAACGCAAATATTTTAATTTTAACGTTTTAAACTGCTTTTATAGTTGCAAATAATTACTGTATCTTGTGGCCGATGGCTATGGGTAAGTCAATGTCATTTTTTTATTATTGCAAAAAACAAAGCAGCATACTGTATGTCACATGTAAATGGCTGAATTTGTTTTGGGAATCTAAAGTTTAGTTTAGACACATAAATTAAATGAATTGTGACACAAAGGTCAACTCAAGTGTTTACAATATACTGTAAATTGTTACCAATAACCATTTTTGCTATGGTATTCAACAAGATAATAGAGATCGATGTTTCAAATTTCTTTTATTAAATATTCTGGATTTGGAATCCTATTTAGTAATTTAGCAATGAATGGTGGTTTAATTAAAAATGTTATTCAAAAATTTACAATATTATAACTTGGTCGTGATATGGACTGTATTCGGTGACTTCTGGACAATGTGTTCAAAGTTTGGACTTGTACCATCGTTTTTAAAATTCTATTTATTGTTATAAGAAATTGGAAATACAGCACTTAATGATGAAGCAGACGTCTTGATTTCAAAGCCTCTGCTTTTTTATGTCTGAACAATTTACATTTTAATTGTATTAGCTAATATGCAATCTATGTTTATTCCAGGATACGTTTTGACGATATACTGTAAATCAATTAGGATTTGTTATTGATAAAACTATCAACTTTATCATCTTTATCGAAACTGTAAACACATTTCCAGAAGTCAGTTTCAAGGTACTGTAATACTTACAATATTTTATTTTTCAAATATGTCGATATCACGGTACAATATCAGTAAATTATAAAATGTATGTTTATTATTTTTGCTTGGCTAGAAATAGTAGGTGCTTTAAGCAATGAGTTTTCATATTGCTCAAGAGCAACTAATCTGCAACTTAAGTGTTTGAAATTCTATTTCATTCAGTGACATTTATAATTCACAAATTATGGTAACGAGAATATTTTTGTATTATTTACCTCATTAATTAACAAAGTCGTCAAACTTAATCTATATATATAAAAGAGAAAGTGTGTGTGTCTGTCTGTCCCTTATGCATTTCTAAACTATTTGTTCTATCGCTATGAAATTTTAGGACATTATTCTGCACACTCAGACGAACCTATGGGCCTGAAAAAGTTTTTAAATTTTGTTAAAATTATTTTTTAATAAAATTTTTTAATTAAATTTTAGGGTTCGCGGGACAGAATTTGGGAAACCTTTAGCGCCATCTTTTGAGCTACCGATAAAACTTTTATGAAACGCAATAGAAAATTGACGGGACAGATGGGAACGGGGCAAATCGGGAACGGACTTCATTAATCTTCGCAGCAAAGCGCGAACGGGACAGCTAGTATTTAATAATTAAAAAATCACTAGAAATTTTATTGACACCATCAAGTTAATTTACGTGACATTGTCAACCTTTGAAATCCAATAAATATCAACATTTAACCTTCAGTATAGATAGAAACAGTTTTTCTTAAATATGTTAAAAAAGTTCATAGTACCAAAAATCAGAAAGAGAAAATACAAACAAAACAAAATAAGATAATAATTAAAGTAGCTGCTTATAAAAATGCAAAAAATCGATAGTAATTCGACTGGATATATTGTAGTGTTTAACTTTCTGCATTGTTACAATACACTAAAACATTAAAAACAGACAGAAATTTTCCCTTTTCATAACAATCTAATAGAGACCTACAGTAGCTTACATATTATTACTTCTTGTGTTTTTTATTTAAATTTAACATGCAAACATTTGTTTGATCAACCATTAAGCAACAAGTATAGTAGTTAAAGTGTCCCAACTAACATTATTATTAAGAAAACATTCATTAGACTGAAATTTTTGTAAAGATTAAAATTGGGTTTAAAAAAGAATGTCAGATGTCTGGGTGCTTGACCAGAGCACGTTTTCATCATCAGCTGCTGGTTTCAATGATAATGAATCATCTTGAGAATCCACTTCCGCCGAATTTTGAGATCCATTTGTGGTGACTGGAGGTGGCTGAGGAGCTCTTGAAATTCCAAGCTGAAACACTTGATCACTGCTAACTGCCATTGGAGTGTAATTGCCAAGTCCACCTGAATTTACAACAAAAAGAAATTAGTCACAATTGATAGAAAATTGCCATGAGAAAACAATACCAATAAAGAAATGAGATTAAATCATATGATTTCCAATAGAGATTTGTCTCATTTCCACTTTCATATTATAGCTTTTATAACAACAACAAAATTTTAGGTTACAAAAAACATTTTCAAAACTAATTGAGAAATGTTTTTTGCAGATTTAACAATTAAATATCCTAAAAAACCGCAGTTAATGTTAATACCCACTTTAAAAAAAGATATAATTACACTCTAATTAACAAAAATGGTATCAATTTTAAGCAGACAAAAACTAATTGCCATTAATTTTAGGCTATTCACATGAGCAACGAACCAAGGAAATTACCCGCTTCGACTTAATTCTTAATGGTTTTTTTTTTTATCATTGAAACCAAAAAGAAACTTTTTTTTTTTTTTCAAAAAAATGCTTTATGGAGTAATTAACAGTAAGTTGTCAATGAGTAGAATTCTTGGAATACATATACAGTATTACTCACAAAAGCATCATGCACTAAAAAGCCAGCTATTTCTGGTCTAATTCATCTGCTCTTGTTCATAGTCTAAGTACAATTCTAAAGATGCAATTCTGTACCACTACCATACTGTGTTTAAGTTTTTTAGCTTAAAAAATGCAGAACTTAGACCAATAAATTAGTAATTTATTGCTCTATGAATTCTTATTTATTAGTGACGTTGTAAAATTAATGATTTACCAGAAGAAGATAATGCTGGGTTGGAATTCATCTTTGTTGAAGAAGGAGACGTATACTCAAATTCAGAATCCACTTGATTTGGTTTTGATGAATTGTTATTAGGTATTTTATTATTATCACAGTTGGTGGGGGCATCATTGTCCTCAAATTCGTCGCTGTCAGATTTGTCATTTAGTAATGTCCATTCAGATGGATATTCATATGTGCTGACGGCTTTATCATCAAAAAGTAGCTGCAACTATAATTAAAAACAGAAAAATTAAATTTACAATGCTAGAAACATCATTATTATTAAATGAAAGTTGACAATTCATTGATTATAAACTTATAGTTAACAAGGCCATTTTGTGTTGAAGTTAAAACACTTTTTTTTACATTTCTAATAAAATTTCGGGACAAATTGCCATTGGAACTAATAAGATTTAGTCTCGATTTTTTATTTTCATAAAAAAGCACATCAAATAAAGAAATGAGACTTTATCTCACCAGTTTGAATGTTGATATGTATCGAGTTTTTCTTGAAATGGTGAAAATGTCTTTAATGCATAATTTAATACTAATTTTATGGTCTGATGTTTAAGAGTAAACATTTGTCTTTGTGACATTTATTATGACAGAATTATTTTGATAATCCATTGTGTTTTTTAACCTATTTATTCCCACTGGTTCAGAAAAACTTTTTTATAATCATTAAGAAAAAGTTAGGGGATAAACGTTTACACTAAGTTATTTCAATACTAATTTCTCGCAGATTGATAATAAATTTTAATGAATCTGTGGTTTAAGAAAGTTTGTATACAGAATATCAAACCAATATTTATTTTGAGCATGTTAGAGATTAGCAATACCATTTCAAACAGTAAAATATATTGTTATATAATTAATTCAGTCAGTACAATTGTACCTTTTGTTTCCCTTAGTAAGTCATGCAAATCTAAATACACAATTGAGTAAAGTGAAACTGCTAAATAACAATTTAAATTGAATATAGTTACTTTCCACGATTGTTTTGATAGTGACATACTGTATGTACCATAATAAACCTCCGTATCAATATTTTAATAACCTAGTTTTAAACTCGTTAAATCAAGTTTACATTTTTAACATTTTAAGTTTGTTGACACACCATAAATTAAGTTTATTTACATTACTAGAATGCAACCAGGTAAATTTGCCATTACATTTTAAATAAAAAACAATTCGCACTATGAAAATGTGAGCTGATAAAAAAATGAACATTGTAGCCTCATTCCCAAAATAACTTAATCCATTAAATACTTGATAATTAACTGTTCAACTTTTTATCCTTGCAACCTTTATAACACTGCTATAAAAATCTGATTGTATTTAAATTAAAATCTGTTTTTTTTTTACTTAATAAGCAGATTTTTAATTTTTCATATTATAAAAACAGCAAAGGTAGCTTTATACCACTGTGTACTTGTACACCGGGTGATTCTCTTAATTGAAGCACTTTTTTTCCCTTGACAAGAAAGAAACGAGACAAATTGCCATTGGAACTGATCAGATTTAGTCTCAATTTTATACTACACTTTAAAAAAAATCGCACAGTATAGTGAAAATGCATCCAATTATAAAAAATACGTGATTGCCACTTATACTAATGTAAACAAACGTATCTACTCATGTTTTTAGCTCATTATATTAGTCACTTTAGCTTATTGCATAATGTATAAGGGATTGGCATTAAATTTTGCCATTAAGAGGAAACACAATATTGGCAATGAAGTTTAACAATAAAGATGATTATACTGTTCAAGGTGATATCATAACAATAAATAATCCCCATTGATTAAGTGTAATAAAACTAGTTGTTAACACTATGTTAATTAAGAATTTAAAAGTCACTAAGTCGTTATAATAATAATTATAGAAGCTAAATCTTAATAAAAAAATACTGTATATTGTTTATTTACTTAACTTAGTGAATATAATCAAAAATAAACATCTTTAAAATAACTTAGATATCCCTATCATCTAATCTAACTACTGTATACATTATTACTGTAATAAATTTGCTAATATAATTGGATGAATTAGCTTGTAGGCTACATGATCAAAGCTATTGCACTCTCAAAAACAGCGGATTTCCGGTTTAGAGTCACAATGAGTTTTGAATTTTATGTTCATTTTAAATAGATAAAAGGGAAATAATCAAGAGGAATGTTGTTCCACCCACTCACTGTGTAAATAAGTTAGACAGCCAATTTATCGTGTACAAAGTTATACAGCAACATTTTGTGAATCATTTCCAAACTAAAAAAATATATATAACGCCCATCACTAGCTGTTTATAATCTTAAATCATTATAAATGAAAGCCTTATCTTTTAACTTCATAATTTTAGGCTACAAAGAAACAATGTAAATGGCGAGAAGATAACATTGAACATGCCGCTTCTGAATTAATTTTAAGGCCGGGGATTGCCTATCACTTAAGTTTAGTAAAATAAACAATAAATCTGTCACTAAAAGCTAAACAACTACGCTTAAAATCTACTTTGAATTTTAACATGGCAATTTGAGATTTAAATTCAAAGTTCCAAACTGAATTCAGCATAAAATAAACGACTTTTAATGCCTTGGATGACTAAATTTAATGCCACTCTGTGTTTTAAGTTTTAGATTTAATGTGCAACATTTTGTGTTTTAATAAGCATTAATAGTATCATTTTTGTTTCTAGATGTTCCTAAATTACCAAATTTTACTTAATGTTGGTCATAAATTTAAATTACCTTTTTATTTCTTGTTTTAAGTAGAGCTGATTTCCCCACAATAACATTAGCACCAACAAAGTTGACCGATTTGGGATCAAATGTATAAGTGCTCCCATCATCGTCCTCGTCTTCATACTCATAATACTTGTCACTATCTGTTTCGTCATGCTCATAATGTGAATTCTGCTTATTATTAATGTTTGGTAGATGTGCTGGTCTTGGTTTGCTGTCATCGATGCTAATGATCATTGTATTACTTTCCGCTGGATGATAACTGCGAAGCTGCACAAATGGATTTCCACCATTGGTGACCACTGGTGAGTTGTTATTTGGCTGCTGATTGCAGTTGGATAATTTGTAATCTACTATTTTAGGTGGTTTAATTGTGACCGTGTCTTCAATGTGAGTTTTGGGTGGTTCACGAGGTACCGGCGTAATCGCTACAATTGGTTTCTGTGTTTCAGTTGGAGTGATGACAACCGTGTTTTCAACCGGCGTTGGTGTAGTATCAATTAAATTCAACACAGGTTTTGTTGTTTCAATTGGTGCCAAAACAGTCTGGATAGTTTCAACTGGTGCCAAAGCAATCTCTGTAGTCTCAGCTGGCACTGGAACCGGTTTTGTCGCCTCATCTGGTGCTGCAGTGCTCTTTGTAATTTCAGCTGGAACTATGACTGGATTTATAAATTCAACTTCTGCAACCGTTTTTGGAGGTTCAGGTTTGATATTAGAGAAGTTGGTGTTATTAACATTGGCACTGGCTACTAATGGTTTATGTGGCTGCTGCGATTTAGCGGTCAAATCCGAAAATGCATCGATGCGGCATCGGACACTGGAGGAAAAGTTCTCGTCAACTTCTGCTGGTGCTGAGTTTGAATTTGGCTGTGATTCGGTATCGTTGCTTGGCACTTTATTAATACAATTATTATGATTCATTGAATTATAGTTCGGTTCAGAATGCTCGTTAACTATAGGAGCTGTTCGACTTGCAGCAGGTCCTGTTTTTACCAGCGGTGCCAGCAGGGTTGGCTTTGGCACTGTAATTTTAGGTTTCACTGGTTTAACAACTCCACTTAATGGTGAATTTCCACCACCAGCTGCGACAACAACTAGAGCATTTTTATTTTCATCAGGATGCTCAAAAAGCTTCATGTACTCCCTTACTGTGTTCGGCAATGGATATTCTCCATTACTTTGCAAATTAGGACTGGAATTGTTAGTGTTTGCTGTCTTGTTATTGTTTGTAGTTTCCAGATTTTTCTTTGGAGTTTCAGCTGGTTGAGGTTTTGGCTGTTCGATAATAATAACGTTCTTCGATGATAAAAAGTCCTTTGGGATCATGAAACCACCTCGGTCAATGGCGGTCACATTGTCCATACTCCTAGCTCGTTTTAACTTAGTTGAATTTTGGAATTTCGAGTAGTGATTTGAATTTCTCATTGCATTTGCATTTTTCTCGTACAAACCTTTTGTTCGACCAACAAGACCATGGGTTAAGTTATCAGCTGAAGGACTGGAATGCTCATCATCACTTGAAACATCCAGCAAATGCTCCATGCTGGCCACACGACGAACCGGTGGACTTGGAGAAACAGGAGATGTGATATGATTTGCAAATCCACTAACAGCATCACCTTTCAGGGATAAAGTTATGAATTTTGCTTTTAATCGGTTGACTATACCAGGCCCATAATCATAGTCAGGGTCAAAATCGTCATCTTTTATAGTGTTGTAAGGATCATCGTTGCCATTTAAACCATCAATTTCATGCTGAATATCACTTTTGCCATTCATGAAATGCATGTCACCGTTTCTAACAGAAACACAGAGATCTCCCATTGCTTCTTTGCTATGATTTAGCTCTTTGATTCCTTGTTGGAATTGCATTGGAAATCCACCTATATCAAATAAATCAATACGATGAGTAACTGAAATTGAAAAGATAATGTCAAAAAAATACCAAAAATGAGGTGCAGTGAGCGAATTAGGTGTCAAAATTTATCTCAAATGTCAAATTTATTTTGTACGACTGAACAACACCGGTAAGTCAATTTTTTAAAACTAATTTAATCAAAAAAAAAAAAAATAAATAAAAACTTCTTACAGCTTTTAAAATTTTATTAAAAATAGTTTGATTTTGGGGTTTAAATTGCAAATTAAACGCTAAAAAACGGTTTTTGTATTTTGGTGTTTTGAAAGTTAAATTTAGTGGTTTAAATACTAAAATTGGATGACTTAAAATGCCAAAATAAGTGCTTATAATGGTAATTTTACATGTTAATAATCAATTTTGCTTTTCACGACACAAATAAATATTCCAAAGGCAGTACAAAACAAATTTCAAGTTCTAAATGTCAAACTTAATGCTGAAATCGATCCAACTCTGTCATTTAAAAATTGGCAAAGCACTTGAAACAAAGTTACAGCAGCACAGTGTATTCACTATTCCCATAAACAACTCAATTAAATTTCTTCTTAAACATTTTCCTTATAAGCTAATAAAAAAATAAATCTTGCTAATAAAAGTGAATGAAGCGTAAACTTAACTATTTGATAATCAAAATAAACAAACTTACACTTTGCTTCTCAAAACACTAACAACAAAAAAACTGAAACATTTGCATAGAAATCTAAATTGCTTTAAATCCTCCCAAAAACAAATAAAAGAGCAAATTTTAAACAATAGGAAAATGTCAACTTGAATAATAATTGCAAGCATGGCATCCTAACAGTGACACCAGCATACATATTGAATATATTGCATGTAGTATGTATGTATGTAGCCGTGTAACCGCCACCTCGCTCGGTCACTGCACTCGCCAGGCCTCCTTACTAAACTTACCTTGTCTTCCATCTGACACTCGCCAGCCATCCACCACCATCAAGTCATTAGACGTATCATGAGATTTTTTCTTCCCCTCTGCTGTTGTATCATTATTTCCCCCTTCACCACCACCTGACTGTGGTAGCCACGCTCTGATGACATCGTATTCATTGTTATTACTGCTTACCAATGGCTTATTTCTCCATGTTTGGCTCACTGATGCGTATTCACCACTGCCGCTTGTTGCCGAGCACAGGCCGCCTGCAGCCCCTGCGCCATCGACCGACGCTGACGACGACAGTTTATTTCCATATTGTTGCGCTTTAGTCATTGCAAAACCATTTAAACCACCATCAATTTCACTAATAATTTCAGTTCCACGATTCACTCCCGATTTAACTATTTTGCTGTTGTTGGGCACTGCATTTGCGTTTGAATTAGCAGTGGCAGTGTTGGCGTCTCCATGATGGTTGAACGGTGGCGCAGCGGAGGAAGATGGCTGTGTTGCGGCATTTTTTTCACGCTGAAGCAGCGAATTTGGCAGACGTATAAACACACGTTTCTGGAGTGTTTTACGTCGAATTAATTCCTTTTTCCACTCTGGCTGAGATTGGGAGGGGTCACACGTTGGGTCTACTGTAACAGCGGTCGGCGACCTGGGAATTTTCGACATTTTCCAAATTCTTTGTTATATTGGCAAAGGCAGTCGATCACAAAAGGAAGACAAATAACGATAACACATATCCTTCGCAAACATCAACCCATTACACAATTATTATTTTTTTTCTCCCCAGCTCAGCAAACTGATCACGATATTCCTCATTACAAATTTGCGCACATTTGACAAACACCCGCGCCTTATCGGATGAAACAATGATGATGAGATAAGTGGCTTTTTTTTCAAGTGCAAATTGAAACTTTATATTTGCAATTTTACATGGTTGGCAGTGGTGAATGGTGATGGTAGCAGCGGCTTGGCTTTTTTTTTCTTTCTTACAGTATAAACGACAACAACCACTTGTTTTGCTTCTTCTTACTCCATGGGTTTTGCTCTCTCTAAGTCCTTTGCTCTTTCTCCCCCTAACTTAACCCCCCTCTCCCTTTCCTTTTGATTTTTTTAACAGTCTCTATTCTTCTTTTTTTCGCTCTCCCCCTCTCCTATCTAATAAGCACACCATGGAAACGAGATCCGTGGCTCAACCTAGAAATCCTTGTTTATCAAAATGTTATTGTCGGTTGACTCCGAGCAGTGGCGCTGCAAATGTCAGCATTTCCTCCGGAGTTTGATCAATGCTCTCCCCACGCAAAATACAATGAGACGTTCGCACATACACTACAGTATACGATTACATGGAAATCCAATTACTAAACAGTAAATGTGACTCTGTGTCCTGTTCGTTTAATTTACAATGTGGTTTATTATGGTATAGTATAGTCAATTACTGTGTCGACGTCATGTGGATCACTGCCTACTTAAAAGTGTTAATTCTAAGATTTTTTTTTTACTTTTTTTGTTGGAGGATTATTTTTTTCTTCTTTTGCTAATTGACTTCAGTTTTCAAGAGATTTAAGAAGTTGAGGGTGTTTTAAGAGGGTCTATTAAGGAGATTTTCTTGTTTTTTTTCTCCCTTGAAGGGGTTTTATTTTAAAGTGCTCAATGATTATTCATTTAATCTAACTTAGTAGTCGGAAGGCCAGTTTTTTTGGGTGCAAAATATGTCAAATTTAAATCGATTGTAATTTATGATTAATTATATAACTAAATTTATTCACAGGAAAATTAATTCAACCATTATAAAATAAATTTGGTCACAAGAGAAGAACATAAATTTAGTCATAAATATAATACACTAATTACAATAAATAAGTTGACTTGATGACAATAAATAAATTAATCTGGCCACAAAAAAATAAATAAATTCAGTAAAAAAAAAAAAATAAATAAATTTATTCATCAAAATAAAAACAAATTTGGTTCAAAAAATTAATAAATTTTGTTACAAAAAAAAAACCAATTTGGTAAAAAGAAGTAATTTGATTATAAAAGCTAGGATTTATAATGTAATTCTTGATCACTAAAAAAATTAGGCACAAAAAAATTGATTCAAAAAAAAAAAAAAAACAAATTTGATTCAAAAAATAATTTTGCTATAAAAACTAGGATTTATAAAGTAAATCTTGATCACTTGAAAAAAAGGGCAAAGTTAAAGTACCGGTACAAAACCACTTGATTTTAAAATTCTAATTATACTGTATAGTTTAAAGTTACCGGTAGTTACTATACACTCTATCTTCAAAAGCTACAAATTACATGCTTCTATGACTAAATGTAAGTAAAAACGACAACTTTTGTATAAAATTATGTACAGCTTTATAAAATTTAATTGTATTCTCATGGATTAACAAAGTCGTCTTTAGAAATTATAATTAATGTCTGATTTGAATTTAGAATTAGATTAGGCATTTAAACTGCTGTACGTCACTCCCTTGCGACTGATAATAATCATTTTGACATTGATTGATAATCATATGGTCGACTACTTGAATATTTAATGTTTTGTATCACCCACAATTACGCTTTTGTCATTTTAACCTCGTTTAATGTTGTTTTTTATTCATTTTTTTAAATTTTCACATAAGTGCATAATTTTTATTTGATCGTGTTCATTTAATTCTAATTAACCATTTATAAACATGTTAGTTGTCTCGGCATTTTATTTATTGAATGTTGGTTTTTCCATTAAACATTTTTACTTTAATTTCTATATGAATGTGTTTCAACTTATACAATAACCTTAACATAATTATTCACTTTTAAATATGGGGCACACGTGCAGCTAGAAAATGACGTCACTTTTCGTCTAGTTTTTTTTATTATGAAAACCTGTTTAATTAAACTGTTGAGGTTTAAATAAAAACATATTACATTTACTGTCATTTGCAGTGCTAATTAAGAAACGAGACTAAATTATATTAGCTCCAATGACAATTTGTCCCATTTCTTTATTGCCAGATAAAAATTTCTATCAAAATAGTGAGATAAATGCAAGTTATGATTACATTGTTATTGAATGAATCATTGCAATAAAGTAAGCTTAGTTAGTGTAGTAAACTATTATTAAATTGTTTTAATAATTAATACAGTATAAAAGTGTTTATTGTAATATTTTATTATGTTTAAATGCTAATGTAATAGGTTTTTCCCGTGTAACTAATACTTGATTGTGCATTGCAATCATTTAGTACATATAATAGGAATGCTATTGTTTAAAATTTATTATTTATTCAAGAAATTACCACCCTTTAAAAAAGTGTAAAAAATTTATTATGGTAAATAAGGCAACAGATTCAGTACAGTACCGGTAGTGCAAAAACTAATATGTGCATAGGATTAATTTGTCTCATATACATTTCGATGATGTTTTAAGAAAAATGAAAGTTTACAGAGGGAGTTAGTAGAAATCAAATTGCTTTTTTAGATTTAATTTCAAGGTATTATTATATGTTGAAAATTTTAAATTTGGTCGATAAAGTAAATAGGGATCAGCCGTTACGCTTAAGTCTAAATAAGTTATAAGCGAGGTTTTAATCCGCCACCACTAGGTGGCAGTATATCATTATAAACAAAATTAAATAGCGATCAGCAGTTACGCTTAAATCAGCAACATTTTAAAAAAACGTTCCAATGCTAGTAAATAGCGATCAGCAGTTACGCTTAAATTATGAAGAGTCATACGGGAAATTCGAATGCATTTTGGTAGAAGATTGCTTGTGTGTTTGACAGTTTGTATGCGACAGTGAAGTAGGAAAGACTGATTTGGGTTCTTTGGTAAGAATTTAAGAGATAGTAATGTGATATTAAACTTGTTTTTTAGAGGAGTAACTGATTTTGTTATTAAGAATCATAATATAATGAGGAAGGTCTGTGGCTGTGAAGTGTAATGAAGAAAACGACATTGAGCACTCCATAACACGAATGATTCGAAAACACAGTAAAGAAAAAGCAGTTTACAATATTAACAACAGCAGCTATGACATTGAGCCTCAAAGTAAGTGTTTAACGTAAGTGTTAAAAGTAGAGTATTGTGTAACAAATGTTATAGTGTTTCTCTACTTATAATTCAGCGCTGCTATCAAGCCGTCGTGACTATTCGAAAGTCGTGAAATCGCCATTACGGGATGTTGAAGAAAAGAGTTTGTAGTACCAGTTATCTGATGATAAGAAAGCTGGTATTCCAATTAATTTATTCAGTAAGTTTAACTAGGTGAATATCTTGCATTACATGTAAGAAAAATTACATGTACTGTACATGGCAGCAAATTTAAAAGAGGCTCTGTATACTCATTGAGCAGTGAATCAGAGTGTGATAGTTAAGAAGAAGAGACTGATTGTGCTTCCTTGGTAAGAAATTAATTTAAGAAACAGTTTTGTGGGTACTGTCGTTTCTAAAAGTAACTAAACTTGTTTAGGAATCATAAACTGAACGATAAGGAAAGTCTAAAAGCAAAAATGATAGTTATGATCCTGTAGTGGATGCTATTTGCTTGGTAACTGTTGATCCAGTATCAGGTTTGCTCATGAAGTTTATAAAAGAAAACGACGTTGTGCACTTCTTAGCACGAATAATCCGAATACACGATAAAGAAAAACCAGTTAACAATATTAACAACTGCAACTGTGACTGAGCCTAAAAGTAAATCAATTTAGTATCTTTAATTTGGTATTTGCTTACCTTTAAATGATTTTGGCTAGATATCTAAGTCTTTGAGGAAGTGTACTAATTTATCAACGAACTCGTCTGTTTGTCTGCGACAGTGAAGTAGGAGAGACGGATTTGGATTCCTTGGTAAGAATTTAAGAAATAGCTATTTGATAGCCTTTTTTTTAAAAAGAAGTATCGGTAACCGATTTTGTTTTTAGGAATTGTATAATGAAGAAGGTCTGAAAGCTAAAGATGATGATAATTATGATTCTCAAGTGGTTGATATTTCTATTGTAACTTTTTATCCAGAAACGGCTTTAGATGTAAGTTTAATGAAGAAAACGACGTTGTGCACTCCGTAACCACAAATGCCAGGAAGATCCGAAGCGAGTATCACTTGCAAGTTTAAAAAATAAACGGTCAGTTCCTGTTCATAATAAGAAATTGGAGTCGACGGTGCTACCGCTTTAACAATTTAAGCTGGTTCCTGATTCTGTAAATTAAGGGCGGATATCATTAGTGAAATTGTGGATGGTAAACAACAACAGGAAAAGCGCATAAAGCTGGTGAAGTTATACTGGATAATAACTTTCTTTGAATTATTAAGTAACATGGGAGTAGCCGATCAGCATGTCAGTTTATAAAGTAAGTTGGACTTAAAAAATCGTTGTTTAAAAACATTCAAAATATAATATGAAATTATTGTTAGGTTTATCGAGGAATGACTGGTCTTACAGTTGGATTCTCTGCTGAATTTTTTGTTGTGGTAACCGATCAGCGTTTATATTCAGTTTGGTGAATAAATGAATCGCAATGTTTTAACATTGCCGTGAGTTATTACGGCTTGATTCAGGTTGTATTTGTTTGTTATCTTATTTTGTTGTTGGCTTATTTGTGACAGTGTATTTTTTTGTAGTTAAAAAATATGGTGTATAGTGGTATAGCGGTATGGTGTTACCAATGTGAATTTCGATTGCATCAGGTAGCGAGGAATCCTCTCAGAATATTGTGCCAAGTTTGGAGTTTTGAATAGGAAGAAATTCTAGCGTTTCTAAACCGGGTCTGTCTAGTGTTTACACTCAGGATGCCATGCAAAGTTTAGTATTCCGTAAATGGATTACTGAGCATCTGAATGAAGTAGGGTTTTAATTACCAAGTGCTCAGGTGCTTTTAAGGTGCTGAAAACTTTTCTTTAGTAGTTTTGTACGATAATCAGTAGTTAGCAGATAACAATTGATTTTGGTAAAACAGTAACAAAATTATAAGTTTACGTATATGTAGTAGGAATGAATGAGGTAATGCAGAATCAATCTCTGGCTGTTTTGAAGTTTTACAAAACTGATTTCTAATAGCACAGAACCAACCAGTAGCCGGTTTTAATTCATTTAGGTAAAACGAAACGAATCTAAAGAAATTAAAAGTGAAAATATTTTTTTGGCAAAGAATGTTCTTAGTTATGAGGTTTTTGAGCTAAGGTATTTGTTTACATTGATGTAAATGCATCTGAGCTTGGCTTTAAATTATTGCGTTATCTTATAAATTTTTAATTTGTTGTTTTAATTGCAGTTCGAGTCTGTTAAAATTAATCATTATGCTTTGATCACAGGAGACACACGCATTAACACCATTTTTCCTCAGACAGGACTTACTAAAAAAAAGATTTATTAATGTGCCGGTCAAAGCAACGTTTGTTGATGAAACTGTATGGAGATCTGTCTTTTTCTAACTTAAGTATTTCTTTATGTGAGTTGTATTTGAAGTATTTTAATTAATTATTTTGAATAATTTGTTGTAGAGTTGATATTTTCTCTTGAAAGAGAATGCTTTTTTTGAATAAGAAGCTTCAAAATGTAACTGTGTCTTCTGCTTTTGAAAAGCTACTGGCTGAAATTCGGCCATTACGTCTGACGGATCCAAGTGAGGAAGAAGTATCGCAGTGGCTGCAAAAAATTATTTTGCTTGTTGCACAAAAGGTAAGCTTGCACTTATTTATGAGTTCAGTATGTATCTGGGCGCTCATTTTTTTTTGGGCGCCCTACAGTCAGCGGAAGGGTCTGCATTTAAAATTGTTTTTTGGTCCCTTCCGCAGACTGTCCTGCCCCCTAAAAAGTGGGAGAAATTGCAGAATTTCCCCCCTCCCAGGGTGGTCCCAGGTAGTGTCGGCCCCCCCCCTGCCCCCCCATCAAGGGACCTCCCCCAGGCACTTTCTCTCTCAGCAAAACCCCCCTATTTACACTCGTTACAAACGTTTTTCCTTAGCACTAATGGCGATTTTACGACTATTGAGATATAAACTCATCATCTACGTCATTTTTTAACAGATCAGACTTATCAGTAAAATTTAGTAAAACTTAAAAGAATCTGCGTTTAACTTTGACTAAGTCATACGTCATTTACGATTTATTAATTTAGCTATTGTATTTTAAACGTTAAGTTTTCTTAATATTTCAACAATTTTTTTTTAAATGTTTACAGATCGTTTTGGGTGCAGTTGAAATAGTTGCCAACAATTCCACAGCAGCTGATCGATTGTAAATGACGGTGCTCTAATGATACAGTATGTGTTGTCGTACCAACTATTGACATCTTGTGCTAAAATAGATAGAAATCAAAGAAACAAGAAGCTTGGATATTTGGATATATAAACGATTAATAGGTAATAAGAAATACTTATCAATTTTTAGGTAAAATGTTCATCAACACAACCGTTTAGTTCTAAATTTAAAATGATTCTTTATCAACAGACCAAATTTTGCTCGGTTATTTTGCGTTTTATTAAGACTTAAGTGTCATATTTAAAAATTGCATGACACTAAATCTTGATGTTAAAACAATGATAATAACTTTATATTTGGTTCTGGTTTCTATGCACTCAATTTGGTTATCTTATTATATTTCTAATAGACACTTTAATGCTTGCAGTATAACATGAACATTTTACTATGGAATCAATTGAATAATATTGTTTCTGTATTTTTGTACCTTATTTTGAAACCAAAGTTGATCAGCATAAACTTTTGTTATTCTTAAGGGATCCAGTTGGTTACATAGAAGTCTATTCAGTCGTATCTTTTGGCTATACTGTATGAAGTCCACCTTAGTATCACCTTAGAATTCAGCTACGACAAGAACATAGAATCCAGATACGACCAGGGTACGACCAAAACTTGCAGGTTTTAGTTGAGTGTAAGTACCTTTTATCAGTTTTTGCTTTATTACTTTCCAATCTCTTATCTCTC
>JAAFCF010007112.1:5417984-5495112 GCA_013389785.1 Helicorthomorpha holstii | reverse complement strand
GTTTAGCCATAAACAAACAGAAATAACAAATATCAGATACCTAATAAAGCCATTACTATGCCATCTTTAAGAATTTGAATGGAACCTCTAGATATAAAATATAAAGCTTGAAGAACATCTCCACGTATTAATAAAGTATCTCCTGGTGGTGCATGTGTAGTTTTAAATTTCATAGAAATTGCTCTTAAGCAACCAGGACTTGCTCCTTTAAATGCTGAACAATTTTCAAGAAGATTGCGATTAAGATGAAGACAAATGTCTGCCTGAAGACATTCTGGAAAACCTTTCAGCACCTGTTTTTGAGTACAAAACAATTGAATTAAAACAGTCCAAAATTATTTTTCATTATTTTGGATGCAAACCATGTTCATATCAATCCCATTAGTATACGTCCAAGCATGTTGGAAATATTCTTCCAACTTCTGACGAAGAGGATTGGGAATTTGGTAGAACCTGATGAACTCCTTCACCCTCAGCATTTGGGTGTGATACCTGGCTGTTCCTGAGTATAAACGTTGAATAATGGCTGATACATTACCAAAAATACTGGCATACATTAAAGCTAAAAGAAAAAAAGATTTATTAGATTGATTAATGCTCTTGTTCATTTAAGAAAACTGCAACTGTTGAAAAAATCATAACTTTTTTATGGAAGATTTTAAGTTATTTTGGTCAAAACAGTACTAAATACTGTCAAATCATCAATTGGCTTTCTCAAAACATAAATTAAAATCCATTCCAAGTTAAAACAAATTCCAGAAATTGCAAAGAATAACTCTTGTCATAAAACTTACATCCAATTAACATAACGCAGATGGAAAAAATTTTCTCCAAATTGGTGGTAGGAGAAACATTTCCAAACCCAACACTAGTTAAGCTGCTGAAAGTGAAATATAAAGCAGTGACATATTTTGCTTTAATGTTGGGTCCACCATGAGAATTATTATAGTATTGATGAGTAGCATTAGCTAAATGATCTAACCAACCAATTTTTGGATTTAACGTTGGGCGTTCGGCATTGCCAATGGCATACCTTATAAAAAAAGCATTTAATTTCATATTTAAACTAACTTATAACAGTTAAAATAAACTTACCATATACAAGCTAACCAATGAGCAATCAAGGCAAATGTGGCCATTAATAGTAAAAGTACAGCAGCACCATATTCAGAGTAGCGGTCAATTTTTCGAGCCACTCTGACCAATCGAAGCAAGCGGGCAGTTTTAAGCAAACCAATAAGAGTTGTTGTCTAAAATTTTTAGAATTTTATTTTATTAACAATTACACAAAAACTTCTAAAGTACAATAACTGTTGACCATAACTAAAAAAAATGACAAAATAGTCATTATTAATTGCTGTAGACAATAGTACAATAGCCATTTGCTATTGGCAATTGAGTTAGAGTATTTTAGACAATACAATTTTGCTTTCAGTGACTAACTAACAGTTTTGGTCAATGTCAAATTTTGCTTTTAAGTCACTAAATTCAAAATTTTCAATTTATTTTCTTACCTCATCGGTTTCATAACCAAATAAAAGCAAATCAAAAGGAATGGCTGCCACCACATCAATTATAAACCATCCTTTCAGGTAATGGACTGCAATCTTCCCAGGATAACTAATTACTTCGTCGTTGGAATTGACGTAAGTTGTGCGAAAATTGATTAAAATATCTATGATAAACATGACGTCGACAAGAAGGTCGATGATGTCAATGGGATTTTCACCGTAGCGTTTGTGTTTTTTGCGCTGGTTTTCTTCGTTGAGCAAAAAAGCGGCGGAGTAAGGAGTGAAAATGGCGGTGTAGATGACTAGCAGCAATATTATCCAATCCCACACGGCTTTAAAGGGAGAATAATGAAGTATAGTCCACCGATGAATACGAGGCGTTTGTAATTTATAGTCTGGTAATACGTCTGCGCCCAATGACAACACCTGTCAACATCAAAAAAATATGTATCATTAAATAAGTTACTCGATATGGATAACAAATTGCTAATGGATTATACTAACTTAGTTTAGTCTCACTTTAAAAGTAATGTGTCAAATTTATTATATGTGCTAATTTATCACAAATGTCATCAGAATTGAATTTGTTATACAAAAGTATACCAAATTGCACTATGAGTTTGGAGTTCCTATTGATTAGTATTAAAAGCAATTCTAGATTTTGTAACATACATGGGGTCATGTATTGAAAACAGAAATGTCAATTTGTAGTATTGAAAGCAAGCATAAAAAACGGCCAATAAGAAACGATACAGAAATCAATGATAAGCAATGCAACTTGTTCCTGTTTTTTTACTGAAACATTTTACCAATAAATAAACAAAATCGATATCTTTGGTAAGCTAAGCAATTTATTCTAGTTTTTATTTCCAGCAACAGCATACACACTACTGTATATGTAAACATATATCTTATGATCTCCCTATACTTAAGTTAGAATAAGGACATTAAAAGATAAAACTGCATCAGTTTCAATAAATATTTGTCTCAATTCCTAATTGATAGTATAACTCAAAAAAGTTTGATTTTTGTAGCATTTTGAAATTTATTTAAAATGTGTCCATTTTGACTTAACAATTCAATGCTGCAAGTAGTTCACTACATTTTAGTCACTATTTTTGACTTTTAAAACAAAAATGTCATAATTTGTACTTTATGTGCATAATAATTCGCACGTTAAAAATCTAAAACAGTGTTTTAGACATTAAATTTACCCTTTAACAAGTTTAAAACTCGTTGGATTTTCAAGATACTAAATTTGGTGCACATAAAATTACCAATACACGCAACTGAAATAATAAAATTTAATGGTTTCTATTGGAACTTATTTTACCATAAGAAAAAAGGCTGTTTTATATTGTCACAATAATTTATATCTTCCCCTACATTTAACGTCAAAGTATAAAATGATATAAATTGACTGTTTTTCAGTTGATTAAACACCTTTGCTCCTATAATAGTAATACATCTTTATACCAGTGAAAACGTCTAAACATCTGAACCGGATTAATGCAGCAAAATAAATTTAGGTAAAGCCAGTCACGCCATATGACTGCAACAGAAAGTTCTTTAAAAACATGTTATTGCTAGAGTATGTTATTGATTTATTTCCATGCCACATGTTTGCCAAAAAGCGTTGCTTACACAATACAATTCGCCAACCAAGTTAAATTAGTTAAAGTCGTAAAACATAAACAAATCAATAGCAGAAAATGTATAAAAAAATTAGCTGTTGACAGCAATTTTACGTTTGAAATACGCCACCGAAAGATCTCAATAAAACATCTTGTGTTGGCAAATTTTCAATGTATAATTTTAGTAAATTTTAAAGCAGAACTGAGTGTATTAAATCTATTTTTTTTTTTGGGCGTCACCAGCAACGTACCCCAACAGCATTGCCATTCCCAACTGGACTTAGACCGTTTTGTTGGTGACCAATTCCATTCTCAGAACTGATACTGCGTTCAATAGGTGTAATGATGGTGCAATTAGCGTCACCTGGCACCGCTGTCACCACCACCACATCGTGACCGTCACTGATTAGACCCTCACCGTCATTGTTGTTATTATTACGAATCACATCACCGTTTAAGCTTCGATTACGCTTCCGATCTTTTATGGATCTTACACCACGAAACATGCTGGAGATTTGAGTAAACTTTAATCTGGTTTAACGCGCATGGCGACCACCGCTCAACTGGCTGGAAAATCGGAAACTCAACTTTCCATCAGCAAAATTTTCGGCTATGTCTGTGGCCAAACGCCGAGTTGCTTAGACTAATAAGAAATGAGATGGGAAAGGGCATTGCACCCAGACTCAACTCTCAACACACTTTACTGAACTGTATGCGCAAAAATATTCTAACAAGGACTGCGCGCGCTCTGGATAACTATTAATGGAGCTGAGGAGCCGCGTCGCTTTAAGGCAATGCTGCATTGCAGTCGCTATGAAACCTAAAGCCTTCACAACTTCACACGAAACCAATACCATTCCCCTCTATACCAATAACTATCTCTTAAATTACTGGTTTTATTATACGAAGCCTAACAATTTTAAAACCATTTTTTTACTCAAGTTACCAACAAAGCTACGTTTGGCCTTTGTGTAATTTGGCTAAGCGCGTGGCAACGTTTAAAATCAATTTTCTTATATACTACTTTTGCAACTCCTACGTGAAATGTGCTTGGTTTACATTACAGCCAGTGCTTATTGATTAAAATTAGTATAGCCGATTCTGCAGCTCACTTGGTAAAACACGAAATTGGGAACGCCAACGCTTACTCTCTACCGGATGATTTTATACACTGGAACACTTTTTTCCCTCTTTGCACGAAAAAACGGGAATAAACGCCATTGGAACTCTTAACATAGTCTCATTTCTTTATAAAGACAATAAAAATCAATGCTCCAATTATAAAATAACCCGGTATAAATAAGGCTATTGTTTCATGAGGAAACTTTTTTCATAACCGGAAATTTAACACAAGAACATTAAGCTATTTAAACAAAAACATTGCATTTTTATGTTGTTGTAAAACAAAAGCAATATCACGATACTATGGTCAAAGGATTTATCGATTTAGTGTTGATTTATAGCCAATTGTACATCGGTAAACTGAAATGTTTTCTTTAGTAAACGTTTACTTATTGATTTTATAGGCTTTAGCAACAAAAAGACTTTTTGTAATGTAATTCACTGCTTCTGACTTTTCTTACCAATACAATAAAGTATCACAGTTGCATAAACTGTGGCTCGCGCTCCCCTTATGCATCTCTTAATTGCTCAACTGGTTAATTTAGATGACGAAACAATTTAAATTGATAAAAAAAATTATTTTTTCAATTTAAAGAGTCACTCACTCTTGTGGCTGTGCTTTGTCGCTTGAAACTCGTTGCCAATTCATAATCGCTGTCATTGATGCTGCGTGTGAACCCATCACCAATTTTATTGAGACTTTTTGGATCATTAATATCATCGTCATCAGTGTCATTATCACTTTTTTGGTCAACATCAATCAGCTCGTTGGTCGTGACTGCAGGTATAAGTGTGTACCCAGCACGCGACGATGCCGATGAAACCGACTGCCATCTTCGAGAATGCTTCGGTAGCTTATCGAGCGATGGCGGTGGCAGTGAATTTGTTTGTCGTAAAAGCTGCTTTATCGGCGAGTGCATGACATGGTTACCCATAGAATCCTCATGTCCATTTTCACTCAAATTTGCATTTGCACCATTGAAATTATTATGATGACAATAACGAGAATTTAAAATATTATTAGATTTCTCCCCATTAGAAATCGCATGCAGGTTGATCTCCATGAATTGATTTTTGAGAGTGTTATGGATAGTAACTATGGCCAATATTTACGAAATATTTCCCATAACAAACCACACTGCTCTTGTGCCACTTTTGAACATTTGACATTTTTTGGGTTTGAAAAGCAAAACACGGTTAATTAACTAACGATATGCATACAGTAATGACTAACTATTATTCAATCAAATAGTAAGTCTTAATTGACTTGTCGAAATTGATGGTTGAAATTAATGTCACACTAAACACGTCACTATATTATTTCTCGGAGCTGTAATGATTTTCAGTCAAGTGGGTGGAGTAAAAAGGTCGAGATATAATAGCAATCCCGTTAAATCGACCAGAGCAGCTGCTGAAAGTGGATCTTATTCAATTTTAAACATCAGGTATTTTAGAGTTGTTACTTTGCAAAAATAGTGACTTCTTCTAAGCTTTTTTATTAACAAGCTACTGTAAATAGAGCTTAGCAAAATAAAATCGGTAAATATTTTTAACTTCTGCTTCCATATAACTGACAATGATGAAATTTGCCAGATGATCTCATAAAGATATTAAAACTTCAGCATACTTTGTTGACACAGTTATTGTTCTGAAAATCAATTAACTTTTTTTTATAATTTAAGCACTTCAAAATGCTTTAAGATGTTGTGGTTTTCAAAACTAGAGTGTTTCACAATAGTCGAATATTGTAAAAGAGATCCACTGTTACTTTTAAAAGTTTTTTAAAAAAAAGTTACTAAACACAAACACACACAGCAGTTGTCCCAGACAACGACGTGGAGCTTCCTTTCACATGACAACACAAATGTCAAAATACTTTTATATATCTAAATAATCTACTTAATTTCATCAAATAATTATGAGACAAATTGACTAGAGTAGTGCGAATTTTCATCAACTAATATCAATCAATATAAAGGAGGATCAACACGTGCAATGCCAATCAATACGCGTTATAACCATAGAAACAATGTTAAAATAATAATTAATAGAGAAATGTCAAAATTTAAATTGTCAGGTTTACTTTGCAAAGTTTAAAAACTTTAAGAATCAATTTGAAACACGATTTTTATTGATTAACGCGTAGTACCGACCAGCACATAAAATAATCATAACTATAAAAATTGTCAAATTTAACTAACATTTCACAAAAAAAAATGTTAACGCCGACTAACTCGGAAATTTCCAGGTAATTGTTGACACCGTGCAATCAACGTTTTAATTTAAATAAAAGTTCACTAAAATCAATATTAAGTCACTCAGCAACAACTCACATAATTTTCCTTATGATTTTCACAAATAAAAAATAATCACAGTCACCAAACACTTCAAAAGTCAAAGTAGCAATTGCTTACTTTAACTTTAAACCGAACTTCCAATTAAAAATTTCATTTGCTATTTGCATTTCAATTTTGAAATAGCAACTCGGTTTTTCAGCTGTCAACTAATATAGTAAAAAAGCAACCACTCGCCAGGACCGGTATTTGGTTTTGTACAACTGCCACTTGCAAATGCTCCTTTTTATACCAAATCCAGTACAGTTATCTTTTGTTACGCGAGGTATAAAAATGCTCATATTTTTTTTTTGAATATGACTCGATCAATGAAATTGCATGACCATATCAGTGTGATATTGTGCCAACAAGGCTCATTTTCAAACGGCAGAGGAGGTAGTCATAAAAAACACCACCCAGCCATGACTTAAAAATGACGTTTAACTAATTGCAGTACCCACATACTACTTTATACACGACCAGTTATAAATTTATAATTGGTCAACAATAAAATACACATACAACGCAATTCTTTACCATGCAAACTTCAGTCCAATACATTGGAGAATTGATTGATTTAAGTTAAATTGTCTTAGGCATTGCCATGTGTTTTGCAGTTCGATAAGTGGCATTTTATCAAACTTTTAGATTACTTTTTTTTCTTTGTATTTTTTTAGATGTACATGGTATTTATGAGACTGTACATGTCTAATAACATGTCTGGTTGCATGTTTATAGTTTTACAAGTGGTCACCATGACCAACTAGACGCTGCATTGCGGTTTGATAAATTACTTAGTGCCAAAATAGGTACGTTTGGCACCTATAATGAAAAATGTAAAGGTCGATATTTATTTTGTGACAACTTGGAAATAACTACAATACATACTCAAAATATTGTACGACATAAGTACTTCTTGCTTTATCATTGTCAAATTTAAAGTGCCTTATAACAAGGTGGAACAACTGTTAAAACCTTGTTAAATGCCGTTTTAACTAAGAATCTCAAAAAAGTTAAACAAAATTGTCTAATGTTGTTAAAAATTAGCCAAACTTTATAAAAACTTTAGTAAATCTACCATATATTGACGGTGCAATAATAGCAAAAATTAATGATAAAATCTGTCATTTTTATGTTAATAATTAGTCAGAAAAATTTCAAAACTATTAAAGTTACAAGTTTGGCAACAAAGTTTGCCAAAAGTTGACCTAATACGCCATTATTGACCAAATAGACCAAACATAATAAGCCAGTAAATACAAAAGCTTACTAAAATGTAAAACATGTAATAAATAGCCCAAATACGCCAGATATTGTCAAAACATTCCAGAAACTGTCACAAAATGCCAAATTTATTAAATTTCAACGATTATCCAAATGAGACAAGGCACCACGAATTGTCAATAATTAACAGCACATAACAATAAGCTACCAAGGTTAAGTCTAGTAATTTATTATTGTGTCAAGTATTTCAAATTACCTTAGTAGAAAACTAATCGTAATACTAGCACACACAACATGCCAATAAATTACGTAAACATGCCATAAAATTGTCTAAAATATTGATTTTTAGTAAAAGCGTTACAGCCTCCATTAATCATCCTTTTAAGCATCTTTTCCCCATTGTTAAACACAACAAAGCCTGCAATTTCAGTTAAGCTATGTACACTGTAATCAGCCATAGCCAGTGCTAAATGAATGCACTGTCAATAAGCTTTCAATAATGACAATTTGGAGATACCAGCTGCACAAATATTTGCAAGGTAAACATTTACGTAAAACATTACGTAATCTAGTAGCTGGTCAGCTGTCTTTCCTAATATTTTATACATTTATTTCCATTTCCTCTCGCAGCAGTTTCTTGTCAGTTACATAAGTTAGTAATGACTGTGCGTCATCTTACTTTTGCTCTTTCCAGGTCCTAAACCGCCCAGCACAATTGTCAATTGCTAACCATCTATTTAATAATACGTTGGCAACTTCCACTAGTAAGTATCACAATACACGTTATACAATAGTCAAACCGGAAACCGGGTCCTATATATTCTATTCAACGAAAAGAGACCATTAGTGCACCATTTTGGCACCACAAACAAAATACTGTACTTTAATACATTTATTTGTGCTATGACCTTGGCGTCTCATTTGATAAACATAGAAACCAAACAGAAAGCCAAACTGTATAAGTGGATTATATAATGCAGACAATTGCTGTATCCTTGCTAATCTCAACATAGTTTTAATGTTAAACATTGTTTGTTGTTCATTAGAGCGTTTATATTACTCTAACAACCCGTTAAAGGCTACAAATTAATTTTTATGTCTTCAACAATGGCGTAAAATAGAGATAAAATATTATGACAAGCCAATGAAGCCAAAACCAATATTTTTTCTAGGCCACAAAGAATTTTCCAATTGATCTGTTTAAATTTAGTAAAGCTAAATGTGGCCTTGTGAATTATAGACACTAAATAAAGTTTATAAAACCCCAGATTTAAGGCTTTGTTAGTGAACAAAATGCCCTTCTTGAAAAATTACATTTTCAATGTTTTAAAAATCTAATTTTGTCGTTTTAAATAATAAATCAAATTTCGGGCTTGTGCATGTTTTATTCCAACATTTTGAAATCCAATTTTTAAATTTACTTATGCCATGTTTATATGTTTGAGAAAGCAATTTCATGTAAAGTACGTCCAGTGTTTTGAGTGGTTGTCATAGAAACAACTAAAACTCTCACTACACCATGGATTTGTAATTTATTCATCCAATGTAGCAATTTTCTGCAACTATAGGCATTTCACAGTAACAAGCACCATTTCCAGCTTCAAAAAACACAATTATGTTTTAGTCAATACTGTATTCACTATGCATTTTGATATGCACAGCAACTAAAATCGCGTATCATGTTTACCACGGCCATAATAATACGCTGGAATAATACAGGCCGTCCTTGAAACCATATTTTTGTAACAAAATAAAAGATGAACAAATTTGATATTGTAATTAATTAAAATCTTTGTACAATACATTACCCATTTATTATTGGTACAATAGCAGATAAGTAATTGATAAGTCATGGACCGGAGTAACTGATAGGCCCTGATTATATGAGCAATAACATTTAATTCTGGCAAAAATTGAGTAATTTGATGGAACAGAAAGTTGGTTCCACAAGTATAACCTAACATAACAAAATATCGACGATATAAACTAAACTAACTAAAACTAATTCTGATTAATTATGGATAAATGTATTTATAAAAACCATCACATATTTGTTCTACGGTTAATTAACCACATATACAACACTAAACTACATCAAAATTGACCAGAAATAACAAACCTGATTGCATTTCAATTATTACTGGTTAAAAATACTGCAGTACTAAAACTTAGATTATCAATTAAATTCTTCTGTACCATATTGAGTTTGTGATAACGATGTAAAACCAAAAATTAATGGAAAATACACATTATGTACACTGAAATTAGTGTAGATCTTCAACAATTTTACTGATGACTTTTGCAACAGTAATTAATTACCATGCAATAAATAACTTACTTTAAGAAAATTAAAAAATGTGGGTTTGACTTACCCAATTGTCAATTCTCACCTGGGCAACTTTTTCTCTGATGTGCGTTTTGTTTTCTACTGATGACTGCTGCATATCCCTTAGGATGTATTTACTGGTTGACGATGAATGACTATTGTCCTTGTAACGTCCGGTGCCATCCTGAGTCACATTACTCAGACTTGGAGATTTCCCACGAATATTCGCTCGGTACCTCGATAAGTCCGATTCGGAGGAGACATTGGGCATCATTTTCACAACACTATTACCTGTTAACAACGTTTTTAAACTTAATTAGTTTAAAGCTCAAATAAATTCAATCTAAAACCAAGAACTTACGAGCTAATGAACCATCATGATTTCTGTAGGGCGAATGAACACCAGTGCTAAACACTAAAATAAACATTGAAATCAGTTTTTAAATTCAATTTCAAGCTCACATTGCATTCTATTTGCCAAATTGTAGTGATATTGGTTTCTTAATAACATTATTTCTTAAATTGCACTTTAAAGTTTAAGCTCTCAAAATCGTTTTCTGATTGAAATTTGGAAACCTTATTTGTGCATCATAACCTATAAGGCATGTTTACCTTCAATGTGAGCAAGGGTAAATGCCCTTCGTCTCCTGTATCCGAAAGGCCCACCTGGTCCTTGATGTACTGTATATAACAACACACAACGTATAGATATACAGGTATATTATATATGTGGAGTTTACACCTATCAGCCAATATGAAATAAAAGAGCCGAAATATTAAAAAAAATCAATAAAATGGCCACAAGTAGATATAAAAACCAAAAGTAGGAGCCCATAACTCTTAGCATACATTTAACAAGCACTTCATGCATAATTGTATACGGTTAATAGACCTAACAACAATAAACAATGTTAAAACCTTAATTATAAAACTAAATTAATGCAACTACTATCAAATTGCAAAATATTATAGTGAACAATTCTATAATGCAAATAATAATTAATTATTATGCTCCTACTTTTAAAGTTTTTTAATTTTTGGCAATTAATAATAAACCTTTAAATTGCTCTCCAATGGACTGAAGACTTACCATTCTTAATTAACAATAATAAATGTTAATTTCATGCAGTTGTGGTCACCATAAAATATATCAATCAAAATAAGCAATCTGCAATAGTTTGAGCAACAAAAACGATTACTTAATCATGCATAACTTAACATATTCACATAACAACTTACAAAATAGTCAAATTGTCCATTTTTCAGTTGCAGTAAATTGGCATAACAGTTCGACTAATTAATAAGTGCTGTAACTTTGTTTGGTAAATATGTTGCAGGCAAGTTTTATCCCAAAAACATTCATGCATAAGTTCACAAAAGGCTGTCCCTGTGGCACTTACCTCGATTAACTTCGATGACACGTAACCCAATAACTTTCCATACAGTACTGTTAAAATTTTTGAATTCTTTCTAGTAAAACGTTAAAAACTCACTGTTAGCCAAGGTGGCCGACCTGGCAGGAAAATCCTTGCCACTGGCGGATTGTTTTCTTGACTGGTGTTGTTGATTAGCCGCTTCAGACGATATCACAGCCACTTCGCACAAGTCTGTTTGCATGGTGCGGTCTGCCAATAAACATATTTAATTAATTAGCTTAAAAGCAATAGTAACATGGGTGTAATAATACCACTTAATGGCAAATGACACACTGTTTGGCAATTTAATTTTTTATGATGGTGGTTTATTGCTGTTTTGTCAATTGGCAATTTTTGGTAACCCAATTATTTATAATGCAATTGCTTTAATGACAACTTTCAGTTAGTTCACTCAATTAGGATTTATGTAAAATGTTAGCTTACCACAGTATGTTTAACATTAGCCATTAAGTGGTTAATCAAAATATGCACTTCGCTTTTTATCATTTTAATCTGCTTGTATGATAAAATTACCATCGTATCCAGTCTCTCCATGGATAGGAGTATTTGTAGATGAAAGAAATGAAACCTGATTTAGTGGCACTGTTTCTCCTGTTGTTCCATCACCATCCATTGTGGACCATATTCGGGCAGAAGCAGCTTGTGCTGTTGCTTTTTCTTTTGCAGCGCTGGAAGGCATTCGAAGTTTGATGGACCGACCTCGATCTATAAATTGCAACAAACAAATAAATGAAATTTGTAAAACACTAAAACTTTTCAATAGTTGAGGCAAATAAAAGCAAAGAAAGCATTTAATTTTTTTCTCTTTCAGCAAAACAATAAAAATAAAGTTTTTTAAAGTTGCACTAAAACGAAGATACAAACTCAAGTGTTTACAAAGCTATTATTATGCCAGTTAAGGCAATAGCAAATTCATAAATATATTTTTTCGTAAAATGCAAGTTATGTACAGCAAAATTAAAAACAAAATTATTTTTAAAACTCAAAGCAAATATTTCATAATAAATACAGAACTTTAATTAAAACTGATTACATTTCTTTGCTTTTTGAAGAATATTAAAGAGAAAAATTAAAAGTTTTAATCAAATATTGCACCAGTGACAAAGTCATGCCAGCAATAACAAAAATACAAAGCATTTTGTGTCGTTACATCCATAAAGTCGGTAATATAGGTGAAGAAAAGTCCTTAGGGTAAAAGTTGGTGGAAGACATTCTGTCAATTAAAATTAAATAGGCGGAGAAAATGTGGAATTCGTAAAATGCAAGGAATTTAAAAAGTAAGGGCACTCTTTAAATAAAAAACGATGATGAGATTAAAGTTATTTTCAATGCCAAAGAAAGTCACTCATTTCAAAATCACTTTCACATTCTGTAGTCACCTATTGTAGTACAGTATTTTACAACAACCAATAAATTTCTTTCAATAACAAAAGATCATTTTCCACAAAATGGTCCAAGGCTGACCTCTCTGAAACAAAAGAAAAGATTTGGAACATGCTCAAGGTACCTGTTCTGCTTTTTTAAATTTTTGACCTGCATCAGTTGCCAAACATCAACTTAAAATCGGGCATGATTGATAAAATTGAGAATAAAAATAGGTACCTTTTTAAACCGGTACATACATAAATATTGCAGTAAAATTCTGCAGTTTTATGTTGACTGGTTAAGTGAAAAATTTGCATAAATTTGGCAGTGAAAGTAATTTCTCTTACTACACAATTTTATTTAAAAATTTCCCTCACTTAGAAAATGCCTCTCATAAAATTATGGTATATATTATTGAAATACTGTAAATTGTGCCAATAAAATTGAAATTGTCTAGAGTGCTGAAATGAGTTTAAGAAATGGTTAATAATGAATAAAAACTCCTTGCATGCCTGCAAAAAAACGTTAAGGTAATTTAATTTAAGAAAAACACACACACACACAAATAAATAAAAAACTCTCTCTGTTTCAGAGATGAAGAAAAAAAAAACCCCTTCTGCAAATGAATTGCATCAAAATTTAATGTGTTAATGCTTGCTGTAAAAAGCGAAATAAAAGGCGCTGTTTCTACGTTATAATAAATAGCTAAACAGTTTCGTATTTTCTTACCAGAGCATCAAAAGTCTTTCAAACTATAAAGAAAAAACTAAGAAAAGAAAGCCAAATGGAATAGAAACAACAGATACACGTAACAATATTCCATTATGCTTTTGTTGGTATTTTTACATTAAAAAACCACGATTTGTGACAATTAAATAATAAATGCCTAAACACTTTTAAGGTGAAAAGCATTTATTAACTTTAAATTTAATGTTTTTATTATATTAGTTACTAGAAATTTATAAAATTTATTGGAGCATTACTTAGATGTTTTATGTCAAAATGAAAAGTGTGTTTACAAAGTGTGGGAAATTAACCAAGCAAGAACATATGGAGAAATCAGTGAATGTCTACCATTTCTTGCCAGCAGCCATTATGAAATGTTTGCACACATCAATGCAAACAAATTATTCAAGTTTGCCTAATACTTGTGCAATGAACTATAAGTTTATGTCTATTGACACTGCTGCCATTCTCTGGTACTTCAATAGAAAAAGTAAAGGTAAGTTAGCATATCACAATGCATAATTAATAGCTAAGCTTAGATATTTGTCAAATAACTAATGACAAATGCAGTATTAAAATAGCAATGAAATGAAACAATTCAAAGGAATAACTTAAGTTTATACTGGAAATTGACATTTAATGATTTCATCGTTTTTGTACTGTTTTAAGTAGACCTTATTATTATGGTGCCTGATTACTCATTGATTAGCATCATCCATCATCTAAATTGTGTACTGTATTTACAAATTCAGGATTTTTTATCCAAAATAAAATACTTTCTTATACTAGACTTAAGCAAAAAGTACCTTATTTTGGAACACATCTAATCCATTAGCCTTACAAACCACATAACTCAATAGATTTGCATTAAACTTGTACAAGATTGCTTTTCACCTCAAGGGAAATACAGCACAAAAAACCACAAATTAATTAATATTTCATTGTACAGAATGCTCAAAAAGTTACTGTGCACATTTGGATGACTACATTTTATTTATAAAAAAAAAACCATCAAATCAGAATTTTTTTTATAATTTTGTAAATTCGTATATCTGTATTAGACGATACTGTAAATATCAGTCAAAATCAAAAAATAATTTGAATTCAAGTAATGAATGTTTACTGATTTTACTTTTAGATTTAATAAATTTAACAGTAAATTTATCCAACAAGAAGACAAAATTGAATTACAAGTGTAAATTGTGTTATTTTGATACTCTTTTCTGCTGGCAGATTCTCCATCAATTTTTCTTCCTAACTGAATAAACTTGACTTATTAAAAAGAATCGAGCTTTTAGTGACAGCTACCAATTTACTTTGACATTGCAATTTATTATCCCGTAGGCACGTCCTCAAATCAAATTTAACTTAAATAAAAAATTAACCAAAAAAATAAAAAAAACTAAGGGCAATAGAAATCAAGGAAAAAAAACAGCTTTTTAGCTACTATTGATTCTGCAACTACAGAAATGGACTGGAAAATAAATTAAAAAAGCAATAATTAAAAACTGTCTAATTGTAAAAATGTGAGAAATGCTACTCGTGCCAAAATGAGCAAAAAAAATCTATTATTGAGATTTGAAATGAGATGGGTATTTAACAATGAAAAATTATTGTTTCATGCTTATGTTGGCGTCAGTGGAGTTAGTTTAGTAACTATTGGAAATTTCCATGCGTTAAACTATTAGACCTTTGGTTTTAAAGCATACCCCTCAGTGGTCAGTAACTTAGTTAGTGAAAATAGAGACTATGGCATGGATTTTTACCCATTTAGCATTTTAGGCAACTTTTAAGACACTGAAATGCTTCCTAAAACCATTTTTTGCATCTTCAAACGTCGCTTTAAAATACAAAAGCTGTGTTATAAATAATTTCACATGCCATGATTTCTATAAACCCTATTTCCGCCACTGTCGATGACTAAATTATGCCATAACAGATGCCGGTTGTGTCTGGCATTCATCCAAAATGTGATTAATTATAAATTTATTAGTAGCACAGATGTAAGTAATCGTGTATTGAAGGAGATGAGAAGTGATGGCGGTGGGATTAAGGGAGAGTGGGGAAGTGGAGTGATTGAGGAAAATTGTTTAGACTTTGAATAAAAATGTTTGTTAAAAGTTGATATTAATATATAAACCTTCGGAGATTGGAGACGACGATCTACGTACAACCGGTTCCCTATCCTCATTTCTAAGACTACCCCTCGAAGTCCTGAAAAGACCGGCCCTTCTGAGCTTCATCCAGCCCAGAAGTCCTGACCCTTGTAGAATTACAACAAAAAGAAAACGCTCTTAATCATTACAATAAATTATTATTAATTAAATTTTTTTTGTCTGGTTTTCGAAATTTAAATTAATTAAAAAGGATTTTTGTATTATATGTTATAACATTTAGCAGACGAATAATAAAACAACAAACATGTTCAACATTAAGAATTTAAATTCAAATTTCTTAACCGTTTAACTTACGAAGCCGGTGATTCTTTAAAGGGGTGATGGAGGGCCCACTACTCTCGGTTTCTTCACCCTTGTAGGGGGCTTCGGTCACGTCCTCGAAATTTAAAATGTACATGCAAACGTCCCCAGACTCACTACGAATGGGTGCAATCAACTCACTGCAAAGAAATTTGCTCCCTGAAAATAACAATAAAAAAGATAAATAGAAACATCAAGGTTAAGGCTACACTTTAAGATTAATAAAAAACAAATGTAAGAAAACAGCAATTTTTATGTCAAATATAACAAATGAGATTAAATCCAATTACTTTCAATAGCAATTTATCCCGTTTCTTTCTTGCAATTAAAAACCATCACCTGGTATATTTTGTGACTTAAAAAGTTTATTTTAGTTTCTAAAACAAAGTTTAGTCGACAAAAACATTGTTTTCTATATCATAAAAGTTAATTTTGTGCTGTAAATCCAATATTAGATTGTGGATAAATTTGGCACTGACAACTATAAATATCTTATTTATTGGCAATGCTATATTTACGAGTTGAAGCATAAACGTCTACATTGCGTTTTGACATTTTATTTAGCTATATTTAGCTGCCATAGCAGATGTAATACCGGTACAACATACAAGTATAAGTTATTATGGTGGTAAAGTGGCGTATGCATGAACGGTGGTTGCCACGTACCTGACAATTGCTGCTCATAAATAACTTTCATTATTTTTCAGAACTTATAGTGGAAATGCAATGAAGTGTAATGGTGATGCTCTCAGTAAGAACTTTAAGCGCAATGCTAATTGCTGATACATTGGAAGATTAATCTGACATAAGTCTGCTGGATTAATCTTGCATGTTTCCATCAAACGGTTCAAATACAGCACTTCAATTTATAGAGGGATTAAATCATATTTTATAATAGGGATTATGTAAGTGTTGAATGATGTCAAACTTTATATGTCAGATTAACATAAAAATTTCAATGTTAACTAAAACTATTGTACGTTGTTATTATTAATGAAATAATTATCCCATTGCAATGTGCACAGTAGAAATTTAACGTTAATTATTCAATTATGTAAATAAAATAATAGAATCCCTAAAATAACAGAAACTTTTACCAAAATAACAAAAATTCTCACTAAAATAATAAAATTTTCACCAAAATAACAGACTTTTTCACCAAAATATCAGAATTTCACACGATCATGGTCATTTAACCAAAAACATTTCATTTAAAACAGAAATGGTTATCCAAAGCTTATAAAATGTCAACCCAATATGACAATCATAAAAGTAACCACACAAAAGTCACCCAAAACATGCACATTTCACCCAAAATCATCAAATATCACAAAATATCAATAGAAATTCATCTTAATTTTTATCAATAAATCTCCAAATTTGCAAACCAATGTGCACATCATTACAAAATATTAAATTACCACAAAAAATAAATCTATAGATTTATTATAGCATCTTCAATTTCCCACTTACATAACAAAATTTCTGATAAAAAATCAAAAATTTTAAACAACTTTGAAAACGATTATCAAGCCAATAAATTATCATAAAAATAATCAATAAGTTTATGCACTTTACATATTAAATCCAAAGTGCTTAAACCTTGAAATTTAGTTTAAAGTCGTTGCTATACCATAAATAAATCATCAGGAAAAGAAGATATTGAAGTTTTTTTTATGATTTTTTCTTATTTCTTAGCTTTATTACCAATTCATCGGATAACTAATAAAACTTTAACGACTTAATGACGTAACACGTAAGCTTTCCATAAACTTTTCATACAATTCATCGCCCACAAGACAGTTCAAACTTAAAAGCCACTTGCAAAACGTTCAACACACTTTTTTCCAATCAACTTGCTTGTTATATTCAACCGTGACGTCAATGGTTAAGCAGATGTGAAAAATGAAAATTAGACATTATTTTTCTACCCTACTTCTCCCTCCCCCACACTTCACTGTTTATACTTTAAGAATATAAGCTGCTTCAACACTTCCTTTTTGTAAAACTGAATTTTCATGCAGTAAAATGTTGCTTTTATTTTCTGAACAAACATACTCAATAAGCATGTGCAATATTGCAAAAAAACCACAAAAAATGACTATAAATCGTTCAACAAACTCCTAAAATATGGTACAATCGCATTTTCTAACATTTTAGGGAAAAAACATGTTTTCTTTTTACTTTACTCAGAGCCATTTCCATTCTAAGCACAAAACTGATGCTATGGGCATCTTAATATGCTGATTTTATACAGGGTGATCATAAGATAGACTTGGCTTGTACATGTTTGCAATAGAGAAACAAGAATAATATCAATTGCAAAGCATGCAATTTATTCCTGTTTCTTTTATGGTCACTCTGTACTGTACATTGCTTGCAACATTTCCCAAATGTCATTTCCACCAATCATAAATTGAGATTTATTTCGACACGTGGCCTTTTGAAAACATGCAACACATATAAAAATGCCCCTCACAAATTTACATAAACAATGCCCTTCCCCTTAACAGAATTTTCCATAAAAAATCCTGTAGTCTAAAGTTACAAAATGAACCTTATATCACACATGCGTAATCCAGCTCTCGATATTTTGTAAATCATGATTTGAATTTCAAGTTGGCTTAAATTTTACGCTGTATTATATTAGAGTTCAGTAATGTACTGTATTATGTATTTATTTAGCTCCACCCATTGAATTAATGTCAGAAGGATGATCATGAGAGAACACAAAATCAATGCTGTAACTGTAAACTGTAAACGGGTACTGTCATTGATCGCCCTGTCAACAGTCTCACCTTATAAGTTATTTCCCCTCGTCCCTTCTCAATAATATACTCAAATACACATAAAATACACTATGAAATGTGGGTGTAAAAAGGGATGCTTCTGCTAGGGGTGATGGAAGATGAGCAGAAGAATAGATGATGATACAATGTTAAAATTCGGGTGTCGTTTGGTGTGGTTTTACAGTGTAATTCGTTTGACATGATTGTAGTGAAAGTGAAGAAAGGTGCGCAGATGGCACCAGACATCAAGTACTGTACATGGTGCCAACAAAAATCTTCATGTCTACTGTAGTGCATACCAATCATTGATCATCAAATAAATACGCACTACCTTTACTCTCTATTAAGACGAAAAGGAAAATACGGTATTAAACACGTACTGTACGCTTCAATAAATCGTAATCAATTCACTGTGGAATTTATTTAAATTGAAATACTACGTCTACCCATAGCAACAATGAATGACACACATCTTTAAATTTTGAATGGAGAAATCGATTTTGAGGAACTGCGCAGTTCAAAAGCACAAGCAAAATTGCACTACAGTAGTTCGCATGCGCAAAAGTAGACACCTTTACAGCAATTTCATGTAATTAAATTCAGTAACAGAAATAATTATGCTAATTACTTAAAGACTAATGCCCTTCATCTTAAACAGCATACTTGTTTCCAATGCCCAAATAAGTACAGTACATGTTTACGATATTCAAATACAGGGTGATCATGAGGTATATGTTCACTGTTTACATAAACATGATGGGAATTTATAGTAAAGAAACGGGAACAAAATTCCTGGTTTACCACAGATATTTTCCTTGTTTTTTAATGGTTAAATTATAAATAAAGAAAAGAGAATACTTGTCTCGTTACTTTAATGGAAAAAAATTTCAATAAAAAACCTTAATAAATTTCATTATCTTAGTTTAGACATGTATCTTATGATCGTCCTGTATTAATATGAGCAATATTATACTCATTTTTTGACTGTATATTTAAGTTGACACTTCAAAAATGACAATGCAAACCCACGCTATTTTTATAAATAATTAAACATGAAGTGTCGTTAAACTAGAGCTCCTAATGTTTATTCAAAATGACTTATCTTTTCTCAAATAACAAAAGCAAAATTTATTTATTTTCTGTACAATATCCGCTTCCTGATTTTTAATGAAGAAAAAAGACAAAGATATACTGTACTGTAGCTGTCGTTATTGTTTGCAATACGTTTTCATATAAAAGCAAATACAAGAGATAAGAATTGAAAAGAATTTAAAACTAAAGCAACAAACTTTAATTATCATGTTATTGGAATTTCATAAACTTTTTCTTTTAAACTTAATTCAATTTAAAAAAAAAAGATTTGATGATGATATACTGAAAGTGATCAATACCAGACATGTAAAATCACAAACATGATTGTAATGTAAGATAATTATTGTTGAATACATCTTTGGCATTGTCCCATTTATTTTTTATTCCTTGACGTATTTTGGGAAGTGATGGATCATGAATTATGTAACCTACATTTCATATGTAAATTAGACATTTACAAAATCTATGTATTCATTCATATTCTATTAACTGACTTTTAAAAATGCTTTTACTTGCATGATTCAATAAGAAATAAATCTTAAAATTCCAAAGAATGTCACTAACTATAAAATAAGTTAGATTTCCATGTTAAACTTCATTCACAACTTCAAAAATCATTAAAATAACTTACATTTTAATTTAAATTTTTATAATATTTTATCTAAAAAACCAATTTAAAAATTGCTTTTCATAATTACTTATTATCTCTGCACCGTAATTTACTCTGTGCCATCATTAATCAAAAACAAATATTAATCTTCACCTATTACACAACTTTCTAAAAACAAAAAATAAACTCAAAAATTCAAAATCGATTACTTACAAAAAAAAATGAGATTCCCAAAATCCAAAAAAGATTTTTTCACAAAGCAGCCACACAAAAAACCCGTAATCTAAACTTAAAATTAACTTTTTTTCAGCCAAAAATAATTACTTAAGTTTGCAATGTATTAGAAAATGCACAAAGATGATGAATGTTAAACATGAATTTTGCAAATGGCTGTGGGTAAAGCCTACAAGTTTGTTAAAGGAAATTGTGACGTGTCAGACAGGAACAGAAGATGAGTAGAAGAAAGGAGGTGAGTGGGGGATAACAGTATGGCGCCAACATCAATGAGATAAGTGACGTAAAAAAACTTTATAAATACATAGAGAGCAGGGCCATCAAAAACATGGCATATTTTTCCATTAAGCATTTTAAAATTGCTTCGCATATGAAATTTTTTTTTTGCAGGGATAAGTTTAACGAGGTCAAACACAGTGAAGAAGAAAAAAAAGATATAGAAAGCAGCAGTTGATGCCAAAATACACACAGCCAGCCACCAACCCATTGTATGAGCACACAATCTCAACAATTAATAATAAACATGAGAAAACTAGGTAAACAAACCAACTTAGACCCTATTCACTTTACTTCAAAGAAAAATCGGCGAATTTATAGTTGTTAAAACTTAAAATAAAAGTGCTGAATTTGATTTTTTTAAGCCATAACATTAATCATAATTATCAATCAATTTTTTACTAATTGGGAAAGTGGACTTTCGATGGCAATTAGCGGTTTCATAATAGAAAAGATTAATAATGGTAAAGTCAATGTTGTCTTAAAAAATATTTGATGAGCTCAGTTGAAGTCAAGTGTAATGTTTGATAGCCTTAATTGCATAATAAAAAATGTCTTTTATAATCACTGTATTACGTCAACATCAATTTTATGACGTGCATGCCACTTGACTTTACACATGTCCATCCATCCTTCTGGCACTTTGCTATTACAGAGTGTCATCAGATTTGTACAATGGTTTTTAGTAGGAACAAATTGTTTAGGCAAAATAAGTCATTTTTTGACATTTTAAGTCTTTTTAGTAACTTTTAGATCATTTAGAATTTAGATCAACATTTAGTGCATTTCTAGAAATTCTAGAAGACATTTAGTACATTTTATGACATTTAAAGTCAATTTTAGTGCAGTTTATGACATTTAAAGTCAATTCTAGTGCATTTTAAACATTACAAATTTATCAATTTATATTCCAAGTAAATGCTAATTATTTCTAGAAATTATTTAGTGTATTTATAGACCGATTAAGATAATTGTTTGACATTTCTAGCCATTTTTTACCATTTTTCCTACAATTTAGGTCATTTTTAGCTAATTTCTAGACATTTTAGGCCATCTTTGAACATTTCTAGACCTTTTAAGTTCCCTTTTAGCACATTGCTAGACATTTTAGTTCATTTTAAGTACCATTTTTGACATGATAAGGATACTGTAGTTATGAACATCTTTTTAGCTTCTAAATGTCACAGTTTAAGCATTTACCTGTATATTTCAAAATATTTTTAAGTCATAAATTACTTCAATAAACATTTAAACATCATTTTTTTGTCATTACTAGAGAATATTATATCCGTTAAAAATAAGTTTCTATCTTATCTGGAAAACTTAGATACTGTGTTTGCTATTTAATTTGTATTTTTAGCGTTTTTAACTTCTTTTAAGTACCTTTTATCATGCTTTATACTTTGTTTCTTATTTAAATTCTGCCGTAAAAAATCTAATGTCTGTTAAAAGTGACTGTAAAACTTTAATAATCACCCTGTATCTGATTTAAAGCAGACAGGATTAAAGTGACATTTTATTTTGACTTGGCTACTGTAACGTGTCCCTTAAGAGCCTCTTTCCCCTGCATCAAATATCAGTTTTTATGAAAAGAGAGTTTTGACTTTTAAAATTGCTGGTATTTTTCCTAGGAAAAAATCATTAAAATACAAACGCAATTAGCATAACTAAATTTCCAAGTTGTCGTCAATTTACGACTTCACATTCGCATATGACAGCAATAAAATCCGAATTTCCATCTCTTCACAACTATGTCATAAAAAAGGGTAAATTAGTTCAAAAGATTTCCACTGGGATGGACACAACGGAAGTGCCATTATGAGACTTAGCCAGCCTAATCAAAATTTACTAGGGGGGAAAATGAATATAAAAATTGGAAAGTTTGTTGTTGGCTAATAAAGTCTCAATGGGTGTCAAATATCTGCCATGGAACCACTTGGTCCCAACTTTACGACGTAGCAACCAAACCCCATACATCAAAATTGTTTTTAAAACTTTTTTAAGTGTCACTTGTTTCCTCCACACTTTTATTCATCTGTACGTTTCTGTTTTTTATTGTCACTTTTAGGAAATTCAGTGCATTATTTAAAACGTCAACATAAACTTAATTAAAAATATTTTAATTGGAGTCTTAATTTTCATTGAATATTGAAATGTTGCCAAAAATTAAACTTGTATTTTCACAACCAAGACATTCATTTCAACAAACACTGATATAGTGATGAATATTTGCACTTAACCCTTCCAACACCCTCTCAATCCATTGACGTCACTAAAGACCTTAACAGCCTAGCAATGTCCTATATTGGTGTCACATTTAACACAAAACAGCCATGTTTAAAATGTGACTAGTTTTTCACTTTATTTTTGCCCGCCCATCGCATCACTCTATCCCTTACCCCACCCCATGTTTAATCTCCATCCCTCTTTCTCACTCTCAGTACTCCATAGCTAATTTGGTTGTCATGACAACGTCAGTGTCACTTTTCAGCCAGTGCCACTACATTGGTAGCAATGGCGTTTCTTAATTAACAGTCCTGTCAGTTGACAAATTGACTCAAATCCGATTTGTTTAGTGTAAACAAGGCTAACGAAGACAATTGAGATTAGCACATTAATTCTGCAATCAGTCAATTACAAAACCAATGACTCGTTACTTCATTACGTATCATTGATGTTTACATTAAGTAATAATAAACAATCATGGATGGCGCCAGACTATACAGCGTCATAACTTCGTAAGCAACGCCATCAATAAGTTATTGTTTATTTTGAAAAAATTATACCAAAAGAGCATAAAAATTAAGAAATTATCACTATGACTCAACAAGTAAACCTCTCGTTTTAATTTTAAAAATCATAAATTTTGAGTCACTGTTTTATTTCGTTTTTTTGTTAAAAGCAAATTTTGATGTTGCACTCAAATTTAAGTAAAATAAAACCTAATAAAATGTCATAAATATGCAAGACTAAACTGCATCAATATCAATATTAAATTGTCTCATTACTTCACTGCTAAAAAGTAACGAGACAAAATTATGTTGACATTACACTCCCTTATAAAGACACATCACTGCTTAGCAATAGTGTATGTAAGGTTTAAAAATGCCAACTTTCAGGAGCAGCACATTTTTTTAATAACATTTTAAACTTATTTATAAGAAAAACTTAATTACCATCTTTCCTATAGTAGAGAATCTCCACTTGTCTTTCTTCATTGGCCATAAGAGATTCCTTGAGCGTCCTAATGGCATTGGCGCTGGTCAGGGGCCCATAGAGGAATTCACAAGCACTGGGCCTCTGCATAATCTCAGCCCTTGAGTAGCCAACAAGATTACAAAATCCATCGTTGCAATAGATGATAACACAAGTTTCAACCTGGGCATTTGCAATGATGAAATTACGATCTATAAAAAAATTAAAAATATAAAAGTTAATTAAAAAAGCGTAGTACACGGTAAATTAATCACGAATAAGCTAATGATGTGCACTTTCTAATTCATTTTCATTGAAAGTAAAAGTAAAAGAATTAATGAGCCTTACTAATCAATCAACTTTCTCGATTAAAAATATCAAAAGCCTTTTAATGGAATGGAAAAATGTAATTAAAGGCTGCACAATTGGCTCAAATTAGATGAAACTTAAGATGAAAGAAAAAAAGAGAGTAAATAATCGATGGCGTTGCAGGTACTGTAGATGTTCGCCAGGCCTGACATGGTAAGGGGGCCCATAAAGGTAACATTGGTAGTGTAATTATTTCGTCTGTTTTTTCTTATCCCCGTGTATTTAGTAGATTGGTTTATTTAAAATGATGTTTATCTTTATAAACTGAATCGACCCACTTAATGGCACCCACACACATACAGTAGGATGGTAAATGGTAAGGCTGTTAAATCGATAGATAAATAAACCCCAGTGCATGGGGTTTGACGGTGTAGATGAAAATAGTAAATACCTGCGCAGTTGCAAACCACGTGACTTGTGTTTGAAAACCACCAAAAATCAATATGATACACCTTCCCGCCCTTTCAGGAATAATGGAATTCATAATCGCTTTTATCGATACTTTTTCTATGTGCAGTCTATACAGTTACACATTTCTATGAACTGCTAACAACGATTATTATTAGATTTTTTCTGCTTTTCCAAGAAATTCTTAAATAGACATTGTTTAAGTACAATAAATTTAGACGAATCCTTTAAATGTAAACATTGCGTTGATAGTTAAATAATTCTTATTACTCATTAGCAAAAAAAAAGGTTTTTTTGGCTTGGGCCCCATAGATTTTCAGCCCTGGTTGCTCCTACTGATTACTGATTAGTGCTAAGGCTTTATGAGCATTTAAGTTATTGCACAAACGATTCGCTTGAGTGTTATGAAATATGAAGTGCCAAAAGTACGAATTTCATCATCGACCTACTTCTATACATCATTAAGGCCGGTGACGTCACTAACAAAAATATATAAACATTCTTGTATCAACAAACTAACAAAAATGTTATCGATCTAATGTACAGCATACAATTGGAAGGTCTTTTTCATACCTAGAAAAATTATTTGCTTTCAAAAACCATGCCACAGTTCAAACAAGACTTTCGGTTTGTAGTTTTAACTAAACTAATTTAGTCTAAACTGATTTTATTTCATATGGTAATAACTAAGTTCTTAAAGCGGGTGAAGATCCTCATGGAACTTGCCAGTGAACTTCTGAAAGTGAATGAATCTTTATAGTTTACCTCAGCAATTGTACGATTTGTTTAACAGTTTTTGACTTCTCTGAACACCAACATTTCCAAAATAGCTTGTTTGTTGTGAAAGTTTTGATTGGGGGAAGATGGATGAGGGAGAAACGGAAAAGACCCCTCTTGGCAATGTAATATTACGCTGCATTAGTCTGCACTTCACATGATGGCCGCCTATGTAGACGTCAACACCATTACAATGATAAATTAGTCGCTCACAAAACAAATAAATGTTGGATGATGGCACTGACAAGAATCAAAACTTCGAAAAACCATTCAATTATTAACTATGAACTTCAATTTATAAACAGTCAAAAACTTTTTCATATGATTTAGTGACCTGAGTGGCTCTTCTTTGCACTACTTATACTGTGACAGAGAGAAAGCCTTGTGTATATTTTCGTTTAAAATTTATAACATGTAATCCCTTGATAAACCCATCATACTGTAGTTAGTAAACTTCATGCAATAATTAAAAAACATTTTAATTAAAATTTAATGTCGTTGTTTAAAATAATTAGAAAATTGCATCTTTTCTCTAATGAACGACATCAAATTAGCTAAGCAACTTCAATTTTTTTGCATGTCTCCCCATCACTATTTGTCAAATGTCAGAATACAGTACATTTAACAGCTTTAAGATGTCATTGCAATTAAAAAATAAAAAAGCTAGTACAAAACTACTTATAGCCTCAAGTGAACAAATATGATAAGTGGGTCAAATTACAAATATAAATAGCCAAGCCAATTTAAAGTAAAAAAAAATACAAAAAAAAAGAGGTTTCAATAGCATTGTTGTTGCTTCGACACCAATAATAATTTCTGTCAAATTTAAACTATTTTCGTACACAAAACTTAACCACTTAATATAAAACTTAATTGCATTTTGTCACTTGGTACCTTTTTGGCAACATTTACACATTTTTAAAAGTAGCATCTTTAGCATGTTTATTTTTTATGATTTTTTGTACAATTTAGCACATTTTTGCTAATTTTTTGTCTACTTTAGTTCAATTTAGCACATTTTTTGCTCTCGTTTTGTTCAATTTATCATATTATGCTCAGATTTAGTAATATTTTGTCTACTTTAGTTCCATTTAGCACATTTTTTGTCTATTTTAGTTCAATTTAGCACATTTTTTGCTCCCATTTTGTTCAATTTATCATATTATCCTTATTTTTGCTAATTTGTTTATCTATTTTAGTTCAATTTAGCACATTTTTTATCTATTTTAGTTCAATTTAGCATATTTTTTATCTATTTCAGTTCAAATTAGCACATTTTTTGCTCTCATTTTGTTCAATTTATCATATTATGCTTATTTTTACTAATTTTTTGTCTACTTTAGTTCAATTTTGCACATTTTTGATATTTTTTGTCTACTTTAGTTCAATTTTGCACATTTTTTGCTCTCATTTTCTTCAATTTATCATATTATGCTCATTTTTGCCATATTTTAGTGCATTATAGCACAATTTATAACTTAAATGTTTATTTTAGCACCCTTTTTTAACTTTCTTGTTCATTTTAACAAACATTCACTATTATTGTGCATATTTTGTAATATTTTTTATCAATTTTAAACTTATTTTTATGCAAAACGTTTTGTAATGTATTTTCTTGCATTTATTAAATACACTTAACAATGTGATTTTGAGCTTTACAGTCATTTTACATTTCAACAAAACAAATGCAAATAAAGAATCCCAATTTGGTTTAATACTGTATGTTTGCATCTCCTCTAAGTACTGTATGTCTGCCCTTAAAAAATGGACTTCTTTCTACATTCACGTCAACTGAAATGACACACTCAAACGCTAAATTGGCTTTACAACATGTCCATCAAATGTTGATGGAAGTTACAACACTAAATAAAAAATGGACTACTTTACAGGGTGATGTTATGTATTTGTGAGGCTCTCAAACTTGTAAATATTTGATTTCCATCTCAGTTTAGTAAATAAGTTTATTCCTTTTCAATCATTCAAACTTAAAGCTTATTTTTTATTTATTTTTTTTTATTTTATTTTTTTTTTTATTTTTTGGCATGTTTAGCATTTAAATCGATTGGCTTTGAAAGCCAGAAGAAACGTTATTGAAGCATGCAAATCGCAATAAACATTTGAAAACTACTCTGCCAACCGCTAATTCCATCGATTCCAATGCCAATAACTATTATTGATATTCAGGTCAATCGATACAACAAGAATTCCTTTGCACTCAATTCAGCTGACTTTTATAAGCAAGTTATAGCTAATATTAGAATCCATAAAAATATTTTCACAGTGTTATAAGCTTACAATATACATGAAATAACAGCAAGTTCAAATCGTTTGATTGACCCCCTTGTTAAACTTTGCCAATAAAACATCTAAATAGGACCTAAAAGAGGAAAAAAACATCTACAATGCCCATTATGTAAACCTCTTTGATCAGCCATTCAACTTTTTAAGAAAAAATTACCATTGAAATTTATAGAGACAGAAAATATATGCAATTCCACTAAAAATCCACTTCAAACCACAAATGAAAGTCCCTAGTAAAGTCCCCTTTTGTTTATATATTTAATGCCATTGAAATAACCCGAACTTGCTGCCTCTGCACAATTCAAATAAGTAGGAGTTAAAAACAACTTTTAAAATCCAAATTTAGTGACTAAAATACTTATTAAAAAACTGTTTTAAAGTACAAAAGCCACTGCAGTCTAAATAAAAATCCAAGTTTAGTAACTCAAGGTAATTTATTTGGCTCCATTACCCCCTGTGTTGACCCCAATGCCACTGTATTTTAAGTTGTACACTGCAGATGGCCTAATTTTAAATTCCACGATCTTGCATTATAATTAACAGCCAAATTAGCATTCTTGTTAATTAAATTAACTTTAAGCATAAAATATTCCTATCATGTAATTTTTTAGTATGTTGAACGTTAAAAAGAGACTTTTTATTACGCAGCTGCTGTCGCCATGATTCATGAATTTGTTTTCATATTGCACATAAATGCAAATTTTTGTTGTTAAAATAGCCTAGTGAGTAAGTTGAGTTATTAGGGGGAAGAAGGGGGAATAATGGTTGAAATTATGTAGCTTGGTGTATAAAAAAATTGAGAGAAAAGAAGAGTATTTCGTCAACATGTTGCTATTTGTGAATAACTGACTTACAAATCCTTGTATCTGAAGGGCTTAAAGAAAGGATACCTTTTTTTAGTGGCTTCAATAATGCATTTGGCTGATTCTACTTCAACGATTTTTTTGCTCTCGTTATTTATTATTGATTGAACAGCTCATTTTTTGCTGCCATGTCCATCCATTACTATTTACCACTGACCCAAACATTCTCTAGCTTAACTTTAAGAGTAGTTGGGAAACTTATAAATTATTCAGTTTTTACTTCAGTTTTTTTTTTCTCATAGAAATATAAAAATAAAAATCGGTTTTAATTTTTTTTTTAGTCAAAAGATGGTTAAATACTTTGGAGAATCAATTTTATAAGTTACATTAAGTGTGAAAAAATAAATTCAGTTTCGGAAAATAAAATTTCTATTTCAGGAATTTAGTTTTTTTTACACTGCAAATAATAAACGAGACTAAATTCTACAAGTTTCAATGGCGATTTTTCCTGTTTAAATTTTGCCATTAAATCAATTTGTCTAAATCGGATAGGTTGCACTAACTATTAGCCATTAAAAAACGTCATAATTTTAAAAATCACCATATATTTTGATGTGGATATTAAAAACAAACTCAATTTTAATTTCTGAGAATATAAATGTTTTGTTTAAAGTTACCAGACTTAATTTGAAAAACACTAAATGTTTGTTTTAGCATAAGAATTTTGATTAAAAATATTTTTGTTTTAGAAAAATATGCATTTTGTATCCAAAAACCACATTTTAACCATGGTTTCCATATAATTAGCTACAAGTCCATATTTAAGAAAATAAACAGATAACGTTATAATTTAATAACAAAAATTTAAGTTTTAAAACACTAAGAATTATTATTTAGTTACTAATTCTAGTATAACTTAGTTTGCAGAAACTTTTTTCGCTTTTAATTATGAACAAAGTTTATAATTTAATTTAACATTGTGCTATATTTAGTTTTTAGTTTTTTTAGTGTGTAAGTTTATCCTGCTCCATTTATAAGATAATCCTATTACTGTAGTTCCGGCATGAGTGCTTTATTATTTTATGTCTTATTTCTAAGTTTTGCATTTAAGAAAACACAATTATTATTTCTTACAATGGTTGTTTTGGGAATGACAAGCAAAAACATCGCATCTTACATAGCCATCTTTAGAAAACAACAGAAAGTGAGGGTGAACAAAAAAAAATGAAAAATCGACTTTTGCCAAAATCGATTTACACATCAGTGACGTCAATAGTTTTGTTTGTCTTTTGTCCTATTTCATCCATCAAGAGTCCTTGAGCAACCGAATACTCGGAAGTAGGCGTTTAACAAAATATAATTTTTCAATAGAAATAAAAATTCGTTTGATTATTAGACAAAATATATTTTTTCTACAATCATAATTCTGGACTTCCGTTCCCCATTTCTAAAGTATTACTGATCAGAAATCTGCCACGACCAGCCTATTGGTTTTAGTGGAGTTGGGTTCGATGACCTCCAAATGGGAAATCGTCTGGAAAGGAAGAATTTTTTCTTTCTTTCTCAAGAGAAGATGGCGATGGAAGATGCTAAAAATACCTAAAGAAGCTAAGACATTCGACGGCCTTCAAGCTCAACTGTTGTTGGGGGGAAAAAGAGTTTCGTTTGGCTGATAATAAGTGATAATTAGCCAACAGTGTTACAACAATAACCTTTAGTAAGTGCCAAAATATATTCAACAGCACCTTTTAAACGTACATCAACATTATAATTAAAAATACAGTATTTCAAAAATGTAATCAAAAATGTAAAACTTATAATTAGTACTGTTTCAAAAAATGTTAAAAAAATGTAGCATTTTACAGTAGTAAAACTTCACTGAAAAAATGTTTAAATTCACTAAATTATGGTAAAAAATGTGCCACTCTTTTAACTTACTGTTAACTTATTGCTAAATTATCCTTTAAACTAGCCAAAAATAAAGTTGTAAAGTTAATTAACCACGGTTTTAATAGCTGCTCGCTGTTTACTCAAAATTAAATGAAGCTGAATAATTTACTTATTTAAGTTGATTAAAAATCCAAGTGAATTTATCGATGCTTTTATGTGGTTGTCAACTTGCTAAGGTTAACAGTTAACCTTAGCAAGTTGACACCGGGTGATCTACTAAATTAAAACACTTTCTCCCTTGAAAACAAAACAGTACTAATCAATATAATTTAGTCTCGTTTATCAGTGCTCCAATTTTTAAAACCAACCGGTAGATGCAAATCTCCCTCTAACATTACACTGTGTAATGAATGATGAAACGATTAGGAATTTATTTATCATCCCTTTTTCTCGCTTCCCCAAATGCTTTTAATGACATCACATTTAACTCTGTTTAATAAATACAAAGTACACACACGTAAAGGTAATTTCCTAATTTTATTCCTGGCTTATAAGTTATGTGCCTTCAATTAACATGCAGCTATTTTGCGTTTAAACTTACTGTAATACAAACAGAAAAATTAACTGCTTTAACCATTTAATTTAATTGGTTTCGCTCGATTGACTGTTTAAAATGCTAATGCATTTATTACAAAGGGAAAAATATTGCTCGTAAAACTATTATTACTCAGCCCATTGCTAATACACAGAAAACACGCTAACTGTTATTACACAGAGCATTTCCATATCAACACACATCAATAACATTGATTCAAATCGATTGAAATTAATCAATCTATCAATTAATTATGAGGCTACAATTATTTTAAGTGAAAAAAATTATTACTAATTTCATGATACGTAAATGAAGCACCAAAATTAATCAATAATACTGTACTTGCATATGAAATTTGGTTCTTAAAACTAAATTCACTGCTAAAACCACTAATTTGGTCGTTTCAAAGTAAACTTGTGCCTTGTTGCCTAAAAACTGTGTATTAACTGGCTTAATTTAGTGTGTAAACGGTTGATTTTGTGACTTAAACCAAAAAAAACTGCCAGTTTTGTTTTGCAACTGATTTCTTTAACTACAACTTCAAACTTAGTCGTTCAAAGTTAAAATAGCAATCATAAAGTTCCAATTTCATCTAGTTTTGACGAATTTGCTCTAAAAAATTCAATAACCTAAAATCAATTTTAGTGGCAACAAACGATACAATTGATGCCTTAAAGCTCAAGTGTAAATCATCAAAAAATAGATTGAGTAAAACCAATCTAATACCCTAAATTTGTGAACATTTTGTGATTCACCACTAAAAAATTCAATTATATTTAAGTGAATTCAGGATTTCCTAAATAGTACTCATAAACAAATGTAAATAAATTCCAAAACCAAATGTTGTGTCTAGCATTTAAAACCAACTGTCATAAAAATTGACTCTAAAGCGTCACTCATTTCAGCATTTTGAATTGCAAGTACAAGCTGAAGCTAATTAATTATTAATTTTACATTTACATTGGTATCATAGCAACCCAGCTGTGTATTGAAATCAACAAGCTCTTCCTTCATTTATTACTTGGCATAAACACTTGTAAATCAATCAAAAACTTAAACAGCAACTCAGGTAAAAAAAAATAAAAATACCAAGAGACTTGATTTAGACCATACATAAATATTTGGCTTGAAAAACAAATCTCATTTGTAACTTAGTATTATTATATTACGTTTTTCATTTGCATTTTCGTGCTTGACTTTCAAAATTAGCAGCTCCACCTCCTGAATTACATGCGGAAAGCAAATTGTGCCCTTGTCACTATACAGCAATACCACACATACATGGGTACACATATATATTTTAATAATAATTAGACAAATGACGTTACGCAATGCTGGACAAAGCAAAAATAAAATTACACATTTGCCAATGAGAGCTTTATAGAATTCCCCTTTGGCTATATCCCCCTCATGTATGTGGCTTTTGCACACGCAAAAGAAATAAATTTAATAAAATAATAATATTAATAATAGTGGAAAGATGGGTCACAGATTTCACCTGTACTGTTTTTCTGTTGTTATGAATGTTAATGCTGCTGTGGTCCCAACCCTCAATCTAAAAACATCAACGCACACGCCCTGACTTAATTAGATATGGTGGATGTCGTACATAATACTGTACTATAGTATATCGTGATTAAATAAACACGTCTAAATTGAATGTCACAATACTGACTATATCTATCTTTTTCTAACATTGCCGTTACATTTCTATTTTAGATGGAAAAGTAATGCCAATTATGAGAAACAAATTGTGATGGAATTAGAGCGTGGAAGACACACTACACGGTGACCCCTTATTTGAGTGCCAAAAATTTGACATTGAGACATTTTAAAATGTACTATTTAGTTTTTAATGACTAAATATTGTATTGCTTGGAATGTCAGTAGAAATTATAAACACTAAATTTTGTTTACAGTGTCTAAATCTGATTTTTGCAATACTAAATTAGCTATTAACTCATAAAAAACATGAAAATTTTATCTATATTGACTATATTTTCATGGTTGGGATGCTAAATTAGCCTTTACAGGCACTAAAATTTGTTTCCATTAACTAAATTTGATGTTAGCAACACTGAATTAATTACCTGGTGAATACCAATTTAATTTACTGTTAGTTTTCCTGCCCATAATGCTGAGAGAAATAAAATTTACATTACCAGAACCATAATTTAACTTCAATATACCAATAAATTGTCTGAAAAAATGCGGTAAAGTAAATAATGTGCATTAAATTATTAATTTTTGTAGTTAGAAGTCTAAATGTCAATATGTTTACATGCTACGCCTCAACAAGCATAATAAAAATTAAATGTGTATAATAAATTAGCCAATTAAATGATTGCCGACGTCATAGTAATAACTCAGAAAAACCAGCAGTAGAGGAATAAATATTCCTATACTGTATTATCTCGTTACTACTCTGTGTAATAACAACATAACATAACAATCACAATAGTCAATAAATTCAGTATAAGTTTGTTATTACTCAACCATTTTGCCTTTTCAGCTGAATCTTTAATCAAAAGCATACAGTAAACGCCATCAATTTAGTCCAGCGAATTTTATCTTTGCTTTTTTATTTAGGAAAATAATAATAATAATAAAAGACATGGAAACATTAGATTAGGATTAAATTGTGGTAACAAAAATCCATTTACTGAATGTAATTCAAGGCAGAAAATTTTTACATTTAGCTCAAACTGGAACGTTGCCAAATTCAGATAAAAACAGGAAAAACAAAAAATAAATAAATAAAATTTAAAAATATTTAAAAAAAAAGTTTAATGTTTATTTAAAATTATAGTTTTACGTGATTTTGCTGAAATTTTATTGGCAAAATAATTGATTAAATAGTTAAAGATATAATTATTTACTTTGGCCATCGAATTTCCTGATGATTGTATCGAGGAATGTTATTGGATTGGCGACATGACCGCGACGCACAGGCATTTTCTTTTTTCCCCCGCACTTGATGCGATCAGCGCCGGCAGCAACTGGCTCACAATCACCGTCAAGGTAAAAATTACCTCGTTTATTTCAGTTTCTTCTCCACCGCCATTTACTTTCCATTCAATATTATTAATTCATGCTTGGGATTACTCCAACACACAGAATACTCAAAGACAAAAAAAATATCATCCACGCACACAAAATGACGTATATTTTTATGTATGTTCTCGTTTTTCCTTTCAGAAATTTTCTATGTATTTTTTTTACGTTAATGGATTGATTGTATGGATTTACATCGTTTTGAGCTTAACCCTAACCACACACGCACTTTTGAGCCCTATTCACCAATTGCGTATATTTACTTTTTTCTTTCGGATTTTGTCAAAGCTTCGAGAAGGCCAAAAGATAATGTGATGGTATATTATGCAAACACCGTTATGCAATATTCAGTCGAAGATGGCTGATTTGAGATTTATAAATAAACAGCTCCAATACGACGACTGTTTTCCACCACATTTTGCACAGAACTGGAAAGAATGTTCTACAAATAATTTCGTCTTCTGCGCAGACGCAGCGCCATCTTTCGTTTAATGGAAGCGTCACTTTTGCTGTATTTAAGTCAAATGTATGCAAAATTTTTTTCCTTTTTGATAATAAAATTTTTAAAGCTTGTAGGGCAAGCCTGGATTTAATTTTTGCCAATAAAATTTTGCAAGCTTGAATACACTTGAATAAACTTTTGCATACTGTGTTGTTGTTATATGAGCCGCGTCTGAGATTGATTTTTAAGTGCCTGTCACTTTATTCTGTCAACAGCGACTGATATACTGAAAGCTACTGTATTGATCACATTTACATTAGAAATGATGATTATGAAATTTTCAAACCTGGCTCAAATTATTATTTTAGGAAATAAAAGTTTTGTTGATAATAATCTGAGTATTCACAAACCAACGTCTACAATGTTATTCAAATAATATTAAATTTCGCCTTCCTTTGTACATTATTTTAAATTGTTTACTTTTTTGTGATAATTGTGCAGCTTTAAGTTTTATCATCAAAATTTAATTTCTTCTTGAATCGTCAAGTTCATATCCAACTCATGCATGATGATTTGGTTAATTTATGCCATATTTAATATACAAACATTATTTATTGCTTCAAGGCAATAAAGTATTGTTTATTGAGCTCTTTATCAATTTATTAGTGCATTTGACACTTTGCGAGTGTTGATCTACAGTACTAACACTGTAACTTGGATGTCATTGTGATTATCTGAACAAGATAAACAGTAGCCACAGTATGACGGTATACAGGGTGAAACCAGAATACTTTGTAGTTGTTTTTTTACAATACCAATAAATAAACAAGATTAAACTTATCAATTCCAAATGTGATTTGACACTTTTAGTCATTGCCATGGAGGAATGACTATACCAATATGGAAATGAGACAAAATGTTAGCAGTTTCAATACAGATTTGTCTCGATTATTGCCATTAGAAAAAAACGATCCTAATATAGAAAATCACCCGACATATGGTACTGTACAAGAAACACTATTGCTCACTAGATAAGACAATAATGTACTGTACAAATATTTATTGTAATTACACAGAATGATAAACAACTGTAGATTGTTTTGAGATTTGGTACCGGTACCAATACAGCAAGAAAGATTTTAAGTGAAGTTACCTTTAATTGACCAAAAGTAATTATAATTCAGTGCAAGTATCTCCTATAATTCGTCAATGTAAACCCATTATTGCGAATGTTTCTAATACTAATATTTATGACATTCATTGTTTTCTTGTGAATGGAGCTGAAGAAAGCCTTACGATTTATGATATCATCATTGCATTGTGGTTTTAACAATAAGAGCTTCTGACTATTTATAGCATTACCTATCAAAGTTACTTTCATATTCCTAAGGAAGATAAACCTCAATAATGTTTGGTTTTATGGTTTCAAAATAGATTACTAGAAACCATAACGATGATTAAGAGTAAAGTCTGAAATATTTCCCTTTCAAAAACTACCTGTCATTCGTTTAAATGTTTACATTTATGATTAAATATTTTTCACTTAGAGTTGCATACTTTGTTTTACTATTTCCCTACAGAGTTGATATAACGAACACCTGAAAATTGGTTTTTTCTTCTTATGAATAAGGATTTATGTTTCATAATATATTGTTTACTCTCTCAAAGCAACATTTTTATTCATCATAACACTCCTTCTTGCACTTTTATGTTTTTATTATGAAATTTTGAAGCCCTACCCAAAGTTGATTCATACCTAACAGAAAATCAACAATTTTTTTTGCAAAAAATACTAATAAAAACACATGATATTTATTTACATTAAGAGCATTAACTTTTCCTAAAAAAACAACTTTAATTCCTGTTGACTACTACATAACTCAAAAAACGAATCGTTTTGAGTTAAACCTACTAATATGCAATAGATTGAAACTAAAAAAACCTTAAAATTAAAAATCTTAATAAATTGATGACTTTTTTTAAGGTATTTGCAAACCTATTTGTAAACTAGATTTTCTAAAACACTCAAAAATATTAATGGAAAATTATAACAAATAGTGATTCTGAACACCTGTCATGGGCAAACCCTACTAATAGCAATGTAAACAGCAAGAAAATTCTTAATAAACAAAAAGCAAATTGGAAAGTACAACTGATAGCATAACACTAGTCACTTATTTTGTTTATCCACTTATTATTTTCATGTAACTTTAGCTGCCCATTTGTGTGCGAATGTGTCATTCATGAAACATCAATTCAACATACACAATCAAAAACATTTTATGGATATTTTTCTTTGATAATAATGAATTTAAGTTTATTTATCATCTATGCTTTGTGTCAATTGAAATTTCTACATTGCTGTCATGTACAATTAAAACCAAATCTTACTTATGATTTCATTGTGGGTAAATATCTCAAATTTGTATTTTATTAATTTAATGTTAAATAACGCTACTGATCTGCCTCAACTTCTGTATCTACAATTGTCGCTCAAATACTTGTTTATTATTGACAAGTTCTAAACTGCACTAGTTCCCACTAAACTTATGTGCTTCAAGCAATTTACCTGCTATTAAATTTTCTAAAGTAACTTATATCAAATGATCTATATTTCCGTTAACTTGCTCCCACAACTAACTTAGTTAGCACCAATTGATAACCTCATGTTATTTGTTACTTATTAGTTACTTAAATACCTTAATAGTTGGCGGTGGATCTGCTGGAGCAACATTGGCCCGGCGTCTCAGTGAAGATCCAAACGTCCAGGTGCTCCTGATTGAAGCTGGATACATTCCACCATTTCTCAGCGGTATCCCTGCTTATGCTCCGTACCTTATCAACAGCGATATTGACTGGAAATATAAGATGGAAACTGACAATACTTCATTTTTATCCTATGATAGCAATGTAAAAAAATACTTGTAACTCTAATTATTACATTAATAATAAGATACAACCTTATAACTACAACAGGAAGTACGATATCCTAGAGGAAAAGTTCTGGGAGGTTGCAGTACCATTAATGTGATGATATACATCAGAGGGAACCATCGTGATTATGATAACTGGGCAGCAATGGGCAATGAAGGCTGGGACTGGAACAGCGTGTCGCCATATTTTCTTAAAGCTGAAGGCAACACAGTTCACTGGACAAAAAACAACAGTAAATATTTGTTTATAACTATTAAGTAAACGTTGAACCTAAACTAGACTTAATTTAGGCAAACACCACAATACAAAGGGCCCTTTAACAGTCTCTGAAGCACCATATCATACAAAATCACTAAAAGCATTTTTAGAAAGTGGTGTAGAGAATAATTACACTGTTTTAGATTGCAATGGGCCATCTCAAACAGGTAAAAACATTTCAAAATATAAATTAAAAAATTATGTTTAAGTATATTTCTTTAGGTTTTATGCCAATTTCCTTCACTATGAGAAATGGTGCCAGATGTAACACTTATGCAGCATATTTGACTAATTCTATGCATAAAGAAAATCTAAATATAGCGACCTATACAACTGCTCTTAAAGTAAAATATCTTTTAAGTAAATTATCGTGAGTACTTAATACATTTTATTAGGTTATATTTGAAGACACTGAGGCAATAGGAGTTGTGGCACAACAAAATGGAAAAGATTATTTTGTAAGAGCTTCAAAAGAAGTCATTTTAAGTGCAGGGGCAATTGGGTCACCAAAGCTTTTGCTACAATCTGGAGTTGGACCATCAGATGAACTAGAAAAGTTACAGGTGATTGTCAACTGTACCATTGTTTAGCTAACAATTTTGAGTTTGATTGACCATAAAATTAGATTCCTGTTATTGCGGATTTACCTGGAGTTGGACAAAACCTTCATGATCATATTGGCTGTGTGGCAGCCATCTGGTCTGTAAATTGCACAGATTGCACTTATAACGATAGAGAAACAATGTCATATCCTTCTATTAATAAGTGGTTTTTTGCCAGAAAAGGTCAGTAAATATTTATTATAAAAGTTGTAATATCCATTAACTTCTATATCCGTATTTTGTTTTCAATGTAGGACCTCAAACAATACCATATGGAAGTGAATCTGTTGCATTTGTAAATACAAAATATGCTGATAAAAGTGGAGACTGGCCAGACATTGAATTGCACTATTTATCAACCAGTGACACGCATTTCTTCAAATTAGTTTTTGACATTGGGAATGAGGTTATTGCAAATTTCTTGAGTCATTATTTAATATTGCAAACTAATATCTAGTATTTTTCTAGGCAGATGAAAAGTTCTTTGGAGCTCTTGATGGAAATAATACTTTCAGTGTAGTTGTATTTAACATTCATCCAAAAAGTCGTGGTTATTTAAAATTGAGAAGTAATAACCCATTGGACCCTCCATTATTTAATTTTAAATTTTTTGAAAATGAAGATGATGTCAAAGTTATGGTTGAAGGTACAATTGTTTGCCACAATTTAAACTAAATTGATGTAATTAATCTTATCTATCTACAGGAATGAAAATTGCTTATAAAATTGGACAATCGCCACCTTTTAAAAAATTTGGTGCTAAATTTAACGAGGCACCAGTTCCAGGCTGTGAAAATTACACTCGATTTTCAGATGAATATTGGGAGTGTGCTTGTAGACATTTGTCAATTATCTACTTTCATGCTGCTGGATCGTGTAAAATGGGACCATCAACAGACAAGATGGCAGTAGTTGACTCAAAATTAAAAGTATACAAAGTCAAACGTTTACGAGTTGCTGATGCATCTATTATGCCTGTTGTTATGTCGGGAAATACAAATGCTCCAACAGTTATGATAGGCGAGAAGTTGGCACAAGAAATTAAAGAAGAATATGGTTTCAATGTAAATGCAACAGATGAATTTAATCCATTATTAGATCCATTAGCTGATGCCATTGAACATTTCATTTGCAAAATATTGCCATAATCGAAATGTGCAACTTTAATTTATTTTTCAATGATTTTAATCATCATTAAATAATTAAATGCTATCACATTGAATGTGCCTGTGTACCATTCGTATCAATAAACAACTATAAAAAAATCTAGACTTTCAGCCATGAAGAGAATAACCAATAGTTTTTCAAATACTTACTCCAGATTAACTTCCTCGATTAACTGTTCTTGAATAGTGCAGTCTAATAAGCCCAATTCTTCCTAATTGAAATTGAAAATAAAGTCAGAGCAATATCTTTTATACTTATTAATTGAAATTGATTTACATTCTTCATTCGTATCTGCTGTTGTCTAATAGTTTGCGCTCAAATAGCTGATATCAGTATCTTTTTTATTCGTCCAGTGTAAATAGATTAATTATTAATTTGATACTGATAATTTTTAAAATGTATAATGGTTACCAAACTTGAACAACTTAACTGTCATCTTGCTAAAATACATTAGTTTGACAACAAGCTAATGAAAACCCCATTAGATTATTTCCATCAGAAATAATAGTACACATTCTAAAGCATTCACACACTCACACCATGAACATGATATTCAATATGATAAATTGATGTAAATATTATGGTTAAAAGTTACTTACTATATTGGCATACAAAAGGGTACTTGGAAGAGCCACATTTCTCATGTAAGAGTTCCCCATTCTTTAACACATTGCAATTGTCCTCTGGTCCCATTTCTGATTCTAGTGGCACTCCTTAGACCAAAAAATAAACAAAATTATTTTTATGTATTAAATAAAATGGCATTACCATTAGTTTCAGAATTTTGTGGAAATCCAATCCAGTGAGCAGACTGTTTTGAAAATTTCTTGATGAGTAGGTTTATAAAAATTATCCGATTTTCATCATCAGGTAGAGCCAAAACTGAACTTTGTTCCTTGCATATTTTGGAGGCTTCCAAAGCAGTGTTAACTTTGTTGGAAAATACACGATAGCAGTTTCCACGGTAAGAAATGTAATCTTTTGATAGATTAGAGCAGTTTGTCTCCACTGAAATATTTAATTTGGTCAGAAATTTAAATTGGAAAATAATGCTAGAACTCGCCTAAAAAGTTGCAAAATTCAGATCCATTTACTGTTGTGTTGTAAACGCCATTAGTTAATACTCCATTGTGTTTCAAATCGCTACAATTTGAGTAACGTGGGGTCGTAAAAATATCTAAAAATCATAAGAAATTATTAAATTTTCAATACAGAAGCTAATTATTTCAAAGTGGTTTACCAGTTAAATAACTAGAGGCATTAATATTATCACAACCACAAATCTGCCCAGAATTTCCAGGGCATATAATTGGTTGAGAGCAGTTGAAATATGGAGATTCTTCATCAATGTTTGCATAACAATTGCAAGTATCGTCTAACACTTGGGCCAAATGTGGATTTGAATTAAGACAAAGTTGAATACATGTAGTTACGCTCATTGATGGTGATTTATAAGTAACTTCTAATCCGGTCTCCTTAAATTTTTTAAACCCAATAAATGCTGCAAAGTCAAAGTTGATTGAATTTTATTTTGATATTTTAAACAAATTTCAAATCTTACCTGGATTGTGTTTGCATATAAAGCCCACATTCTGTGTTGTTTGACAATCTTCAAGTGATAAAGTTTCAGTTAACAAATTATTTTTTCTCATATTGTATCTGAGACATGTAGGATCATTTTTTATATTTGATAAAGCGACTTCTCGAAATGGTTTTCCGTCTCTCCAAGTCCATTTCCCGTTGGATGACGAATAATAAGCACCCAAATACCAACTGCCTAATCGACTGAATGTATATGGTTGCCTCGTAGTGTTTTGGATAAATTTTAGGTCATTGTTGGTGTAGTTAATGGATGCCAAATCCGCTTGTATTGAATGACACAACCTAAATGAAATGTAATAAAAATGAGATTTAGAATTTATAAAAACTCATTACTTTCAATTTTTTACTGGCCTTTGAGCTTCATTGCCATTTACCGAGTTAAAAGCCTCAAAGAAAAAACATGAACTTTTAAATTGAAAAAAACCTTTAGGACAGTCAGCGGTCCTTGGTGAAGGAGGAAACATTCCTATAATAAATTTATAAGTTAAATTTACATAACAACAATAATTAAGAAAATTATTTACTTTCTAGGGAACAGTTTAACAGTCCTTTATTTGATTCCATGGTCAGCTGCATCCCTGAAGGTGGATAAAATCCCATTCGATAATATTCAGCACAACAGTTGGCAAAAGGCCGATCAAAATATCCTAAAATATAAATGAAGATTTATAACTAAATGGTACTAATTACATCTTTAAATCTTCATTCATACCATTATTGTAAATTGAAACTGACTTTGAACCTCCACACGTCTGTGCTGGATGACCAGGACAGTGGACATTGCATTCCTCCTGAGATTCAGACATGTCCCCTAGCGAATTTATACAGTAGCAGTCTTGCTCTCTAATTCCAGAAAAAGGTTTTTTCAATGCTCGACAATGGCTGATACAAAATCGAATTTGCATATGAGGAGAAGAAAATGCAGGTGTTAGTGGCGACAGTTCTGGTAACTCATAACAACCACTATAGCCTGAATTAAATAATAAATTAGATTTAACTTAGTAGCCATATCAAACTAATACAATTTAACGTACTGGTTTTGTTCTTGTAATTTGGCTTTGCCTTCATGCAATAAAAATAGTCTCCGGTTGAAAAGCTGCATGGTTGTCTTTCATAAACAATATTTTTGCCATGTGCATAACTTCCTTCTTCTAACATGAATACTATATCTGAATTGTTGCTATTTTTTAATTTATTTGCCAACTATAAATAAAATATACACCATTTAATCGTAATTATCGTAAAGGCTAGCATACCAGATCATTTTATTAACTGTAACACACTTTTTACAGTGCCAACAAAGAAATGAGACTACGTTTTATTTCAACCCAATAGCGATTTACTAAACATTAAAAACACCAATGGCAATTTTTCTAGTGAATTTCTTGTCATAAAAAAGTATTTCAATTTAGAAAATCATCTGGTATAGTTACAAAAATAATATACAACTGCACTTACAGCTTCTAAATAAGTTGAAAACTTCTGAAGTGAAGCCCGTTGTCCCAATGGGCATTCATCTTCTTCTGAACTTGAAGAACTGATAACTTGCTTATAACACAAAGATTTGAATTCATCATGAACATTCTGTTTACTGAATCCCTTTTTACAAACTAATTGCAAGCATTAATTAATTTTTAAAATATTTCACTGGCGGTTAAATACCATCTACATAACAATCTAAAACAAAAACATTTCGCATTAATTACAAATCACATAATGTAATATTTCAGTGTTGTATTTATCTTAACCTTCATATGAGATTCCTTCACATGCATAAAAGCTAATTGCAGAAATGCAGAAATAAACTGACAACAATAAAATGTCCATGATGAACTGTAATTCCCAAGGATATAGTTGCTTTTATATACTGTAAACTTCAATACAATACAACTGAAAACAGCATAGCAACGTATTTGTTATTTGCATCTCGGTGACTGCATTTAAATCTCTGCTTTATAAATTTTTGATTAAATCAACCCTCCCTTTTGCATTTCTTGGTGTGCATTCATGATTTTCTTTTGTTATTTCAATAACAATTATTATATTGTAGGCTGTAGCTATGTGAAATATTTTTTATCATTTATTATTCATTTTGTAGCAATTTAAAAATAGGTTAGTCAGTGAAGTTGTAAGCCAATACTTTTTATTGTATTTTTATTAAATGCATTTCAATTGTTTGATATGAATAGAGAATACAAATCGATGAAATTCGACACTATTAATTGAAAATTGACATACTGTATCTATAAATTTATTACTAGAGAAACAGAAAATATAAAAACTAATACACTGCAATTTTTACAGCGACATTACTGTACAATTTAATTAAAAACGACAATTTTTATTTTTAATTAGAAGAAGAGTCGCTATAAGCAATTTTTTATATGGTAACTATAGAAACTGGTCCTGTTTTTGTATTGTTGACCCATTTTTCTACTGCCATGTTTTGGAAATTTTTTTAAGTCAGTAACTGCATAGAAAAATTGTTTTGACAACTTATACTTTTCAAAATTACTACAATTATATACAGTACCTTTTTGAAGATCCATTAATTTTACCGTTTTTTCACTAAAATATACTTACCAGTACCAGTTAAAATCAAGCAATTTGTTAATTAACAATTAGTTTTTCCATTAAACCTCGCATTCATATCATGAGCATACAGTGCATTAAATTATGGATGATAATGAGAAATGAAAATGTAGTAATTTGTTATGAGTATGATAAAAAAAATCGCTTACCATGTTGACATATAAAAGGGTACTTTGAAGAGCCACATTTTTCAAAATGAGTTTTTCCATTATTTATTACATGACAATCGTTTTCTTGTCCCATTGTAGCTTCTGGGGCCACATCTGTTAAAATATGGTTTAGCTTTATTGTGGTTTTAGTGGCATAATTATACATGTTATGTAACAGTGTCTCAATTAAATTAAAATTAAATAAAGCCATTTACCCATTGTTTTTGAAACTTTTGGAACTCCAATCCAATGATGACCTTGGATTGAATGTTTTGTAATTGCATAATGGAAAAACCGGATTCGATCTTCATCCATAGGTTCTGCTAACACTGATCTTTGGCTCCAGCATATTTTATGAGCTTCAATTGCAGTTTGAGTGTTATTGGAATATATTCGATAACAATTTCCACGATAAGAAATAAAGTCTTTAGCAAAACTAGAACAGGATGGCTCCACTAGTTCACATTTTTTTGTTAATACTGTAATGTATATCATTGAAGTTTAACAAACACTAATGAGACTTACCAGTAAAATTGCAAAATTCAGGGCCATTAGTTGTATTGTATATGCCATTTGTCAACACTCCATTGTGCTGCAATTCACTACAATTGTAATAGTGTTGAATCACGTTAACATCTAAAAAATAAGCAAATGAAATAAAAATTTTAATTCAATTAAATTTAAATGTTAAAAAAGATGATTTACCAGTTAAATAAGTGGATGCATTATTGTCATCACAGCCACAAATCTGCCCTGAATTTCCAGGGCACAAAATTGGCTGAGAGCAGTTAAAATATAAAGTTTCTTCCTTAGTGTTTGCGTAGCAATTGCATGTATCATTTAACACTTGAGCCAATTGTGGATCCGAATTAAGACACAGTTGAACACACGTTGTTACACTCATTGTTGGTGAAGTATAGGACGTTTTCAATTCTTCAACCATCATTGGTTTAAAACCATGGAATGCTAGAGTTAAAAAAATTAATTTTTATTTCCAATGAGTAAATATTAGTTGTTACTTGGGTTATGTTTGCATATAAAGCCTTCACGGTGGGATGCGCTACAATTTTCAGGAAACACAGTTTCATTTAACTGATGATTTTTTCTCAGTTTGTATCTGAGACAAGTAGGATCAAGCTTATGAGTATTTGACTTGTTATATCGGTAAGGGGTTCCATCTCTCCAAATCCACCACCCAATCGATGATGAGAAATAAGCACCCAAATGCCATTTGTTTAATTTACTGAATGAGTATGGTTGCTTTACTGTATTTTTGATTAATTTCCATTCATTGTTAGATATATCAATTGATGCTAAGTCAGCTTGCTGTAACTGGCATAGTCTACATTTAAAAATAGATCATTACCAAGTAACTATAAAAATATTAATAAATTTAATGTTAACCTTTGCGCTTCATTGCTATCGACATGATTAAAAGCTTCAAATAAAAAGCAGGACGTTTTTAATTGAGTGAAACCTTTAGGACATTCAGCAGAATGAGTTGAAAGTGGAAACATTTCTAAAAAAAATTATGTTTTAATTTTAATGATATATTAATTGCGATAAAACCAAAATATGATATGAACTTTCTAAGGAGCATGTAGATCCTTCCATAGTCAACGATAACCCTGGAGGAGGATAAAATCCCAATGCGTAAAATTGTGTACAATTGTTGCCAAAAGTCTCAAACAGTGCTGAAAATATATTTAAAAGTGAAATAATTATACATAAACTTATAAAAACATTGACCATTAATCCAATACCATTATTATAAACTGAAATTGATGTTTGTCCACCACAAGCTTGCGCCGGATTGCCAGGACAAGATATATTACACAGCTCATTAGATTCAGAAAAATCTGTAGGAAATGGTGAATCGAGGCAATAGCACTCTTGATTTTTTATTCCAGAATATGACATGTTCAGTCCTCGACAATGACTGACACAAAATCCAATTTGCATATGAGGAGATGAAAATTTAGGGGTTGGTGACAGTTGTTCTGGCAAATTATAGCATCCACGATATTCTACATGTAATATTTCTTGTGTTAGTGACTCAAATCGTATAAAAAGCATCCCATTGTAAATTACTTGTTTTGTCTTTATAATTTGATTTTGCAGCCATGCAATAAAAATAATCCCCTTTTGAAAAGTTGCAATTACGTCTTTCAAGTGCTACATGACTGCCATAAGAATACGCTCCTATATCTAGTCTAATTGTTATCACTGATTCCCCAGTTGATTTCAATAATTTTTCTGCAATCTAGAATTGATCAAATATTAGTATAAATTTTAGCAATTGAGTCATTATCTACTTACTTTTGTATAATTAACGCCATCATAAGCTTTATTAGTTGTAGGATGTGCCTTTGCAACTTGTCCATTTTTTAATTTTGCACATTCTTCTTCGATTGACATATTTGTGGCTAACATGGAACACACAGACGTTGTTGTATTAAGATGGACCCATATCTTATACTTTGTTGGCTTACAGAATGTAGCTAATTGCAATCATTAATAATAATTAATCAATTTTTTAATGTTCGGTTATTACGTACTAATAGCTTCGCAAAAATAATATTGGTTAGATGCGTCTATGCTTGCAAAATTCCATGTTTTGATTTTATTTATTTTAGCTACTACACACGAATTGTGGGTGTTATTATCATTTGATAAGATCAATACACTTGTATTATACGATACTAAACTGCCGTCAGACCATTGGTAGTTCATAGTCCGATACCCATCAGCCAACCCAATAAACAATTTACTGTAGTATTTGAAATATTTATTGAAATATCGAAATAAAATCAGTAATCAGTAATAAAATCAAATGCTTACTTGGTATCGTTAGGTAAATCTTTATTGATTAATGAACTAACTGCAGGCCAGTCATTTTGATTGCAAAGTGTAAATGGAATATAATTGTTTTTGGCCGAGCAAGCGCTGACAATATCAGTTTGTTTTCCGTCATAAGCTACTATTTGCAAATCATGTAATGGCAAACAATCTAAAAAAATAAAAATAAAAATATTTACAAAATAAAAACAACAAACTCTGTTGAGTAAGGAGACTTGACTAACCTTTATAAGATATTTTTTCAGCTGCATAATAAGCAAATGCATTGAAGCAAAAACAGAATGTAAGTAACAGGATTCCCATGATTAAATGTTGCTGCTAATTACAGACAGTCTGTTTTTATACAAAAACCCTCATAGTAACACCTATGTAAATGTAATAATATTCGTTGTTTGTGTTATTACAGTTACATTAGGTGTCACAGTTTAAACGCAACACTGTAACTAAGTGAAGAAGTAAAAAAAACTATTAATTATTCATATAACTTCTGTGTAATATAGGTGTTTAAATGCACTAGGTGTGAAGTAACTAATGAATGTATTGTTTTAATCGATTTTAATTTTTAATGACGTTTAAGTATTAATTTTCAACGAAAAACAAGCCACTGAAATTCAATACGAAGGATTTTAATAACATGTTTTGCTGAATAGCAACACAAGGAATCATAAAACTGATTTAATAAAAAAATTATTTAAATAATTCAATACATGTACTTATAAAAAAAACTTCAGTATTTTGGATTAGATATATCTAGTTATTAGATTTAGGATCTTTCATAATGAAAGTAGTTTTAATATTGAACTCCAACTTCTTAGAAGCTCAAGTATCTCGGTATTTGATGATTAATTGGTCAATTTAATTTTAAAAAAAATATAAAATTTATAAATATTAAAATTAACCATTTGACGAGTTATAACTTGGAGCATAGCACGGCACTGAAAGTGAATCTGGAGTAATAAGCTCCCTGATTGCACTAACAGTTGCACAAATTCCAACTAAGAAAACAACAATGACTATTTCTCCCATGAAAATTTTTTCATGCAGTGGAATGGTCCTCCTGTAATTTATTTATCAATTTTTATTTAAATCATCTTACAGTTGAAAGAAACTTACTTTGGTATTGCTTGATTTTCTGGTTGTGTTGAAACCAATTTCACATAACAAATAATGGGGAAGATAAAACATAGAAATGGATTGATTGCTCCTCCTAATAAATCTAGGATAACACTGAACTTAGGAACTGTTTCACCTATAAATAAAATCCCCAAAACCACAAAAGTTCTAAATCCAGTCTTAATGACACTAAACCCTGTATGAAAAATAAGGCATTAATCAATATTAAATAATGCAAACAAAATAGTTAAAAATTAATTGGTTAGTAAAAAAAACCAGGCTTCTTCGCTAATTTCCAATAAATAAACGAGTCTAAATTTGTCTTTTTCTTAATTGATGCAATGCAAATGTGGGGTTTTCTTATGCAGAAGATGAAATGTAAGTGAATAATCATGTACCACAGCTTTTAAATTACCTGCTTTCATTTTCAAAACATCTTCCATAATTTGAAAGGCTGGATTGGCGGTTAAAACCAAAGCACACATAAGATGAAAAATAATTAATGCTTGCACTGCAATTGTCATATTAGGATTTCCCATGGCGTTGGTTACGTTAGAGGTTAGAGTACTTCCATACACAAAATATCCAGTTACTGCAACTGGAAAGTATACTGACAAAGTCCCTATACAGCAATGTAAATTCCAGAATTATTAAATACAATTATTCATTGTTTTGTTTTTCTGTCATTTATGTTACCAAGAAATCCAAAAGTGGCTGCCATTGAAAACTTTTTACGACTTTTCATGTCATTTTGGAATGTAGGAAGTGCAGTGGCTCCTCCATAAGCAAATAATATGGTTCCCAAAGCCAGTGTAAAGTTCTTAAATGTAGGATTTGGATAATGAATTTCGTCTGGATCAAAGTTTTTCGTATCAATTATAGCTCCAACTGTGAGCATCAATGAGGCAATTATAATTGAGAAAGCAGCACCAACAGCAATCACCCTAAAAATTATATAAATCAATCTTATAGAGTGATCAATTAATTTTTAATTTTTTAATTAAGTACAGTACCAGAAATCTTTCGGAGTCTGAAACCATGTAGTTGGCAAAAATGCTGCAATTACTATCATTTCCCAATAGCAAATAGTACCTTGAAGCCAAATTTTTGCAAAAAGATCTCTCAACATCTCAGCCACTAGCAATGTATACACAACGCAGACACCAATCTGATAAACTTGAATACAAACCGAAATAATTATGCTGAAAAAAAAAATCAAAACATTAGTCAATTTAATGTTAGTTTAAATGATAACTTTGATTGTAAATCACAATATCAGGAATGTCACTTAAAATCAAGGATAAAAATCAGGAAAATTTGACAGCATATGATATTATATCCTAAAACTCAATCAATTAAATAATCAGAAAATAATCGAATTTGTGTACATGAAATTGTGAACGTGTCAAGTTTTGAAAAAATGTGATTTTGTTAATATGATTTTTCTATAAATATTTGTGTAAAATCAACGTCCTAAGTTGGTTATTGGAGAAATCAAGATATTCAGTAGGTTTTAAATAAAAACTACAAATGGTGACATTATCAAAATTATTTGTCATAATTTTTGTGACAAAAATAACGCAAAGTTTCATCCATTTTATAAATAGGAGCCTCATCGTCAAAAACTCATCGTCATTGAAACTGATATTATTTACAATATACTAGTCTTTTTATTTTAAACCAGAAAAAAAAGCGTTTCAATTGAGAAAATCACCAGTTAAAAATAGTAAAATATATGCAGTCAATCCATTTTTTTAAGATAATTTGGGTTCAAATTTTCCGATTTTGTGGTAAAACGTATTTTCGTAACGTATTGATTACCTTACAATACAAAATAAATCATCCAAAAATAAATCTTAAAAATTTTTAACAATAAAGATTATAATCTCGTTTATCAATTTCAACAGGGTGGTCAATTTAATACTTTGCACTATACAATAAAATTCCAAGTTTTAAAAGTCAATAACTTAAAACTTTAGCTCTTAATACCGGCTCTGAATTGATAAACTAATCAAATTCCCACTACCGGTACTAATTATAAGTTAACGACTTTTAAGTGTAATTTGAGAACATAGTAATTTACTGTTCTGTGTGTTGTACTATTTAGTATACGTTAATTATGAAATTTGATATGAGAGTTAAATGTATGTGGTGACAACAATGTACTCATAGCAACGAATTTTGTTTACCTAAGCCACCTTCCATAACTTCTTAATCCAATTTCTTGATATGGCTGTCTAATTTCAGTACGATATTCTTCATATCTTTCTTCCAACATTACCCAGCATTTTCCCAATAAAACTCCACAGTATGTAGCAAGAAGACAGAAAATCACAAGTAAAACAATCCCAATATAACCTGAAAAAAATTGGTTAAATTAGTTTCAATACAAAATTTAAATGATTATTTAAAAGATGTTAAAACGTATTTAAAAAAATAGTCTGCCGACCGAGTTCGTGTCCTTCACGGCATAAATTTTAATGCCGCGGTATGAATGAACGCAGCCGGCAGAAAAATTATTACCGGTATTTCAAAACATATTAAAAAATATTTTTTTCAGAAAACAATCAAAAGTATGTTTTCAAGAAACGTTTCGAAAAAACATTCAAAACAATTTTTATAAAAAAAAACAATTAAAATATTAAATACAATTTTTACGTAAAACAATAAAAAAACATTCAAAAGTAATTCAATAAAGTAAGTTGTGAAATTAAAATTGATGGTGTATTTTGGTTTATTTTTTTCTACCTGTTTGAAGTATTGCATAGGGTAAAGCCACAACTCCACTTCCAGCAATTTCTCCCATAATAAAAAAAGCAGTTTGACCCACATTCAGCCCATGTTTACCACGAGCCGAATTTTTACTTTGAATGCTCCCTCTCTTGGACACCTCGCCGATTTCGTCATATTTTATATCTGCCATTAAAATTGTAAACATTTATAAATTATTGCAATACTACTGTACATGTATGTATTTAAAAAAAGCAGCGATGAATCATACCTGACTCTTCCATTATTTATCTAGCTGCAAAAAATGCTGTGACATTTAGTATACTCCTGTACAAGTAAAAGTTGGTGAACAAATGAAAGTTTTCACTGAACATTTTTGCTTACTTTTTAGAAGAATTAACAGGAATCTATAATCGCTAACATTGAAGTGATAAGGTCACTTAATCATCGCTGATAAGATTTTAAAACCAGAAACAACTACAGTATTGATTTCAAGAAGCAATGTCAGAAAACATGAGTCAACGTCACATTTGATAGCTTGAGAATATTCTCCCGATAAGAATTTTCTTCTCAAGTTAAATACTGTATTAGATTACTTTCCAAAGTTCTCTTCCTTGTGCAGCTGTTGCTATGTTGTTATGTAATCTGAAGTTAAAGTTTCCTATATTGTAAAAGTATATTAATACAAGTCCCCAGTCATAATATTAACAAGCTTCTTAACAAGTAAACTAATTGAGAACGTATGTTACAACCTGTTGAACTTTTTGAAGTTTTATGCTGTGGAGGAGGTTCCTAAAGTTACGCCCCCAATCACGTGAAAATGAAAGTCATTAATTTTTTCTCAGAAACAGAAATAGCAGCAGAAACTAATAACTGTACTGTAACTTAAAAAGATCTAATAAATAAGGCTGTGCTCTTATTAAAATTTTAGACTTTTGCGTCACTTTTATGCACTCATTTTAAGTGGTATTTTTTTGTACCATAAATTAAAATCAGCTTATATTAAAATGTCAAATTTAATCAAACTAAATGTTATGAGGACATCTTTCAGATAACTTACTTTATAAGAATCACTGAAATTACTTTAAATGACCGCTGTGCAATTTAAACCTTAAATTTCTAAATTGCAATCGCAACCAGTGCCTCGATTTTCTGTAAACAAATATAATTAATTATACCATGTTTTATTATGTTTTTTGAAGTTACATGCGTTATAACGAAACTGCGTTGTTAAAAATCCGTTAATATGTTAGTATACGAAAATATTTTAGAAATGTAAAAATTTTATAGAAAATAAAGTAATTATCAATATATAAATTTCAGATCTTTGCACAATCCCCATCAACGCGCAAACTTTAAGTTTTAGAATCTCTAACAACGACATTATAAGGTACCTCATTTTCGCTTTGAGGAAGCACCATTCACATTTCCCTTAGTTTTCCGAAACAATAAAGTCACTTAAGATACATCGAATTCACAATAATGTTAATTTAAACTTTTAACAGCGCGAAAACTCTTTATACCTAATTAATTATCTTTAGTTCCCAACTCGGTGAGTATCGGAACATTTCTTGGACCGCTTTTCATTTCTGAATTGTCAATGTTTGTACTTAGACCAAAACTACTGTCACCAGCTGTTGTTTGGAATGACTCCTTTAATCAAAGATAACAAATAAACAGTTCATAACATCTTACAACCAACATAAATTTTAAAAGCAGACTTGCCTGAACACATTTTGGAATTTGATTATCAGCCACTGAGCTGACAGAAACCTCCTGATTACTGTAATCAGTTAATAACAAGTCGGTAACACATGGAAATCCGCCGGGAAAATTATCTAAAATAGATTATTTATTAAGCATATATTCACGAAAAAATGTAACGTTTTATTACGGTTCTTTTTTTCCTCAAGTTCCTTTGTAACATTTTCTAGATCTTCAAAAACTGTCGTCATTTCAGGCCTTTTTATCTTCTTTTCAGCAACACATTTAACGCCTATGTTAATTAACTGCCAATACGTTTCTTTTAATTCTTCGCCTGCTTTTTGATCTATCAACTGTTCCAACAAAGGTGGTTTTGCATCCACCACGTAATCTCTCTAAAACATTAATAAGTTATTTTCCAATTTGGCAAGTCCTTAATAATATCGGACACTTACGAGTAAGCGTTTAGATAAGTCTTCATTATACGCTCTCAATCCAGTTGCAAGTTCAAAAAGCACCTGTTCATACAATATTGAATTTCAAAAGACCATTTGTTCTATTTAAAGAAAAATGAACTTACGACGCCAAAACTGTAAGTGTCAACTTTAGTTGACAACTGTTTGTTTCGGATATAATCAGCTGGCAAATACGGTTGAGTTCCATGAACAGCACTGACAACCGTGTGAGTGTCAGCTACTGGTCCTGCTCTTGCCAACCCAAAATCACCTATCTTAGGAGACATATGTTCATCCAGAAGAATATTGGCACTAAAAACGAAGATAATCAACCAACAAAGTTCTGGTGCTTTCAACTATTCAACCAGTCGATACCTTTTAACATCTCCATGCACAATTTTCTTATCACAGTTATGCAAATACTGAATTCCTCGCGCAGAACCGCAAGCAATGTTTAGTCGCTGTTTCCATGTCAAAGCTGCCGTTCCATTCTATTTGAAATTTCGATTTAATAAATCAACGCAGTAATTCAAAATAATAGAAAAAAGTTACTTTTCTTCGTAGTCTGTCTTCCAACGAGCCGTTGACCATGTATTGATAAATCAAACACAGTTCATTGTCAGTCATCGAGTATGCGTACAAGGGCAAAATGTTATCATGACGATATCTAAAGTTAAGAAATTGAGAAATAATTAACCAAATGTCAGTGTTGCAAAAACATTTAGTGTATAAATGACAAATATAGTAACTGGAAAACTTATCAAATGAGTGATACACATTAGTTGAAATACTGAAGTTGACTATTACAAACTAAATTTTATGTTTTGCTCAAATTGACATTCAGAATCTTAACTGAAGATTTATTGTCTGGTACAAACTATCATTTGTTTTGAAGCCACCATTTGGCTACTGAAATTCCAGACTTTCAGTTCTTCAGAACAAAAACACAGCCTGGATTTAGTCACTTGTGGTCAAATTATGAGCGTCACAAGCCAGAATTTTGATTCAAAACTAAATTTAAATGTTTCAAGCATATGATTTAGCTACTTTACCGATTTAGTGTTCTTAGTTCTACAAAAGACTGCTGCAACTTTGCTTCTTCGAAAGAAGTCAATCCTGGATTTACTTTCTGTCAAAAATAAGCACATAAAAACCTAATAAATCGTCATTTTGAAACACAGTTTATAAAATTAGTTATTACCTTGATGATTCGTTTAATTGCAACTTTCGTATTTTGCCAGTATCCTTCATAGACAATGCCGAACCCTCCTTTTCCTAGCACTTTTTGCTGAGAGAAGTTGTCAGTGGCTTTTTCCACGTTTATATATGGAGTAAGAGGCAGCATTGCGTCATCAATTAAACTATTGGGACCTGTTAATAAGTTGTAAAAAAAAAATTTCAGAAACTTTCTGATGACATTAACATTATTTGATTTACTGGCTTCTCTGCTTCTCGGTGGTTCTGCAACTGATTTCTGATTCGTTAGACGAGTCAAAGAAGCTTGTGACTCTGTTGGGTCTGGAACTTTAGTGTTATCGTCCAGTGACAGCGGCGAATTTGCCAATTTTGAGAGAATGGGAGGAGACAAATTACTGTAACTGGAACCTAATGAAGAGTCCCTACACGATGTAAAAGTCTATAGTAAAAATTATAATTACAACAATCACAAATACTCTTTATTTACTTAGAGAAATCCATCACTTTGGAAGCCAAAGCTGAATCTGATTCTTGACGATTGAGATTTCTAGGATCTAAAGGCACTTTACTAACAGACATCTTTTGAAAATCCTTATCCTTAATAAAACATTATGCAATAATATTACTGTGATCTTTTAACTTTAGATGGTACTTTCCAAGACTTACAAGATCAGTATACGAGACTGAACAACAAGATTTGCCGCCGCCACCTACAGCACCAAATTCAGTCTGCTGCATCGGTTCTCTCTATAAATAAAAATTTAGTACCTCAAGCATCAAACTTCAATTTACTGAAATTTGCAATACCTTGATAGGTCTCTGAAAACTAGGATTTGGTGAATTATGAGAACTTGACGGATGAGAAAAACTAGGTTTGTCACCAACTAAAAACACTCAATTTTAAGAGAATTTCTTAAGATAAGAACAAGTAAAAAAGGTGCCTACTGCTAGGACTAAGTCTTTTTCTAGATTCATCAGTACCAGGTGATATTTGTGACCGACTCTTATCATAATATTCAGCTCCTGCTGGTGGAATTCCATCTTCGCTCATTAAGTAGTGATATTCACTGCCAACTAAGTTTTTATATAACAACACGTCTGTAAGAAAAACTTCAGAAAAGATTCTTATCGTCTTGTTACCGTAATCTTTCAGAAATGTCATCGCATAATACTGCTTCATTTTTGATAAATTCTGAAACAGCTGCAAAACAGTGGCGTTTTGCTGTGCCCATTCCCATAGCAATTCGTAAGTAGGATTTTGTCGACCTTGAAATACCAGGATTCGTGTCAAGTCCCAGCCTAAATAATCGCTACCTGCATCATTACAAAATAAAACACAATCAATAACTATAATAGTGTCTCAATTAATCATAAAGACAAGCATTAAATGACCAATTAGTTATCGTCGCCTAGAATAGGGGGCAACACAGCATGAATTTACCACAACCAACATATCATCTGCCCCTTATACTGAGCTTACTGTTTAACAGTTCAACCGTCATGGCGCTTTTCGATAGTTTTAAACTTTTAATTAGCTTATATAAATGACAATTTTTTGCTAATTAAAGTGTAATTTTACTTACCAAATTCTTTCCATTTATCATTACGGTTTAATATTACTGAAATACTGTTTAAATCCGAGTGAGAAAGTTGATGAATGTAGAATGGTTTTCGCTTAGCCATTTTTCGTCGACCGACTCAACAGGTGATTGCTAAGCAACTGAGTCACTGAGTAGTTACGGAAGCTCAGCACATAGAAAAGTGATAGAAAACGGAACCACTCAATAATTTAAAAACTAATTTTAAATTTTCCAAGAAAAGTAGAGCTGGTTAATAAGAAAAATAAATGCGCATTTCGTTTTCGGCATTTCCAGGTATACATTAAACTTATATGAATCTATATGAGGAAATTATCTAAAAAGAGTTGGGAACCTTGACTAAGAAAGTGCTTAACTTACTGTAAATACCGGTACGTGTTTTGCAGAATTTATTTACCGGTGTTGGTAAATTACTTGCATAATATAAAAACATTTATATAAAATCGTAATATAACTCTTTTTTTTTTCTAGTAATAACAGACAAGAAGTTTGAAAGGTTAGTAGTAGCTGGGGTTGTTTTATTAATAAAACTGGACTAAAGTTAATTCAAAATTCACGATAAAATTATTAAAGTCTACTGTTCTGTCCTACACCGTCCATGTGATGGCTATGGAGCTGGGAACCTCCTTGTCCATCGGATGTAACCAACAGAAATGTGTCCAGTTTGGACAACGGGACAGCTCCCACTGCAAATTGTGCTAGTCCAATTTGCCTAATTCTCCAACAATCGACTAGACAAACAACCAATAACCTCATGAATTATTATAATATTTGCCATGGCAGACGGATTAGGTAAAATCAATTTTATTTATGCAGTTTTAATTAATTTGATTTGTTCGTGAACATCATACCGTAATTTAATTGTTTTTTTGGGTTACATAGTATAGTTAATTCAGCAACTTAAAGACCATAAAAGTTATAGATTATTTTTTAGGGTTACAGCTCATACCGGTATAAGTAAGTTATTATTAATAGGAAATGGTCAGAAGTCCAGAGTGATGAACATTATAATTATATCAGGAGTGAAAACCACTTTCTCTGTTAAACATTTGTACTTCCGTAAAATACATCTCGTCTAAGTTTTATTTTGTAACCAATAACTTAATAAGTTTTCTATATTTTATCAGACAATTCCTCTGAACGCTCATGAAAATGCTGATTTGATTAATTTATTACACAGTACATATGGTAGAAAACAAACAAATACCACAGTAATATTCTAAGTAAACGTCAAAATTGGATTATTATATTTTAGATATAAACATACACAGCTATAAGCTATAAAAATTAAACTTATTTAATTCAACCTAACTTACTGATTACAAATTTAAAAAAAATTTCAAGCTTTAAAAGATGACTTTCATCATTTCCCATACAGTATTTTAGTATTAAATCTAAAAAAAAACGTAATCGACGTGACAAATTTCACACATTATATCTTATTGACGTCTTATTGGTTTGCGTTACTAAAAGTTTTTATCATGTATTACTCATAGCTCGGATTTTTAAAGGAAAGTGTTTAAAGGATAAAATACCAATAATCCTGTAGTAAATTACGGTAAAATGATACAAAAATACCAGATAACCAATTTATTAACTGTATTTCAATGTAGTGTTTTTTTAGCTTGTTGATTCAGCCGTTTATTCGGTATTTCAAAGAAAATATTCGATAGGATAAAAAAACCATTAATTTCTATAGTTTCCCTTTCACCCACAATTTTTCTATGAAATAAAAATAAGCAAATTTCCCATGAAGGGAAATAATTGCTACGTCATTCTCGTTAAACCAATTACAGCTGAACACAGCCCTGATCAGTGGATAACTGTAACTCTATACTCGATTTTTATAATTTTTTGAACAACCAATTGCAGTTACAATGCATGGTTCATTCAAAACTCCTCGCACGTCAACAGTATTGTACACGTAATAAATTATGTAAGTTATAAGCTTATAAATATAAAATCGACCAAAAACATGCCATTCGGTTACCAAGCGTTTCACTTGCACAAAACTTGAAAATCAGTTATTATATTAATCCTCATCATGAATTGGTTGCTTCTATTGATGCTGACAATAATGGTCCATCTATCACATGGAACTCATACGAAGAAACCACATATAATATTCGTAATAGCAGATGATTTGGGTAAAAATCAGTTTTTATATTTGAATTTGCTAAAATCCTTAAGAATTGCTTTAATAAACTTTTTAAAAATGCATTAAAACATTCGCTTGATATCTTTTTAATTGTTTAATTGTACCAGTAAAAATTAACCCAGCACTGAAGCTTGAATTCCTGAACCCAAAACAGCTGTTTTGAATTTCTAACACCTGTGGCAAATTATTATCAAACAAAAAAAGTTATTCATAAATAAACATTAGATCGATAATGAAATTGTTGTTGCACAAATTCATTTTATACTGTATACCGGTATCTACTGTATGTATTTTTTTATGAATTCTTACAGTAAATTGGTTCATTTCTCAGCTACTAATTATTTCATTTAAAAAATTTGCAATATCCCAGCTATTTTTTAATCTAACATTTCACATGTTTTTTTTTCATCCTTTGCTTATTAATCATGTTAAACAATTTTGAATTTAATTTCGTTTGAATACTTAATGAATTATTTATGAATGAAACATCAGCAATAAATTGTAATTCCGCACACAATATGCATATTAACAAACCATTTTATATTTATAATGAAACTATTTAAATAAATTTAATAATAATCACGTTTATCATTGTTTTAGGTTGGAATGACGTCGGATTTCGTAATCCGGATATAGTAACTCCCTACATAGATCAGGCAGCTCGTACTGGGATTATATTAAATTCCGCATATGTTCAACCACTTTGCACTCCGTAAATTACATAATAATTATGAGAGCGAGTAAAAGAAAAATTTGAATTGCTATTATGACATTTTAAAGAACTACAAAGACTAAACTATAAAATAATTAAGCCAAATAATAATGCGTCAAGAATAGAGCAAATAATTTTAACTCGTTCTCTTAAACAAAAATGTAAAAAAACACTAAATCCTTAATCCAATTTCAGATCTAGAGCTGCTTTTATGACTGGATACTTTCCATACAGAAATGGAATGCAGGTAAAATTAATATCAATCAAAACATTTTTTCATAGTCCCATTAACCTGTTTAAATCATACAGTTTAGTGCAATACCTATGTTTGGACCATATGGACTTCCATTACAATTCAAATTGCTTCCTCAAGTACTAAAGGAAAATGGATATAATACTCATCTTGTTGGAAAGTATGCTGCAAAAGTTACTTTTAAATGTGTATTTACTGTAAATTACAATTGCAATTTATTCTAGATGGCATCTTGGTTCTTGCAATGAAAGATATCACCCAACAAAAAGGGGGTTTGATACCTATTTAGGTTTATTAGCAGGAGGGGCACACTACTATACTCATTCTTATCCCTTGACAGATGAAAACTCGGCCATATGTAAAATTTTGCATTTTATAATAAGACTATATGTATTAACTGTAATATTTTAATTTTAGCTAGACCAGGTTTACCAGAAGTATATGATTTTTGGAACCAAACAACACCAAGTATTCAATATAATGGAACATATTCATCAGTAAGTTAATATCACACACAATCCCTTCCAACTAAGGTCACAAAATAGTCAATATCTCACTATTTGCACAATAAGAAAGTCACTAAGTAACATCGTAAACGAGCCAATTGAAGGCCTCTTTGCCAGTGTATCGCTTTTTTACGATTCCCAGTTTGTCTGATGACTCTGGTCCTTTGTTTATCTTGTTTGGAATTTTATCAGTGTCTTAGAAAGTTCCTTATGTCTATTGGTTCAAGTTTGAGTTGTTAAATATTAATTGATTAATTTATATTTTAACAGATTCCATTCATGAAACAAATACAACACGTATTGGAAAACAGAAAAGATAATAAGCCAATGTATATTCAATTTGCCATGCAAACTACTCACTCTCCTATTGAGGTTTTTAGTCAACTTTATATTATATAACAAAATTCAAAACTTATAACAAATGTGTTTCAGGTGCCTGAAGACCAAGTTCTGTGGTACCCAACAACTAGAAATCAGTTTAGAAAACATTACAGTGGTAAATTTTCATCGTTTACTTTTCCTAAAACATAACTAACCAATTTTGCAACCCAAATTGAATTTTCTATTCTCATTTAGCATTGGTAACACAATTAGACCATGATTTTGGTCAGTTAATACGACAGTTGAAAGCCCATAAAATCTATGATAATTCAATCATTATCTTCACTACAGATGTAAGTTTCGATAAGACTATATTAAATACTCAATTAATCTAAAGTTAAATTTGAAAACAACAGAATGGTGGAGACTATAAATCCGGTGGTAATAATTATCCACTTAGAGGAAACAAAGCAACTCTTTATGAAGGAGGAACTAGAGCTACTTCATTTATCCATAGTCCATTACTCTCTAAAACTGGATTCACATACAATGGGTAATGCATTAATACAATACTGTGTGTATTTTTATGGTGTTAAAATTTCAAATAACATTTCATCTAAACAGAATGTTGCATATCGTGGACTGGTTCCCAACAATTGTCAAATTAGCTGGTGGAACTCCAGGTAAGCTTGTATGCCAACTTAAGTACCAAAGCAATTTACCCAATTTTGGACTTATTTCTTATTTATAGACTCAAATATTGATGGAATGGACATGTGGCATGCAATAATAAATGATAAAAGATCACCCAGAAATGAATTTATTTACAATTTGAATGATGGTACAAATGGAAGACTAAATGGAGCTATTAGGTATTTTATTTACAGCAATTCCTCTTATGTTGCTTGAAATAATTTCTTTTAAATGTCAATGGTAATAGAAATGGAGATTGGAAATTAATATTTGGGGATGCTGGTTTGCCTAAAACAGTTATAAAACCAAATGACGTGACTGGTGAATTTTTCAATGCTTGTGGAGGAGGATCAACACCGGATCCAAATCCTCCGGCCTTTCAACTATACAATATAAGAAGTAAACTTTCTTTTTAATAGTTATGAAAATTCTTGATTAATTAACAATTACTTTTTAACAGATGACCCAACTGAAAGTAAAGACTTATCGAAAAGAAATGCAACACTTGTTAATTGTCTTTATGATTATGCAAAAAATTATAGACTACGCATGGTTAAACCTCAATTTTTACCAAATAATGTAAATCTTTACAGGAGCCGCACAAAAAATTTACGAATTTTAAACACCAACTGGTGTGGAATTATTACGAATGTAACGTTAGCATAAATTAGTTTTAATTACCAAAACAAGAACAAAATGTAATGTACAAAATAGTTTAAAATTTAAGTTATAAGTTAAGTTATAAAAATAAAATGGCTGCTAATTTTTAAAATCAGTAAAAATAACAAATTGCTGTTATGAATTTTTTTCATTTGTTATTTGCAACCAAAATGGACAAACAAGTTAGACATTTATACAGATTTATTGTTTGATTTGGTTTTCCAGCACTAATTTTGATGGCATTAGTCATGTATGTAGGACGCTGTACCTACTTTTGATTACTATTTGAAGAATGACGTAGATAGTAAACATAAGGCGAAGTTATTACAAAAATAATTAATAATATCTAGCATAATAGTTAGCATTGTACAATCAAATTGCTTGGTCAAATGCCAGTTATACAACTACGGACAGAGATTGAAATGTCAGTTTTAATTACAAAATCGTGTACAGCAATTATATACGAAAACACAACTTAAAAAATATTTTCAAGCTTTAAAATTCAAATTCTTATATCAAATATATTTCAACTAATACGTAACAAAATTTACAAACTTATTTGCGTCCTATTGGCTTGGGTTATGTAAGTTTTTAATGAAATATTACTCACGAGTTATAAAGGAAAGTAGTTAAAGGATACAAGTTATCACCATTAAGAAATACAATAGCAACTTACGTCAAATTGATACAAAAATACCAAATAACTAATTAATTAACTGTACTTCAGTGCATTATTATTTTAGCTTGGTGAATCAGCCGTACATTTCGTATTTCAAGGAAAATATTCAATAGGGTAAAAATAAGCCATTAACTTCTAACATTTCCCTTTCACCTATAAATATGAGGTAAGAATAGGCAAATTTTCCATGAAGGGAAATTTCTACGTCATTGTCGTTAAACCAATTCAAGCTAAAAACAATACGAATAATTGTAACCTGTAACTAACTTATTTCTGTTATTTTTAAAATAAATGCATTGCAAGTTTTGATCACCAGGGACAAAACTCTCGTACGTCAGTAAAATTACACTAGTTACGTATTGTATTGTATTGTATAAGCTGTATAAATATTGAATTAAATAAATAAATGAATGCCATTCTGTCCCCAAGCATTTCACTCATTAAAATCGTGAAAAACAGTCTCCATAAAATAATATCGTCATGTCATTCAATTTTATAATTTTACTGATACTGACTATTGTCTATCAATCAAATGGGAGTTATACGAAAAAACCTCATATCATATTCGTAATGGCAGATGATTTAGGTAAAGTAAATTTTTATATATTAAGTTGCTTAAATCTTTAGCAAGTCTATGGAACCTTGAAACATATGTTAATGAATGTTTTGTATAGTACTGCTATTGAATGTTTTGTATAGTATTGTTATTGAATGTTTTGTATATAATAACAGACGGTCACTGTAGATAGTAGTTAGATTTAACCGAAATTGCTGTGTTTGTTTTTTAGCACCTAAATTAACTCACTGTTAACAAAATAACGGTGCTACTGTTTCAATGACATACAGTAATTGGCTTAAACTTACTGCAAAAATCAATTTGGCCATATAAAACATTTGTACATCACTTTTGTTGCCATTTAGCAGATTTGCAAATTTATATATTTTATAATTGTAAAGTTTGACAAATTGTCTTTTTTTCCCTCATTTAGGGTATTTACTTTAATAATGTTAGTGAAATGTAGTGTCTATTCAGTCTAATTAAATACTCTTGATAATTATTTTAGGTTGGAATGATGTTGGTTTTCATAACCCGGATATACTGACCCCTTACATGGATAAAGCAGCTCATTCAGGGATTATCCTAAATGCCTCATATGTTCAACCAAGTTGCTCTCCGTAAATTTACTATACTGTAACTAGAAAAAGTATTTGCATTGTTACTATAACATAACTCCAACAACAAACGATAAAATAACGCGAAGAAACAATACTGTAATAAAAGCATTACAACATAACTTAATGCACTTTGAATTTCGTGCATTTCTAATATTCCCCTTTAAGAAAAAACGTTAAAACATGCAAATAACTTTTGACTGAAAAAAAGTGTGAAAATATAATTAAATTCACAATTACTGTATATTTCAGATCTAGAGCTGCTTTATTGACAGGATATTACCCATACAGAAATGGGTTGCAAGTAACTTAAATCAACAGTCATTAAAAGCATTTATACATTGTTAAATGAAATTGTTTAAATTTTTCAGGGTGGTGCAATACCAGCGTTTTCACCATATGGTCTTCCACTACAATTCAAATTGCTACCTCAAATACTAAAAGAAAATGGCTATAGCACTCATCTTATTGGAAAGTACGCTGAAAAAGTCTTTTTTAAATTTGTATTTACTGTAAATGACAATTGCAATTCATTCTAGATGGCATCTTGGTTCTTGCAACGAAAGATATCACCCATTGAAAAGGGGATTTGATACATTTTTTGGGTTATTCGCAGGAGGAGCCCACTACTATACTCATTCGTATCCATTAACGGATAATACCAGTGGCATATGTAAACATTTACAATTTATAATTCAGTAGAAGATACTTTATTGACTGAAATCTTTTGTTTTGTAGCTATGCCAGGTTTGCCAGAAATATATGATTTTTGGAACCAAAGTACTCCAAATGTGCTAAATAATGGAACATATTCATCGGTAAGTTAATGTAGGTGACCTCATGACATTAGCGCACAATGCTTACAAACATTTGTTGATAGGTATTATGTATTCAGCAGTGAAAAAGGTCACAATATAATCTCTTGGAATTTCCAGGCAGATTCATGTTGGTTATTAACTTGCATTCCCTTCTAACCTGCATTCCATTCCATTAAACAATTATCGTTTCTTTTTTTTTTTTTAAATAAAATGCTAAATTTCATTTAATAGGTTGCATTCAATAGGCAAATACACCACGTATTAGGAAACAGAAAAAATAATAAGCCAATGTACATTCAATTATCAATGCAAACAACTCATTCTCCTATTGAGGTTAATTAGCCCATTTTATATTATTTAACAAAGTTCAAAACTTAATAAAAATGTGCTTCAGGTACCTGAGGAACAAGTTCGACGGTACCCAGCAACTGGAAATCAGTTTAGAAGAAATTACAGTGGTAAATATTTATCGTTTTCTTTCCCTAAATAACAAATTTTCTAATGCAATTGTTTACATTTAGCATTGGCATCACAAATGGACGATGATTTTGACCAGTTAATACAGCAGTTGAAAGCCCATAAAATCTATAATAATTCAATCATAATTTTCACTTCAGATGTAAGTTTAATTAAATTAAATTAAATAAACAATTAATTCAAAGTTAAATTTTAAAACAACAGAATGGTGGAGACTTTAAATCTGGTGGAAATAATTATCCACTTAGAGGAAATAAAGGAACCCTTTATGAAGGAGGAACTAGGGCTTCATCATTTATCCATAGCCCATTACTCACTAAAACTGGATTCACGTACAATGGGTAAATTTCTCCCATCAGTATTTACTAATTCAAATTACTTTTAACTTTTCTAAAATTGAACAGAATGATGCACATAGTAGATTGGTTCCCAACAATCATCAAACTAGCTGGAGGAACTCCAGGTAACACAATAGTACCATTGCAATTGTAATTTCTATAAAATTTCATCTTGAAAGTGATATTTTCATTTTTATTTTTAGACTCAAAAATCGATGGCATAGACATGTGGAATTCCATTACAAAAAATAAAAAATCACCTAGAACTCAGTTCGTTTATAATTTGCATAATGAAAATGACAAACTGATGGGAGCTATTAGGTAAATAAATAATATTTAAGCAATTATTTCATGTAAACTAATAAGCTTTAAATGTAAATGGTAATAGAGATGGAGATTGGAAATTAATGTTTGGGAATGTTGGTTTGCCTAAAACAATAATAAAACCAAATGACGTGACTGGGGAACTTTTCAATGCTTGTGGAGGAATAGTATTACCGGATCCAAATCCTCCACCCTTTCAACTATACAATATAAAAAGTAAATTTCATGTGAACGATTGTAGACTTCAATTTAATATTGATTGGTTCTTAATAGATGACCCAACTGAAAGTAACGACCTGGCTCAGAAAAATGCATCTCTTGTTAATTTACTCTATAAAAAAGCAAAACAATTCAGTAAATCCATGGTTAAAAGTGAGCTTTTATCTAATAATATCAATCTGTACAGGAACCGCACGAAAAATTTACGAATTTTAAATACCAACTGGTGTGGCATTATTACGAATGTAACTCCAGTTTAGATTACTTTTAACAATCGAAAAAACGATAAATATAATTTAAAAACTTGAAAAGTTACACAAATAAACTGGTGCTAATTCTAAAATCAGTACTGGTAGCTGTAAAATCATTTTAAGTTATTATTTTTAAAATAACCAGCAACAACTGTACAGTTATGAAATAAATTATTAATTTGGTTAGTAAATAATCAATAGAAAGATTTTTTATTTGGCTTGTTTGGCAGCGTTGTCAACTTTCTGTGTTTTTTTCATAACACCTGTGTTAACTAAATACGTAATTAATTACATAGTTAATGTACGAAAAATGTACTAATTTTAAATAACAAATGGTGTAATACTGTTCAGTCTAGTATGTTCCTCCAATTTTGATTAATTTCGACAACTGCTTGTGTTAAACTATAAAATTTGATTTATTTTGCTATTTGAAGTAAAACTGACATTTATGTGAAATATTTCTAACAAATGTTTATAGTTACATCATTACATGATGTATTAATAGCGACGAAATGTGTAATTTATAAGAAATATAAATGTCATTTTTGATTTATAGTGTTGTTGTATAATACTTCAAGTATATTTAAAATGTCCTGACAAATTCTGTCACTTTCAATGCTAAAATGAGGACTGCTGTTTTGTTGTGCTTGTTCATGTTACAAATTTTCATTAAGTCTAGTTTGGCTGAGGAATTTGATTTCCAGCCTCATCTAATTTTTATGGTTGGCGATGATTTCGGTAAATTGCTGTTAAATTAATTTAAAAAATGAATTTTCCACAATTGCAAGTAATTTTGTAGGATGGAATGACATTGGATTTCATAATCCAGATATTAACACACCGTATATGGATAATTTAGCTGCAAATGGCATCATTCTTAATTCTTCATATGTGCAACCAATTTGTACTCCGTAAGTCAGACATTAAATTTTGTCCCTTAAAGTCAAAATTAATACTTCAAACACTAAATTTAGCCAAAATAAATCGAATTTTGTATCATAACTAATAACTAAATAACTCATAACTAATTTGAACTTTGTAAATGACTTTTGTGAAAGATCTCGAGCAACATTCATGACTGGATACTTTCCATTTCGAACTGGAATGCAGGTAAGTTACAGCTACTTTTCTAAAAACCATCATTTAGTGGCTTATTTGCCTTTAATGTCTATCAGAACTATGTGATTCCTAATTTTGGTCCTTATGGACTTCCACTGCAATTCAAACTCCTACCAGAAGCCCTAAAACAGTTGGGATATAGTACCAACATGGTTGGGAAGTAAATAATAGCTAAAAATAATGATAAAATTTCGTTGTTAATAAATGTTTGGTAACAGATGGCACTTGGGATCCTGTAACGAGAGTTATTTACCAACAAACCGAGGGTTTGATACTTATTTCGGTTACCTTTCTGGTGGTGAATATCACTATAATCATGATTATCCGTTATCTTCAAACGGTTTAGCAACAGGTAAATTCAGAAACAAAATAACCCAACGATTACATTTTAAATTACAATTGTAAAATAAAATCCCATTGTAGCTGGGCCTGGTGTAAGTGAAGTGTATGACTTTTGGAACCAAACTGACGTTAGCTGGGATTATAATGGAACTTACTCATCAGTACTTAACAAAAATTAACTTAACAGACAAATGTAAAGAATTTCGTCATTTTAGATTCCATTCACATTACAAGTACAACATGTTTTGGAAACTAGAAAAGAAGATGTACCTTTATTTATGTATTTGCCATTTCAACTCACTCATTCCCCAACAGAAGTAACTATTACTTAAACTAAACTAAAAATTGATTCTTAAATGGAACCTTATTGTTCAGGTTAGTCGTGATTATTGGCTGTGGTATCCAGCGCAAGATAATATAGCCAGAAAAGCATTCAGTGGTAATTTAAACTAATTAAAACTCAATAAACTCACTGTATTCACTGTGTAATTTTCTTGCAAGCCATGGCCACCCATTTAGATAACGACATAGGCCAAATTATTCATATGCTCAAAGTGTATGGCGTTTACAATCGCTCAATCATTGTCTTCACTGCAGATGTAAGAATTTCAATTACACATTGGCTATTTACTTAACCCAGTTTTGGTGAATAGAATGGTGGTGAAGTGAGAGATGGAGGCAACAATTACCCTTTGAGAGGAGGCAAAAACACAATTTACGAAGGAGGAACCAGAGCTTCTGCTTTTATACACAGTCCACTGCTTAATAAAACAGGATTTACATACAATGGGTATAAAATACCATTATGCAAGTAATTTACCATTAAGTTCATTAACTATTACTTATCATATAAAGCCTAATCCATGCTGTTGATTGGTACCCGACATTTGTATCATTAGCTGGTGGTACTCCAGGTAAGTGACTCTTAAAAATATAATTATAAAACATTTACTTACATAACTGTAGATTCCAATTTGGATGGGTTGGACGTTTGGTCGGCTATTACACAAAACACCACATCTCCTAGAACCGAGTTCGTTTATAATTTAGAGTACAATGGTGCCAACTTAACTGGAGCTATTAGGTAACTTTGATGGCTAAAAACACTGTAATTTCCAGTGAACTTAGTGGATTTTTTGCAGGGTTAATGACTGGAAACTGATATTTGGAAAAGCAGGGCTGCCTGACACTCAAGTAACTCCAGAGCAAGTGACAGGACAGTACTGGAATGTGTGTGGTGGAAGTCTTGAAATTGAAGATGTTCCTGATTATCCACCCTATCGATTGTATAATATAGCAGGTTATTTTTGAATGATGTTTAAAATTTAGTTACTGTGAATTAACTGAGTAATTTTTCGATCGTGATAGTGGATCCCACTGAGAGCGATGATGTGGCCGATGACAACCAGGACGTTGTTAATGATCTGTGGCAACGTGTCCAGCAATATGAGAAAGAAATGGTGTACTCGGTGTTTCAAAACGACAATGTTAGTCTTTATATTAGTCGCACATCTAATCTCACTTATCTCAACACGAATTGGTGCCAAGCCGTTGAAACGGTCACTTTGATGTACTGAGAGCCACTCACTTTTTGCTGGAAATAAAATAGTCGTTGGCATAAGTAAAAACTTAAGCTAAACATAGTTTTTAAGTAACTTTCCACGACTTTATCAGAAGTTTAAAATGCAGTGATATCAATTAAATATAACCAAATGAAGATTAACTATAATTATTAACCGAATTTCATTGAAGAAAAACGTTACCCGGCAAAAATTAGTTCCCTTTTGCGCCGCTACGATTATGTGGCAGTGCATTCTAGCGATCAGCCGTAACGTTTAAATCAGAAAAACGTTTCAATCAGCCATCGCCTTTGGAGTAACAAATTATGTATGAAAAGGCACTTTGTTTTGGCCATAACTCAAGAACCAAAACAGTGGTAATCATGCATTTATACCCATTGGATAGATAATTTTAATACCTTTAATTTGGCTATTTGCAAGTCTTTAAATTCAATGAACTAGATACCTAAATTCTTAAAATAGTGCACTAACTTAGCAGTTTTTGCTATATTTTTCCCTATAAATCAAGAACCAAACCAGGCCCAAACATATATTTGGTGCCATTGGATAGATACTTTGAATACCTTTAAATTGAATTCTTGAATATATTTAAATTCAATAAACTAGCTACCGAAATGTTTCAGATACAGCACTATTTCAGAGCACCAGTACGCGTGCCTTTGCAGCCAGCTCAGAGCCAGAATTCTCAAGTAAAAAAGAAAATGTCACACCAGTTAGCTTAAAAAGTTTTTAGTATACTTACTGTAAATCTTTTAAATTTACCAGTTATGAGACCAATGAAATACGACCCGTCAACGCGATTAAGGAACTTTAGTTAGATGCTGCTCTTTTCTGTTCAAACGAGTCACGATTTAGTTTTATGTTCGGGGAAAAACCCACATACTGTAGGTTACTCCCAATTGCAATTTATTATTAACAAAAACATTAATACTGGTTAACAAATAAATTCAATAATGGAAAGGTACGGTGCCTAGTGCTTCTTCCGCAGATCTTTCTTTCTTGACATTCTGCAACAAATTCAATATATACACTTCAAATGAGAATTATTTAAGTAGTTCCCCCCATTTTCTTGTTAAAATTAAACATCATGCTGAAGAGTTTAGTATCTAAGCTAAAATTATGTATTCAAATATGCAAAGAATTAACTCTCTAATCAAATAAATAGCCACGAAGAAGAAAAATAAAATTTACATCCTACATTAAAATAGTTTTGTATAAATACTTTGAAGTCGAGTTATAGTAAAAAGTTTTAAAAGTTTCAGTTCAAAATTTCACGCTTGAATTTCTTCAACAGAATCAGGCACCTGAAAAATTTGAAAAATTTAAAGTAACAAAAGAGTTTTCACATGAAAGTGTGTTAAAAAAAAAAGCTTCTTAAAAAGACAGTGGCACAAAGCATTTAAAAAAATCACTATAAACAGTCAACAAATTTCTAAAAAAAAATAAACCATAAAATAAGGTTATAGACAATTAATAGAGAGAAAGTTCTTTGCATTTGTTTGGTACACAAAACACCACCATAAACATATAGCAAATATTTATTCAAAAATACATTCATAATTTAAATGCATGACATTAACAAAATTGTTAACATGCCTGTGGTTTGACCCTATGAGTATCCACTGCCTCTTCACCCAATTTCACTAATTCCACACGGCAACCATAAGCGATAGGAGTTAATTTAATCACATGATGCAATGGAACTTTAAGATATGGAAGTTCATCTGAAAAAAAATTGTACAGATAACAGTTGTAATTAAAGTAAAAAATTTAAACTCTTGATCAAAAAGTACATTTTGGTGCTCTAAACCTCAATTTAGATATCAGAACTAATCAGAAGAATTTCAAATTTAAATACTTTAGCTAAAATTGTATTGGTGTCTGAAATACCTAATTTAGCTTCTTAAAAAAGAGAAATACTTTAAATTAGAGCATTTAAAACCTATTTTATATCTCAAAATAGTTTATTTTACTTAATTTAAGCTTAGTCCTCTTTAAGAGAACATCAATTTTTATGTCCTAAATCTAAATTAATGCAACATTATTTTAGATTTAAAAACAAAAATGAAGTCAGACATTTTAGTAACGCAAAATTGTCTGGCGCCGTCATTATATTAAGCTTTCCGTTTTTTATATTCACTACTGAGGAAAAATAAAAAATAAGATTTATAATACCCCTAATTAAACTGTCATTGTGTTACATTTTCTGACAACAACTGTCCCACGTAAGCTTATACCAAAATACATTACTACTGTACCTGAAGTTTTATCTATAAAATAGGCCAGTAGACATCGAAGCACAGCTTGATGACTAACAACTAAAACATTTTGCTGCCGTTCCAATTCCATAATAACTGGTTCCAGACGAGTTACCAAATCTTCATAAGACTAATTAAAAAACCCCACAAGATTATTAAGCAAAAAATAACTACAAATAGCAGTTTGGTTTAAAATTACTTCTCCTCTTGGATATCGATAACTAAATTTATTTTCATCTCGAGCTGCAAAATCATCCGGATATTTTTCTTGAATTTCTTCATAAGTCATTTCTTCACAGATGCCCTAAAACAGTATTCAGACATCATTATAACTGAGTTTCAGTCTTTTTTTAAACAGATTTAATTCTTACAGCATCAATTTCGTTTAAAGCTTTCCACCGTTCCTGCGGTGCATCGATTTCCTTCGCAGTTTGAATGGTTCTTTTAAGAAGACTCGTCCAAACTACAAGTCCAGAAGTGTTTTGCTCTTTAATGTAAGTGGCTAAAGCTTTAGAATACTTAATTCCATTCTCAGATAAGTCAGAATCGCCTCCAATTCGACCTTTTAAATTGTGTTCGCTTTCGCCATGCTAAAAACCCGAATTTTTCAGTTTAAGAATTACAAAACAACAAAAAGATCACTAATTATGCTTACTCTGCTTAGATAAATTGTTCTAGGAGTAACATGAATGTTCATCAAATAATAAACAATTCGGCTCTGTATATGCCCCTCGTGTTTATGCACTAATACTTTTTCTCCAGTGTTAAAAATCTTCATAAATGAGTATTCGGCCTCCAGCTCCTCATCCAGCGTCTCGTAAAGAGACTCGTAGTGTTTAATTCTCAAGATAAAATCGTTCATAGCCGTATCTTTATCCATGTCTTTGTAGTCTGGGCTGGTAAGCTTGACTTCTTTGATGTTAGACGCGATTATTTCTGGATCATCACAGATTGACTCGACAAAAAAGCATTTAAAGCCGAACTTTTCAACCACTATATTGACAATCATTCGTCGGCGTTCACGGGTTGTGTTTGTAGCATCAAAAACCTGTTCAAATAAAACAAATAAAAATAAACTGCAGTCCTGTAAATATCTCTCAGCTGTTTAAAACTTATTTAGTTTAAATGCCAGGGTATTTCACACATTTCCCAAAATAAATGCTGAGTTAGTGCTATAAAAAAACTTACAGCAACTTCACCGCTGCTTTGCAACCACTTGCACACGTCCTCCAACGCATCCAATGCACATTTGCTAGATTTACACGAAAAAAAGAAAACAAGATGTAAACTCAATGCCAAGGACAAAATAATCAAGTGTTTTTTTTATAATGTTGTGTTTACCTTCTGATGGCCATGGCCTTGGTATTATCAGGTCTGAAAAAATCATGGTTTTTGTAGGCATCTGTTGCCAAACGACGGTATTCGCCGACATTAAAAACTAAAGTTGACAGATAAATTCAAGTCAAAATATAAACAAAATGTAGAGGCGAAGTTTAGGCAAATTGGCAGCCATTCAAAAGTAGTAACATGAGATTTCGGCATCAAGATTTCAAGTTTATGGTTCAATTAAATAGAAGCAATTAAGTAAATTATCTTTCACTCTAAAATTAGTGTATTTAGAAAAAACTAATTAGTATCTTTAAATGAAAAAAAAAATTCTTTAAAAGCAAACTAGTCTTAAAAAAGTTTAATAATGGTGTATAAATCGAATTTTACTTTACTTTACACGCCAAGTTTTGTGTGTTAAAGATTTAATTTAGTACAATATCTCAAATGCTTGATGAGTATTTAAATTTACTAAATTTAACTCTTCAAAACAAAAACTATCAAGAAAAATCAAGTTTTTACTTTTTGAATTAGCAACTTCAGCTTTAATAAAAGTGCAATATTGTAAAACGTCTAATTGACCATGTTAAATCCATATTTAGACGTCCTAACTAGTAGTGCCACTGCTTTTTGTGTCTTACCCTGAGTTTTAATGCCAATCCAGTTGAGATATCTAGTCAATTTCTTCGAAATATATGTCTTCCCTCGAGCTGGTAGACCCACTGTTACAATTACATGAGGCGAATTCACATAATTATGCCTCTCACCTGTTAAAAATACAGAAACTAAGATTAAAAACATTATCAACAAATACACAAAACAATTATCACGACCATTTCGATGTTGATTGTCAAGTGAAAAAGCTGCAATACAGTGATCGAGCATTTTAGTATGATTAAGAAAATGACAGTTTTAGCTTTTCAGTTTTCAGTGTCCCAAATTCTGATATTTGCACCTGCTATAATGTTTGTACAACAGAGGGCGAAAATTCAGGTCGACACACCACTAAATATGAATTTTTGGATTTTTTGTACCAGGTTGTTTTTACCTCTTAAAAAAGCTAATGTAAACAGGATTTCCTACACTCTACTCGGTTCATACTGCTCATTTCTTTCTAATTTTTTTCCTTTTCAACTTTCCCCATCGCAACACAACCAATAACATTTCCAGCAATTAAGCACGCCCATTTATAAACAAATATTGCAAACAAAAAATCGCCGAATCAGCAGTTTTTAATTCGCGTTATTTGGATTGTGAGCTTGAATAATAATGTCAGTAATTAATATCTCCCATCTGGCATGAAGTAACAGGATGACGAGTCAGTTTTTCATTAAAATTCATTGCAGTAGCTTTACTGTTTCTTGTTTGCAAGTTTACAGTAAGCGCCAAGAAAGTTGCCAAGAAAGTTTGAGCTGGAAATTTAATCACCATGTTTAGTAAAGTTAATATAACAGTTTCATTTACTTTTTGAACTATTAAATAGTTGAGTTGATGATGACGAGCTATTGACAATGGAATGACAGTCGAGCAGATGGTCCACCACGTTTTTTGTCGGTGCCATGCTGTATTATCAGCGTTGGAAGACAAAGCACGAGAAAACCACAAAGACAACCCGTATATCACATGAGAAATCCACTGAATATTCAATTAAATCAAGGATTATGTCTCTTACTGTGAGTTTGCATCATATTTTTATCATCCAAAAATAAAGTTCACCCAAAGAGCATTATGATGCAATGCACCAAAAAAGTGCGAAAAAAAATGTACACTACTAGTGACATCTACTGATTTTAACAGTTAATTACCACCGATTGCAAGTGTTGCAGGTAGATTTATAATTATATTAATGGTCTTTAATGTAACTTAATTGATTTAATAACACTAATAATCTTCGACAGGTAAAATCTACAATGCAGCTATAGCTGTTTGACCTTGAAAGCCGAATACTAAATTATCATACTAGAGTGATTTACGTTGTCATGGGAACGTCAGGTGATGCCTTTTACTCGGATGACGTCATTAGGGTAAAGTTTAAATGCACTACACGAGGATAATAATCTTTACAAATTTTATCTACAAACACTTCAATTCTCTATTTTATGAAGTTTCGCTTTATATAATTTTAATTGGATGGCGTTTTAATTGGTCGTGATAGGGAGTTACAGTAGAAAATAAAATAAGGCAGTCCATTAAAATCTGCTGAATTTTCTAATGGATTTACTAGCGTGGAAATCGTAACAATCGGCCAATATAAGCTAATTATCAACGTGATGATAACGAATATGATATTTTAACTCAAAAATATGTAACTGTCCATTCAAAACTTACCTTTGACCGGAATAAGATTGTTCACAATTCGACCGTTCGACATTCTATAGTCTCTTGCAATAAAAGTGACGTCAGAAGGTCATCTAGCAATTAATTATTGCAAAATTTTAAACGGCGTGTATCTCGGCGGCGTGGAGATGTCAGTAACGGCGTAAGCTTGATAAACCATAAATTAAATGCAATCTTGTATTATAACTTGATATGTTGTAAAAATTAAATTAAAATTACAAATAGGTTAAAGATATTTATTGTATTTAACAGCTATAAATATATCATGGTTTTTTATTACAGAGAAGCTGACGGTCGGCGTAGATCACGTGAATATAACGTGCATTACACGCCGCCGGCTTAAATCACATCCTAGACTAACCTGTTTTTGGCAGTTTACTTGTCAGCTGATCCTGGAATTCCTTGAAAATTCAAGGAAATTTTAACTAATTCTTAGTATTTGTAATAAATAAATTAAAAATAAAATTTAATGGGTAACAAATTTTACGGTAAGTTATACTACGGCTAATTCTGTATTAATTGTTTAATTAATCACTTAATTTTAACAGGTAAAGTACTGTAGCTAAGGATTTTGCAGTAATGTAATTCTTTAATCTTGTAATTTCTGCCGATTAAATCATTTTTCATTAGGCTGCAGTAAGTATAAATAACTTCTACTAGGTGTTTTAATTTAGGTGAACCAATAATTTTCCATGTTGTTGCTCCTGCTGTTTAATACTATACGGTGTATAGGTAATGGGCGATACCAACATACTTTAAATTAATAAACACCGTCTACTAAAAGAACAATGAAATAGTTGAAAATACAGTATTACCATCTTGTGTTTGTTTGATATGTAAACTATTATATTAATATTTATGAATTAATCAGATACGGTTGGAGCATGCTGTGCCAAAGCATTTCAGACACAATTGAGTTATGGATAAACGACAGATAAATGAAATTGGATTCAACCCAGTACAAAACACCATAAATTCTTTAAGGAAAGTGTCAAGTAAAAATCGATCAATATAACGTGATCAGATGTAAACATTCCTCATAGGCTCATAGCAGATGAGGTGACTTGATTGAATTTTGTGAAAAGAAACCAAGTTTAAACTTCACCTGTAATCTAAATTATTCAAACAGTACTTGGTGGTGCTAAAGTAAGTATTTTTCTAGTTTACGATATTAAGAACTGTATGACTGTAATATTCAAATAAAATAGTCATGTTAGACTGTGTTAAATAATGATTTTTTGATGCTTTGAGTTCATAATTATTGTGTTTTGTTATTGTAAACATCAAGTTTGATTCTTCCAAGTGTAAAATGTAGTGTTATTTGCCATTAAAATCACTAAATTTGATTTTTAACGTGTGAAATCAGAAAATTATAGTAACTCTATGTAGTACTAGTAGTTCTGTATTAATTATTTTATTTCTAGCTTCAACTTTAGTTTTGAACATAAGTTATAAATTGAGGTTCTAGTTACTAACTTACATGGTAAGTACACTTTATACGTCATGTGCACTTTTGAAAGCTAGATTGTCTTTTATAAGAACGAGATTGTGTTTTTAAAAGTGTAAATTTGGGTTATAAGTTAGTTACAGAATGTAGTACTACAGGAACTGTTTTATGTACTCACTTAAAATACCAATTTCTGTTTAATCATTTTTCCAATGAATTTTCTGCATACCGGGAATTCCAAAATGATGCAGTATTATAATTTATAAAAAAAAAAGTTTAGTAGTGCATCCTATTGTTACTCTTTTGATTTACACTTTCAGTTAATTATGTAATAAATTATTGCGTTGAATGATAAAGACGCTACAGTAGGTCATCTTAAACTTATTGAAGAAAATCAGCGTATAAGGTTAAACTTTAGTTGTTGTGAAATTTGTTTTCACATGAATTACAAATGAGGTACACACAGTATTCAAACAAACACATAATGGCCTCAATGCGAGTCTATTGAGGAAGTCTGGGTCAAATTGAAAATACCTTCACTTTTTAATGCCTTAATGTGTCAAATAAAATAAAACTCATTTACAAGGAAGATGTGAATTTTGCTTTAGCATTGTTTTACTACAAGTTTCGTGCTGAATAACAAAATTGAAAAATTAATTATCAAGTTTTAAAATATTTTACTAAATGTTTTCAACGTAATATTAATTATAAAAATTTGGTATTTAGAGCTTAAAATGCGGGCTTTTTAATTACGACTGAAAATTGGGTGATTGAAAATTAATTAAAATTATTTGTTTTGTAAAACTAGATTTGACAGAATTTAACTCACTCGACATTATTAACTATTAGCTGATGAACATTAAATTTGCCATTAATGTAATTTACATCTTGTAAATAAAATTAATTGCAAAATTATTTTTTTAAATAAAATCAATCAAAAATGAATATTATTATTGAAAAAACTGAATTGTAGTGTATTTTGCTCTGACGCCAAGTCACTTAAATTAGGACAATATACAGTATATACTGTAGATATACCAAATGTTATATTTTATTTTTTATCAAATTCAGCGACACCATTTCATGGTATTTCTCCCTCAATGCCATTTGATGAAATACAGGGTGATAATACTGTAAATAATTCCTAAAATAGCTTGAAATGTAGTAAAAGTTTCCTAAAATAGCTTG
>JAAFCF010007112.1:5307028-5417974 GCA_013389785.1 Helicorthomorpha holstii | reverse complement strand
TTTTTTTATATTTTAACGAGTTAGATTATAATTTTGAATTGCGACAGTAAAAGGTCTTTGAACTTATTGATAATTATTCGTGTTTTTTTTTTAGGAATTGAGAAAAAAATTAGCAATTATATTGTAAAGTGATGATTTCTTAACAGAATGATGATAATTGTTGTGAAATATCAGTGTAACAGAATTGCACAGAATATTTTTTATGTAGAAATTGTTCACAGTTATAATTGTATGGGCAAATTGGGCATGGCAGTCATTGATTTGGTAATTTTAACTCGGTTTTTTTGAACCACAATTATAACAAGTATTGTGTTATGTTATGAAATTTAACCCAGGAGAAACTAGGACATCTTGAAATTTCTCATTCTTTTTCAATTCTACAAAAATAAAATGAGATATTCAACAGTAAAACTTTATAATTGAATTTAGCCATCTAATTTAGTCATTAAAATGCACAGTTTTCTTGTCCTTAAGTACTTGCTGACTAAAATATATATTGTTGGTATCATAATAATGTAAAAATTCAATATTTGTATTTGCATTCACTTTTTCAAAACTGCTAAATTGACAAGTATCGCTTGTAATGAACGTGAAAAACCAACTAATGTAACCTACTCCTAAAAAAAGTAAATACTAAAAAAAAATGCTTTCAAATTTCAATAAGCCATAATAGACAACTAAAACTTTAGATTTTTAATGCCATTATACATCAACTAACAACTGAATTTTACAGAATGCTTATTGAAATTGTTTTTCTGCAATGGACATCGTTTTCAGACAATTGCAGTGTCCCTTGAAGCTCTAGTCTTTAGCGGGATAATTTCAACTCAGCTGGTCATTTTAATGGTACGAATTAATGGGCTATACTGGTGAATAACCGGATAAAAGTAGAAAAACCAAAAGTCCCTTTAGGACATCTATCATATGTTGCCCCCATGTCAGAACATAGCAGTAAATATGAGGGCATTTGAAGTAAGTTGGTGTCCTTGGAAGAGGCAAGTGAACCCAAGTTTTCTTCTCAATTTCAAACTTAAACTTTCACCCTATTAAGGGGTGAGAGAACCGAGGGATTGATCGCTTAAGAATTACATTTACATCATGTGGCAAAACTTTTATTTAAAAAATCATAAAAAAATTAAAATAAATTAGGCATTTTAGGAAGGTTTCTAACCTGAAGCATGTTGCAGTGTACCTGACAAAACTTTTTAGTTGAGATAATAATTTACATGATAACAAAAAAAAAAGTTGAAAATTTCTGACAAAATATTTTTATGACATTTTTATTTTGTTTTTGTTTTGGAAATTGTGAACAATGCTATTAATAAATTAAAAGAATTTTCTTCTCAAATGTAATACATATTTTTGTATTATGAAACTAAATTTGTTTTCTTTCATAACAAGTAGATGCAAAAAACAAATAAAAGAAAAGCAAAAAAAAAAGGTTGAATTTAAATGTGACCATTCATTAAAAATGAAAATAAATAAATTATAAACTTGTTTATAAGTTTGTTCCATAAACTTTCTGTGTATAAAATGACCAGTTTTGTTTCTTAAGAAAAAGTGTTAATTTATGAATAAATAAAATATCAGATGAGACATTAAAATTAAAAATCTTAAAACAAAAACACATTTACAATGCAAATATACTTATTGAAGATGGCTGATTTTTTTCATAGTGGTACTAATTATACTGTACTTGTATAACTTAGTACTGTCATATTTTTCATATTTATAAAACATTATTGTTGTTTCCTTATTGGTTTGTAACAGTAAAAAATCCGTCATAAAATAATTAACCAAATACAATTATTTAAAGTAAATAATGTGATTAATGGCGGCATATTTTTAATATCAGAATTATCTAATATTGTATTAAAATGTATTTAAAAGTGTACCAAACATAACCATACACAATCCAGTAAATACTGTAATTAAAAGTGTATTAAAAAATTTATAAATATACCAAATAATTTATAAGTGTAATTTATATTAACCAAAGTGCATTTTAGTATACAGTTGTTAAAATTGTACTAATATTTTTGGTAATAAAATATAATCGTCCTTATAATGTGTTAAAAACTTTATTGATTTTTTTTTAAATATTAATAGTTTGCTTAAAATATACCAAATCACTTTTAATTTTAAAATTAATTAATTTTTATATTTTTTTGTCAAACTGCCGGTAATTTATGCAGAAATTTCAATGTTAAAAAATTGAAAATAAAATTCTCTTAAAAAATCATGTTAAAAATTCCCAAGCAATTAATTATTGCGATTGTGTTAAATATTTTTTCATGGCTTTACAATTACATGTGTAAGACTACCTGCATATCGTGTTGTTTTGATTTTTTATACAATTTTACACAGCTTCTTGTTATCTCTTTAAAAAACATAAATTTTCATTAAAAAGAAGGGGAAAAAAGACAGTTAAATAATTGTTTAAGAAACGAGCTGCAGATTTCTCTCCAGCTGTGACTTTGAAACTTCAACATCACACAAAAAAATAAATAAATAATTGATAAATAACGGTGCAACTTTTAACTGTTAACTCAGATCTGTATAATTTCTCGTCATAAACATTGTTTTTTTTTATTGAAGTTGGGAAGTGACAGGGAAAGATTAAAAGTTGAATACACCTGAATGGGATGTTTAGTAACGTCGTAATGAGAGTTTACCGTTAGAAGATTATTACGGAGATACAAAAGGGCATGTGTCCCTATGGGTTGACCTCATTCTGAAAGGGCTAAACCAGGTCAAGTGAGAAGAGAAATTAGGCTAGGAGTCTCCTCTCAGCTCTCCCAGTTACTGAGAAAATAAAAGGTGGAGAATTATATTGTGTTGAGTCATGAAAATTTTACCAAGGACGTCAATAGCAACAAAATGTTTACTTTATTATTTTATTTTTTTTAAGAAAATAAAAATTTTAACTTAGAAGTTAGAAGAGGTTGAAGATCTACTAAAAACATGGATGAGCCAATTGACCTTCAGGCCACCTTGCAAATATGTAAAATTTGGTCCAAAGCAATGACCGCACTTAGCAATTATTCAAAAAATAAAAGGTTAACAAATTAGAAAAAAAAAAGTATAAGTGCAACTTAAGAGGATATCTTAGCCATAGCCTGACCGTCAAAGACTTTCTTTTGAAAAGCTACTTATATTTGACTTTTAGGAACATAGTGTGGTTTATACTGGTTTATAAAGCCGGCAAATTAGTTGTTTCAAAGAAATTAAATGTTATTTTCGATCAGAAAATCAGGTTTGATCAGAAAATCAAGTAAAAATCAGGTTTTTGAGACACAAAACTTGATTTTCAGTTATTAAACTTGATTTTTAACAGTACTTATGGCTCTTACGACACTAATTTTGTCTTATGAAACATAAATATTTGGCTTTTAAGACACTGTATTTAGTATTAAAGTACTAGATTTGGCTTTTAATGCACTACATTTAGTTTTAAAGCACTAAATTTGGTTTATAAGGCACTATATTTAGTTTATAAGGCACTATATTTAGTTTAAAGCACTAAATTTGGTTTTTAAAGCACTAAATTTGATTTTCAAATCATTAAACGTAGATTTTAAAACAAATTGAACATTTAGAAATCAGAAAATTAAACATCTAGTGACTAAATTTGAGTTACCAAATAAATAAACTATTATTAAATTATTTTTTTGGACTTAAATTTAAATTTTTAAGTAAAATTTTAAGTTTTATCTCAAAATCAGACATCTGGACTGGTTAAAAATTACTACACTGAAGATGCAAATACTACAGTAATTTACTGCCCAAGTGTATTGTGATTTACTGTATGAATTTCAAATAGTGAATTAAAAATTAGCTCTAAATTAGTTTTAAAAAAATCAGGAATTATCAAATGACTAAATCTGGTTTTTATACATTAAAAAGACATCACATTTCTTTTAAATTGTAAAATTTTTTATGACAGATATTAATATTACTCAAGTGACCCTCTTCTTAAAAAAGCATCTTTTAAAATGAGGTTATGTGATTAATTTAATTAAGCAATTAAGGTGAAACACTAAACGGGAAGTGAGTCTTATTTGTCTATTTATCATCAACCTGTAAATGACTTCATCTCAACTTTCAACTTTCACATTAAATATATTTTTTTTCTATTTCATTTTGTAATTATATAAGTGTGGAAACGACCATACTAGTCCAATAAAAGGTTATTTTTATTATTTTTTGTGTGAAAGGTGTGAAATATGAATGTTAAACGCCATTATTGACGGCGTTTGATTGGCTAATGACTTTTAACAGATCATCCAATGGCATGAAAGAGCAAGTGGTAGATATAAGATGTCGTTGATGTTGAAGATGAGCATTTCAGCTTGTTTTTGAGAAAGCCGTGTTATTTTGTATTCAGACGACGAAGCGACGGGAAATGATGCGAGTTATGCGGCAAACAGCAGCACTGGCTACGGTGTTGCTGCTCATTGGTTTTACATGGGTTGAAGGTAAATGATCTCTCAATGATTTTTCAATTGTGACAAAATATCACGTACTGTACTTTACTGTGGGTGCACTATGTTTGTGGGTTACTAGGTGGACAAACACCGTGTCAACAACTGTCCTATTACATGTCCTAAAATATAAAGTTCAAAAAACTACAGTATATTTTTTTATTTCAAATTTTAAAACCTTTTTAAAGATCAAAGGGCATGTTATTAACTTAGAAAAACCCATTAAAAATTGCCAAAAATGCACTAAACATTTAAAAAGTTTTTTTTTTCTTCAAAAAAATGTTTACTATTTTATTTTACTTGATAAATAACTTAAGTTTATTGGTATTTAATGACTGATTATGATGCAGCCTGATGTATTTGTATTGAGTGTTAATAGTTTCCATTGACTAAATATGATGCTTGGTCTATTTTGCATTTCAAAAATACTATAATTTTTAAATATTAAGTTTGATTTTAACTAAAATTGGGTTTATAATATTAAAATAACACGATTCTGGATACTAAATTTAACGTATAAAAATTAAAATTAAATTTTAGAGTGCTGAAATTAAATTTTAGTAAATTATTTAATTTAAAATGTTTAATAACTAAAAAAAATTGTTTGTGTGGGATTCAAACATTATAACTAAATGTAATTTTTAATTACTATATTTTTAAGACTCAACCCATTTGGTTTTCAGGAGCTAATTTTAAAGCTTACTGTTCAATGTATCTTATTTAAACCCTGAAATCGATTATTGGACCGTCTAAAATGGTTCTAAGCACTATATTTTTCTTCATTAGAGTTTTAAGCACATTTCATCCACTAAATTAGATTTTTGGGCTCTATTATTTGTGTTTTAAGCTCAAATTTAGTCTCTTATTTTACATAATTTACATTATTTTAGGTGGTTCAATACGTGAACGTCGTCAGGCGACATCGGGATCAACTGCCAATACCCCAGCACCAGTTCAGGTTCCCAGTGAAGTTATACAAGAGAATGAGTTATGTTCAGGGCGTTCAGCAGGCGAATATTTCCGTATCCCAGGAGATAATAACGATTGCAGAGATGTGGTCAGATGCTCAGTCCAGGGTCTCCTAGCTCTGAGATGTCCAGCTGGACTTGCATTTGACATTGAAAAACAAACATGTGACTGGAAAAGACATGTTACTAACTGCGACAAAGCTGAACGTAAATAAAATAAACTTTTGGGATATTACGAGGGTACTAAAATCAACTTTAAAAAAATTCTAGGCACTAAAAAAGTCAGACCTTTACTGGTTACTGATGAGCCCATTTGTGAAGAAGGACAATTGGCATGTGGAAGCAAGGAATGTATAGGAAAAGACTTGTTTTGCGATGGGAAACCAGACTGCCCTGATGGATCAGATGAAAATGCTTGCTGTAAGCAAACCAATAAATCATTTTTAATTTATTTTTCATTAAACACTGCTATTATTATTTAGCTATTGACGATGACCCCAATCGCGCTCCACCATGTGATCTTTCCCAGTGTCAATTACCAGACTGTTTCTGCAGCAGCGACGGAACCAAGATTCCAGGCGCTATTGAGCCATCAAACACACCTCAAATGATCATGATTAGCTTCGATGACGCCATAAACATCAATAACATTGACCTGTACAAAGAGCTTTTCAATGGAGAAAGAAAAAATCCGAATGGATGTACAATTAAGGGAACATTTTTCCTTTCACATAAATACACCAATTACAGTGCTGCACAGGAGTTCCATAGGCTGGGACATGAATTGGCTGCACATTCAATTACGTAATTACAATTTTTTTTACTTTTTATTACTAAAATTTAACAGACTCGCCTATCATAAATCTTCAATTTTCAAAACCAAAATCAACAAAAAGTGACTGAAAAGGTTTTTTTTTTTAAATAATTAACCCACACATAACTTAATGGCTTACTGAACTTCACATTACATTTCAATACACCCACAACAGCAATTTAATTTCCAAGAAATATGCAATATCTAAGTGAAAGTTACTTAAAAATACGTCTGGAAAATTCTTAATTAAGGGAGGTGCTTCCTAAATTTTAAAATGCAAATAAATAAAGTATGACATCAACCGATTTGCTTTAAATTAAAAAAAATATATTTAAATTTCCTTAGTAGGTAATGCAAGTATTTTTTTTGTCCGGAAATTATGCTGCAATCGTAACCAGTTAGTTGCTGTGTAATGATTATGTTATCCAAAGAAATAACAATAAAAAGTTATTTAAAGTAGTTTTTGAAAGTTTTAAGGCAGTGCATCATCATATTTATTCAATGCTTCTGCAAACAATCTTGTAATAAGCAATTTCAAGTGAAACTGTAAAGCAGTTTGCCTTCAAAAATCATAAGATGCCTAAATGCCTTAGGAATTATTAGTCAGTTATGGATAGGAATGTTAAAGTGTGAATAATTTCAAAGTGTCCAATTTTTTAATATACTGTACTTGTCTAATTCCTAATTCTGACTAATGTTTGTGTCTAGTTGTAAATCATCAATAGAGATTTCAAATTAGTTTTTTTATTACAGCCATAAAGATGATGAGAACTACTGGACCGACGCCACCTTAGATGACTGGGCTCAAGAAATGGCTGGCAGTCGTCTCATTACCGAGAAATACGCCAACATTACCGACAACTCAATTATTGGTGTCCGAGCACCTTATTTACGAGTTGGTGGAAACAACCAATTTGCCATGATGGAAGAGCAAGGCTTTTTATGGGATTCCACCATGACAGTACCCTTAGGCAACCCACCACTCTGGCCATACACTCTGTACTTCCGAATGCCCCACAAATGCCATGGTAACGGTCAAAAGTGTCCCAGTCGATCTCACGCAGTTTGGGAAATTCCAATGAACGAATTGGACAGAAGGGATGACCCAACATTTGACGAGGACCTTCCTGGTTGTGCAATGGTCGACTCATGCAGCAATCTTGTCAGTGGAGAGCAGTTCTTCAACTTTTTAAATCACAATTTCAAGCGCCATTACGACTCCAACCGTGCCCCACTCGGTCTCTTCTTCCACGCTGTCTGGCTGAACAATAACCCTGAACTGAAAGCCGCATTTATTGATTGGATTGATGAGATTCAGGCTTCTCATCAAGATGTTTATTTTGTCACCATGACTCAAGTAATTCAGTGGATGCAGTCACCGGTTGACTTAGCCGGTTCTAAAGATTTCCAGGAATGGAAAGCCACTTGCATACCAGAGGGCCAACCCTACTGTCACTTTCCAAACGCCTGCCCACTTACAACCAGAGAGTTAGCTGGGGAGACATTGAGGTTGCACACATGTATGCAATGCCCCAATAATTACCCCTGGTTAAATGATCCCACAGGTGAAGGTTATTTTTAAACTTAATAAAAAGTCAAAAATCAACGAAACACCTTCTAAATTCTAGTTGACCAATAGTCAGAGACAATTGTTTTTACAAACTGTAAATGCGTGTCTTTATCTGACTTTAAAATTGGAAAATGACTGTGATTGAAGTGAGATTAATATAACGATGTATTGTACCAATTTCAAGTGTTTTCAACTGCATGGGCATTTATGGCATAAGCAAATTCAATGTACAATAATTAACCATGGAATATTAATGTCATTGGGGGGAATGTTGAACACGTATGGTACATACAACATTGTCGGTCACAAAATGTATTTGTAGAATGGGCATAATAAAATTTTAATTTGCCAAATTTGATATAATTATTGTAAAGTTGTTGACTATCGTTATTTAAGACAATTTGAAGAACCAGTAACACAAGCAGTAAGAAAATGCACCAGTAGCATATTTAGTATACAGTACATTAGTCATGAACAGACAAATATAAAAGCTTTTAAGTTCGGCTTCCTAATGATTAAGCTCGATTTTTCTAAGACACTAAATTGGCACTTAAAAAAACATCAAACCTGATATTTAAAAAAATTACTAAATGGACTAAAGATTAAAGACACTAAATAAACAGAACTGGTAGTTAAAAGCATCAAATTAGTGATAAGAAACACCTAATTTGTTGTTAAAAACATTTAAAAGTTAATAAAGTCACGTAATTCGATGTTTGAGATATTTGTGTTTTAAATCACATGCTTCGAAGATCCAGTCTGTTCTTAGATACATCCCAGTGAACTTCACAACGGTCTTAAAACTATAAAATCATAAATTTCTACACCCATAAACATTTATTGTACACTTACCGTTTATTCCTCAGGCTAATAAGCAGCTTCAACCGTCACTTTATAAAATAAACAGTCATTTTTTAAATACCCCTCGTCTTCAATCTCCGAAAAAGTTCCCAAGTCAAACTGACACTGTTGCGAGTCAGTTAAATCACAGTAGTCGAAAATTGTTTTATGCTTAGTTGGATCTAATTGATTAAAAATAGTAATAGTTACATCATGTAAATAATTCTGCTGTTGCGAACTAAACCGGGAAGTTCCCTTAAGGAAATCCAAAGTCGCCATAAGATTGGTTCCAGAAGTTTCATTATAACCATTTAACCACATTCTTACTTGAAGTCTAAGACCGTTAACAGACGTGTAGAAATAAGGACTTGGTTCGTAAAAAATGAACTTTTCAGCACAGGCTTTTTTCTTGCTTTGGTACTTGCTAATCTTGGCCATTAAAATTCCGTCAGTAGAAAAATTCGAAGACGCGATCGATGGCAATTCCGCTAAGATTTCAATGACGATTGTGTTATTACGAATGTAAATCGAATCTGGAACTTCGGTTAACTCTGCAGTGTCGCATAATAATATTTCAATGGTTGACCGAGTGTAAGGATTGTAAAATACGATTTCATTGTCGTGGTTGTAAGGGCACACGCGAACAATATCGTTAGTTACGTCGTTTTGACTTAAATCTTTAAGAATAAATGTAAAACTGGGGTAAGCATTATCACCACTAACGTAACAGCCTTCTGGATAATTATTGTCAACATCGTGAAAGCTTATACCAACAAAAATCTGCCCATCTATTATTCTTAAGCCCGCTGAAGCTGAAAATTTATAGTTGGTCACTGGGAAAACTTTACTTCTCAAATGCCGCAGCGTTAGTTTATCTTTCGCATTTTTAAGTTTCCATGTGTAAATGTGAGATTCAAAATATTCTAGTTGAGCCTTGTCATCTTTAGCAAAATCTTCATAAACCTTTAAAAAAGTGTAATGTTTGTGGTTATTAATGAGTTTTAAGCAGTTATAAAACATTAAAAATAATATCCTGTCAAAGGTTAGAAGTTATAAACTCATTAAGAGTACTTGTACAATATAAAGTTTTGAAAACTAATTTTTGAGTTTTAAATGGCTAATGTTCCTCACTAGAAACAAATAACGGTATCTTGAAAACACATATGAAATCATAATTGAAAAATATCGTCACTAGAATCATAAAAGATAACTTCAAGACCCAACACTTTCTAAAATGCTTCATAAAGATAATATAATACATTACTTTTTCAAACTCCTTTTCGTAAAACACTTGCAACCTTAAAAGTGTTGCTTTCAGGTCTTTTTTTTCGGATGACAACGTTTCTAATTTGAGTTCGGTTTCCCTTGAATCTTCTAACATCTTTTCTTTATTTTCTGCCATGGTACTTCTTACTTCTGCAATCGCTTGGGAAATTTCAAGCATTGTTAAATCAATTTTGGCTACATGCTTTTGAAGATCCATAATGTCTTTGAGAATTCTCTTAAACGATGCATCATGCAATATACTTTTATAGTCGACATCTAGCTTCTTCAACTTAATTTCATCCGATAATTTTTGTATCTTAAGTTCAATATCGGCTAGATTATCTGGATATCTAGCATCATATGGTACGTCTCTAGTCTTCATACTGTTAACATCCCAGTTTAAAGTTTTAATTTTACTTGATAAATTTTTCAGATGTCTTTTAAAGTCAGAGACTATTTTGTCACTTTCATCAGCTTTTAATTCCATAATTTGTAGTAGATCTTTCTGTTTCTCGCCCAACTTCATAATTTTTGACTTTAAAGCACTGTTCGATGTGTTATCAGCTTTCAGTTGCTCAAGTTCCGCTCTTAGTGCTTTATCCTAAAAAACACAAACAAATACTGTAGTTAATTTATAACAACTTCAGGATCTTTTCTAGGCAATCCAAAATTTGTTTCTTAAATGCTTAAATTTAGTCATACTAGGAAGTCAAACTTTGTGAAAGCAAATATTCACTGCATTTAAAATACTAAACCTTATTTCTCAGATCCTTAACAATTAATTCACAATCTTCTACTTTTAATCTTAATATGTGGTTGTCAGCCTGGAGTTGATCTATCTCAACTTTGCGCATTTCATCCTTTAAAAATTAATAAACAATAACGTTTAAGACCACACAGTACTTCTCAATTATCTTTAACCTTATTTTGCAGATCAGTAAAGTTTCTTTCTAAGTTATCCAACTTCGCCTGGAAATCAGTCCCATTTCGTTCACCATTGTCAGTCGGTGATACGAATTCATGTCTCTAAAATTTAATTAATACTGTATTAAAGTAAGAGTACCAGGTGTCACATTACAAAATTTACACCAAACGTGTCTCATATCTTAAAATCATTAAAGCAAGATTCATAACCGCAAATATGGCACCAAATCTTACCACCAAAAGGTGCACTGCTAGCTGTTATTTAAGAAAATGTTTATGAATTTAAGTCTTACCGAATATAAGAAGTTAACAATTCTTCTGAGCAGAATAACTCCCAAATCCATTTTACATATATAATTCAACTTCCAGCACAAATACGTTTTTAGTCATTAATTCAGTGTTTAAACTCAAGACAAACGTTATTGTCATACTGTAATTGGTATTAATTGGTGAAGTTACAGTTCATAATTGTAAAGTTTCATGGACTGTATCTGAAACTCTAAATGTATATTAACGACTTAGTATCTATAAGACCAAAAATCATTGTTCTAAACTAGTAAAAACTGTTATTTTGCGTTACTTTGCTAGGGTCTTTATAGAACTTCCTGTGAGCTGCACTATGCCGGCAAAACTTCAAATGCAGTAAGGAATGAGACAGCTAATGACTACGGTTCCTGTTGGGTGTACAAGTGGTTGGTGTGACGAATAGGACAATGAACTCATTTGTGGAGCTGAAATTTATGAATTAAAACTTATAAAAAACAACACAATAAAGTAATAACAGCTGCTATAGAAGTGAGATATGTCGAATTTACTTTAGTATTTAATTGACTCTTCATGCAAATGCTTTTTAATTGTTGTTACTGAATTTTAAATCTATTTCAGACCATGTGGCAAAAAGTTTACCAGTAGATGGCAGTATCTCTGATTAAAATTGTCAAGCCAAAGTGGACCAAGTCATTGGACTTGAGGCTTCGTATTTGCTTACAAAATTCCCAAGGTTTTTTGTTACATTTACAATTTGAAAATGGATTTAGGTAATAAAGAAGTTCAGAAATCACCACCGAAAGTCATGTATTTTCAATCCTTAGGAATAATAGGTAAACAAATCAAATAAAACATATGGTATACCGTATAGTTGTCATTCAACGTTAACCTAATTTTATTACCCGTGCTATTTAGGTTCAACTTCAAATAATCCAGAGACCATGTTGTTAGTTCCACAGGCAGAAGAAACTGAGACGCCCTTGGAGCTTGTGACAAATAAGAAATCAAGCGTCAAGTCCAAGACTAATAAAGCTAAGGGCAAAGGAAGGACAAGAAATGAAGAAAATTGGAAGAAAAACATTCGTAAACGAGCCAGAAACAGTGGAGAAGCTTATAGTACTGACAAAGGTATACACAAGGCAGAAAAAGAATTTAAAAACATACCTTGCGGTTGCAAAAAGAAGTGCGATAACAAATTTGACGAGAACGAAAGAAAGCGAGTGTTTGAGTCGTTTTGGAAGCTGGGAGATTACAGCAAGCAGAATGTCTTCATTTGGAGTTCAGTAAAGACTCATGCTGTATCTCGAAGAAGAAAACGAAATGGAAATGGTAATGAGAAGAATGTTTCGTTTGTGTATACCTTACGCGACGGTAGAAAAACTGAGATTGTGTGCAAGAAGTATTTCATCGATACTCTTCAAGTCAGCAATGGCAGAGTTTACAGGTGCATTTCTAGATCTTTGGTTGACGCGGTTATCGATTGCAGAGGATCTCGAATCCGAAACACTTCATCGAAACAAGAAAATGTTGTTGCAAAACTGCCAAAATGACAGACCCAAAGCGAAATGGCCCTAATTAGATAAACAACAGTTTACGAGTTGAAAGTTAACATTAGTAAGAATACGTACTAATCAAACTTGGGTTTTAATGAACCACTCTCAGGAACCTCTCAAAATCAATCTTTAATGCAAATATTATTAATCTTTTTATGATAGACACATTCGTTAGATAAAATCTGATTGCGAAAAGTTAATTTTAAGTGTTTATTTATGCTTTTTAATTAATAACTTCCATGTAAACTTCTCGCTTAAATGTATTACCGTATCGACAACAAAAATGGCACCTGTGTTGCCAATCGGAATAATCGTAAAATGTGAATTTCATTCCTTTCGTTTTAATTAGGTTAAATTATGTCAGGTTAATTTAGTCATTTTTCTAAGTTAGGTTAGTTATTTTATTGCTATTTCAAGATGTCCTTTCAATTTTAATAATTAATTTATCACGATTAGAATAGTCATTTATCCCCACGCTTCTGCAACACTGCCATTTCATTCGTAATTTTGTTGTTCTATTGCATTGCATTAAACAAGAAGTTTAAAATTATAAAAACTAATTAAAAAATGTAAATAAATTTATGAAATTAAATTTTCGCACTTGGATTTTAGCCATATAATGTGTATAACACGATCAAATAAAAGGAAATGAAGTCAAACATTTATTTTGAGAAGTTCCTGAGAGTCGTTCATTAACTCCTCAAACTTGTTTAGATTTCAAAGATGTATTAATATCGTGATACCTTTATTATTTTCAAGTTATTGTGGATGTGCACGCAACTTTTAAATACGTTTTGCACAATTTGTTGAATATTTACTTCAATATTTGCTCGTATACAATTTTCCTACATTGCCAAGTGCATATATTATAATTTTGTACAAAATACAGTAACTAAAAATGAATGGCAACTATGAATAAAGTGATTTACTTTAATTTGTAAATACTAAACATTCCACAGGCTTAATGGCATTCTAATCAGCTGATTCTCTACTCTCTCGCTTTTTTGATTACGTCACGTTGTACCGCCAATTTCAAACTTATTATTTTTAAAAATTAGAATTGCGTAAAACAAGTATCGTACAAAATAATTTTTTTAAAAAAAGAACATAATTATACGTAATTTTAAATTATTTTAGTTATTTAAGAAACACAATTAAATTAACAACTTTTTACTTGTTTAGTGTGCTTGTCTATCCATTTTAAAAAAGCTGTTATCCTGGTGTAGACGCCATATGAATTGGCCCTGGCACAACCTTCACCCCAGGAAACGACCCCTACTTGATGCCAGACCCCATTACCATACCAAAGCAAGGGGCCTCCCGAGTCCCCCTACAACAAACAATTCAATTTTTATACATATATTTCTGCACTATGAAATGAATTACTTGACATGAATCCTTTCCGCCTTCTCTGATACCAGCACATAGCATGGATGGAACCAAAGTGACAAAAGCATAGTTAGACAATGCCTCATAGCACTCTTGATAATCAACAATCGGAAGTAACACTTTCTGCAATGTGTCTGACGTACTCCCATCTGATTTTTTTTAAAAATAGATTTCATTAAATCGAAAGTGCAATTATTGTGTGTTTACCTTCAGTGGTTGCTCCCCAGCCGGCCACTGTCACATTTTGACCACTGACGTTTAGATTATAACATGGAAGACAAACAGGGTGAATTTCCAGAGTGAACTTTAACTTTTTAGACAGTTTGATGATAGCAATGTCATTTTCAGACGTGTAGGTATTGTAAGCCGGATGAATTGTTAGTTTTGTTACATTTCTCATTACAGCTTCATTCAAACGACTTTTATCAGAAACTCTTAAATACACTTTTAGCTTGTTTTTGGATTTCGAAGGAAGACTAACCCATACATCATGTTAAAAACAATTTAAAAATGAACTCTTATTGGTTACCTGTATACACAATGAGCTGCAGTTAAAATGTGTCGATCAGTAATTAAGCTTCCACCACAAATCACTTCATCCTCGAAAACGATTGCCACCTATGGATTAAGTCAAATTGATAATAAATTAAGACATTAAATTATGTTAAGACAAAATTACCATCCATGGAAACTCAAAAACAGCAGCACTGCGCCCACCAACAATCTTTGACCTGGATGACATACCGCAATACACTTTTTGCATAAATTTCATGAAAATTAGTACACAATTTAAATTTATTAAAATGATTGGCTTACAGCAGCTTAATGAGCTAATAGTTTCTTGTTCACAAGTGTTAACTAAAGAATCGTTTAAATGATTTAAACCCTGTTTATTAAGAAATCTAATTAAATTTGTTAATCATTAAAAATATTATGTAATTATTTACCTGAATTGGCTTGGAGTTAGCTGAAATGGATCCGTAGCTAATGAGAATAAAAATGCTGATTAAAGTAATTTTGAAGTTCATTGTAATCAAAAAAAGATCCTTTATAAAAAAACACAGAAAATAAAAGAGAACTTTACTGGTTGACTACTTAGATAAAATGCCAATATACAATGAATGACTGAGTACGTCATACCAAAATAAAATGCTGTGATAAAACGTCATAAAATTCAAAGTTCACACCATCAAAATTATTATTACAGACAAGGCTTTTCTTACATTTAAAAGTTGATTGAAATTTTTTAATTAGGCAAAACCGAATTAACTAGTACTGTATTTAGTTAAAATCTTTTTAATTGAAAGTAATTTCGAAATTTTTAGCGTTCTACCTTTTTAAAATAATAAACAGTTTAACTGTTCATATTTGAAATCAAAATAACTGATAGTTGGGCATTATTTAAACTGGTATCTGATCACAGCAGTTTTATAATAATGTAACGATACCTACTGTATACAAATTCATCTAAAAACATTTACAGACTGACAGTTTAAAAATAGTAACCTTCTTACCTTCGTCATATTATCAATTATTTGGGTCCACTTTAGTATCATGGTCTTATAAGTTAAAGATGTCTTATAACAGATGATCATGTCATGTATATTTGCTTTGGTTTTGCTATCTATTTCTACGGAGTCTGCCTTGAATGAATTGAGATCGAAGAAAATGACAACAATCCTTGTCACCATTGTCGTACTGTATCTTTGTTCCAACTATTTACGCATTATTAGCCATTATACAATGACAGTCCATTACTCATTAACCATTAAATAATTTAAATTATCATAATAAAATATAACTTACGATTCACTGAATTACAGTATGTTTAGATTCTTCAATCGACGTTTGGCGTTGATTCTCGTTACCCCACATTATCGTAAACATCTCTTAGGAGCTAATACACAGAGTAAATATCGGTACTTAAGTTAAACATTATGCTAAGATAACATAATATTATGAGTGTCATGCTACATAACATTATTTTGGTTACACTTTATCATTTCAAAATCGATTTTCCAAGACTACTTGACGTACTGTACGTGAATCAGTGAATTCGTTATCGCCATTACCCTATCTAACTTATTATTGGCTGGGAATACTGTATAATGCATGCCAGTATTCACAATATGCACATTAGATTATTGTAATAAAATATACAATAACATTATAACACTTACTGAAGTTAAATGACACCGCACAATTCAATGAATTATTGTTTTTAGATTCTTCCATCTGCTTTCGACGTTTTTCGTCCGCTGCTTCTCGTGACATTCACGGCATCGCAAACACCTCTTCATCGTGCTTTCCTTCACCGTCAAAAAAGTTAGTTGATCAAGCGCGCACTAGTACTGACCAACATTATTTTGCCGCCAAATCACTTACAGCCAATCAGAGAGAGGAACAAAATATTTGTAAACAAACAACGTCACTTAGATGTTGAACCGTATGTATTCCGTACTGTCTATGACGTCATATAGAAATTGTAAAAATTCAGTTTTTATTCAATAAAAAATTAATTTATTAATTCTAAGAGATGAAAATAGGCTGATAAATGTTTTTTTATTGTTATTTATAGGCTATATGTCATTTGGAAGCTTAAAAATAAATTTTCAAAATTTTTATGTTTTTCAAGTTAAAAGCATATTAGCGGATATATAAACTTGATGTTATATTGCAACTTTGGTTGAAAACTTTTTGAAAAATAATTAAAAAGTACTATAAACGCTTGCAAACTACATTCCAGCTATTGAAAACATTAAAATAAACTTATTTACGCAACTTTCATCAACATTAATCAATTTAAACAATTTTTATTTGAATTTTAAAGTTGCCGTGAAAATTGCTGCCGTCAGTGTTCGACGCAAGTTCGGTATACGTTTTTATAAACTCCGTGCTCAGTGCTCCGTCAAAGTTTGGCGGCAAACGAAAAAACGCCAAGTAAAAGTAAACATTCATTTAGTTTCAATAAGGCATTTACATGCATTACACACATTACATAATGGCCATAATTGTTAACCCTCTTAAAAACCCCTTACTACTAGCTTTCTTGCATAACTTTACTTTTAAGAAAGGCCAACTTACATTAAATAAAAAACTATACTGATTGTATAAAGATAACATACTGTTAGTTATTCTATGTTGGCTGAAATTAACTTAGTAGAATATCGCAAAGTTAAAGGTATACAAGGTTGATTGCCTACTATTTGGGGCTTATACATAGAGTAAATACACATGTTAAACACTAGTTACCACCTATACTAGGATTATTTATAAAAATGTTGGTTTTAAAAACATATTGTAAACATTTAAAAAAAATTGCAAACCGTATGACATCGATTAAAAACATTAAAATAAACTTGTTTAAGCAACTTATGTAAATTTTATTCAGTTTAGCAATATTTTATTTGAATTTTAAATTTCACGTAAAATCGTTGCCGTCAATGTGCGGCACATGTCCGGCTACTCTAACACTACAAACTCCGTATTGTATACTCTTGCTGTTAAAAAAGATTTTTTAGCATTGAACCATATTAACGGCAATCAAACAAATAAAATAAAAAATTTATTGCGTTATAATGAGGAGTTCAATTACAAAAACGTAATTTATAAAAGTTATAAAAATTAAAATAATGATTAATAATTTTTTAAAACGAAATTGGCTATCGAATGAAAATATCGACGTCTAACATCGAAAGGAAACGTATCGATACCAATTTCATTCATTCGTCCCAGACTGCAGCATTAAAGCTGCATAGTAAATGTAATTAATTGCATGTTGTATAAAGACACCGAAAGAATTTAACATGTCTGAAGAAAATGCAGAAGTAAACTGTGAAGAGATCGTGTTTTCTTGTAAGAAATGTCGACAAAAGCTGTTTAACGCAGGTTGTTTAGTAGACGAGCATAGCGATCCTATAGCTTGCCCTTCACAACACAAATCGTGCTGTATTTCGGCAGGTAAAACCAACCAGTTTAAAATTATTTTGAATAAAATGAAAAATAACGTTTAAGCAGATGGAAATCAGTGCAATGAATCGACAGTTTGGTTTATTAGCGAACACAAATTACCCGACTGGATGGACCAAATAATTAATGAGGTACAGTATTTACAACACAATCAATTCTTAGTTGCTTTTGGTTCATAAATTTGTATTTTAACAAGCGAAACACTAACCTTTGTTATTTGTTGTTTTTTATAATTAAAATGCTTTATGGTTTTTTTTAGGCAAACTGGATAAAAGGTAAACTTACATGTCCGAAATGCAAAAGTCGTGTGGGATCCTTTGATTTTGTCAGTGGATCAAAATGTGTTTGTGGGAACACGGTTTTGCCACCTGTTCATGTGGCTCGGGCAAAAGTTGACCTGAAGGATCCGCGAGCAGTCGGATTTATCAGACGACCAAGTGGCATTGAGGATTCTACCCAGTTCCGCAAAGATGATGGTGACGAGTTAGAAAAACATGAAACTGAATTTTCTGAGAAGATAAAAACAAACTTGCCGGTAATAAGTGAAGCAGAATGTTCCTATGCTGGCACTACAAATCAGTTTCCAGAAACAGGTAAAACACGTTTTACACATTATTCTTACATTTTCAAATCGAAATGCTAGGATATTTTGGCCTTAAATGACAAGGTTGGTCCTTTCCTTTTTCTCATGTAGGATTGGACACCTTGGCTGGTGGCACATCGCATATTAAAACTAAGAAATGTCGTAAAACACCAAAGGTTGTGAAGTGTGTTTACAACCTATATGATTCAGCTTTTAACTTTTATGTTTTTGTTAATTTAGAGAAAAGAGAAATGTAGTGTTGTTGCCGAGATGAGCGAGAAGAAACCAGAAGTTGACGTTCCAGCGGAACCACCTGAAGATATTATTTGTCCAGTTTGTCTAGATATTTATATGAATCCTTTTGTTTGTTATCCTTGCGTTCATGTATTTTGCGAGATTTGTTTACGAAGAATTGCTAAAAACAATCCTCAAAAAACTTTGTGCCCTCTGTGTCGTCAACCAATTGGGATGTGTTTGCCAGATCATGGTAATTTATAAAAGCGTCAAATTTGCCCACACAAGGCTATGAATTTTGATTTCAAGACGTGAAAGCTCAGATGAACGACAAGTTTGCAAGTCACAAATCTCAGTTCTGAGACTTTCGATATTTCTCAGTGAGACAAAACATGTGGTTCTAACTCGTAATGCATCAGCCTTGTGGGAAATCTGACACTATAGATTGCTAAATGCTGTAAGTCGTTTTACTAATGGTTTTTTTTTTACTTCAGATCGGTGCCATAAATTGCGCACTTTATATCCAACTGCTCACAAATCAAGACAGAAAATCCTCCAAAGTCTACGTAATTCCCCTCTACCGTGGCAAACTCATTATCGTCTTAGACAGCTTTCCAACGTTGGACGGTCATTTTTCTGGAGTGATCGTGTTCAATTTGGAGATGAAAACCGACGACATATGTGGGACACTATATCTACTATTGCGCTGCTCATTTTTCTGCAAATAATCGCTATGCTGGCGTTTCTCGTTGGTTACCAAGGTGGCCAATACGCAATGGGAATACTTGAAGTGATGGAGATTTTTGCTGAGAACATTTTAGACATTGCTTTCGGTAATTTTGCGTTTCAATGGATACCAGAACGATTTGTAGATAATTTTACGCTGTGAAATTAAAATTTACAGCGAATGTTTAAATAGCTTGTACTGTGTTATTATTGTATTGTGTTATTTGTTTACCAACATTAATTTGACAGGGTTTATGCTTTGTCACTGAAATGATAGAAAGTATTAAATTTTATTTAACTTTAAAATAAGACAAGTTGAACATTTAATACTGTTCGTTTATATTCAAATCTTTTTGGAAAATAAAAGTTTAAATTTAGATGAGTCTTAATTCAGACTTTGCGATTAAACGGGCAGATAGTTATCTATTTATCACGATTATATACATTTGGCACATAAAAGTTGAAGTTTAGGTGAGAGTGCCATTCCAGGTCTTGGAGTTAAATCTGGTTCTCCTTTATTTGGTAACTGAATTCTAAAATGTTGAAACACAGATACAAAATACAAAAACGTTTCCATTTCTGCCATCGATTTTCCTATACAGGCTCTTTTACCTAAATAAAATGAATACAGTAAGTAACTAGTTTTTACTATATTCAAAAATTTGTATACCAATTGAAAATGGGATGAGATGTTCATGATGAACCACTTCATTTTTGTCGTTGATGAATCTTTCAGGTCTAAAAACCTCAGAGTCACCCCAGACTTTTGGTTCATTATGAACTGCTGAGAGATTTGGCATGATAACGGTATTTCTCGGAATCTTGTACCCTTGCAAAACCACATCTGCAGTGGTTCTGTGCTCGTTACCAAGAGGAACAAAGCTAGCAAAGCGGTGAATCTCCATAATTGTTGCAGCTGTATATGGCATCAGGCTCTTATCATTATAAGAAGGTTCTCTATCTCTTCCTATCACTTTCTCAATTTCTTTTTGAACTTTTTCTTGGATTTCTGGGTATCTGACCATGTACAAAATTCCCCATTGCATAAACAGAGAAGTACTTGCAAAACCACCAGAGAGCAATTCTCTTGTAATTTCAAACAGACTGATATCTTTAGAAATAAATTAAATATAAATTTTTAAGATTACAACCAATTTTTAAACTTTGCACATCTTTACAGTGAATGACAATATTGAGACATCTTCACAATATTATATTAATTTATTTGTAATTTTAAAGCTATGTTTTTCCATAACAATAAAAAACAAGCCTCAAATTACTATTGAAAAATTCAATATAGAAAATCAATATTTATGAATGATTGCTTGACACGGTCTTGTATTTCTATGATAAGTAAAGACGTGTAACCATTTAAAATATTTTTTACCAGTAAAAATTTGCTGATTATTGCAAACACTATTTCTCGACTTCATTTCAGTTATAAATTGAAACACAAAGTTGCTTTTCATCCCTTCTTTAAATTCAGCTTTAAGCGTTTCAACAATTTTTCTTATTGATTTCCTATACTCAATCATTAGTTTACTAAATTAAATAAAAATTAGTTATTTAAATTTTACATGAAAACAAATTCCATTTACTTTCGTCTACTGTAAATCCATTGCATACTTGTCATAAACTTAACTCCAAATGGAAAGTAAGTTGCCCATGTAAATGCTGGAGCTACAAGTTCTATTCTATGCATGAACCTTTGCATTATTGGATCATGAAAATCAAAACGCTTTTCAGTCATCATTAAAAGGATTATATTAGAAGCACTGGCTGTTATTGGATCTCGTAGATTAGATGGACAACCGTCATAGCTTTTGATTTCCTTGATACAGTGGCGAATCTCATTCTAATAAACAAAACATCTATAAGTACTGTGTTTCAAACTGGCATAAAGGAGATACTGTACTTGGAAGTGGTACTTGGACTTAAGTTAGTGTAAATCACACTTTGAAAACAATTTTTTTTAATAGTGTGACGTTTAGTGTTACAATACTGTGACAAAAGAGGAAGTAGGCTCAATTTACCTTTAAAACATGCCTCAAGCCTTGTTTTACTTTGGTTTTACATGAAAATAAACTTAAATAATTTACCAGAATTATTGGTTCAAGAGATGAATAATCTTTCAAGTAATTCATTACAAATCGACGCTGCTCCTTCCAGTATTTTCCATCAGTCATAAATAAACCTTGATAATCATTGAAAACTAATTGGAAATTATTCCAATTAAAATGCAACTTATTAAATAAAATTACCATAATGTTGTTTCTTTTCTTGTTTGATTTCTTCAGTTCCTTTTCCAGACACTGCATCTCCGTTAGTTATGAAAGCTTCGCGAATTGAAGCAAAATCATTGAGAACCACGACCAATTGACTACCATAGTATAAACTACTCCAAAAAAAAAGTTTAAAGTAACAAAGTATAAACTAATTTAAAAATAAAATTTACTGAAATATATTTCCGTATTTTTTCCCCAATTTGTGAAATGATTTATGTATATATTTGTCTAAAAATGGAATATATCCAACTATTGGCATACCAGCTGTTCCAGGAGGAAGTCCCTTGGGAACATTAAAATACCAATAAGTTGTAATGAATAAAAACAGCAATGAAACCCATTGCATTAAAATCCACACAAAATTGAAAACATCCATTTGGCAGAATCGTAAGTAACGGAATAATAGTAATAGTGCTTATTTATTTAATTTAATATCCAAATGAAGACAAAACGTCGACAGTATTGAGAAATGCAAATAGTTAAGTCATTGAACAAAGTCTGTTAATTAACCCATTTAGGTTTGAACTTTAAATACGCACATTGTACTGTAAACATTATTGAGCAAAGTGAATAAATAACGAATGATAATTATTATTCCTTATTGTTGATTATTTTCGTGTACAACATTCATTGATTATTTTAATCATTATACTGTAGTGATAAAATAGTAAATTTTTTGGAAGAGTACAGCACTTAAAAAAATTAAATATTGATTAAACAAATTAGTTAATGATAATGTAAATTTATTAAATGGCTTTATTTAATAGTGAAATAAAATTGTGTTTAATTTAGTTTCAATTTACACCATATTACAATGACTAATAATTTAAACTGATAAAAAGTACATCCTATGTCACTCCAATTTTAAAATCCAATATAAAAATTCTAGAATAAAATATTACAGTATATTCAAATATACAGTAGTATGAAATTTAATCATCTGATATTTTGAATAATGGCTAATTAATAAAAAAAAAGTAAATAGTAATCATTGTTCTGTAACTAGCTAAGATGTCTAATATCTTAAATCATAACCAGTAGTTGATTAATGCGACACTTGGCTGTAATTAATTTTTTGATGAAAAATTAAGAAATTCATTGGTGTTGGTAGCAATTGGAAATTAATGACAGGTCAGTGGGATCATAAAATTATTAAAGGTCAGAGAAGTCATACAGAAAGTTCAAAAGAAATGCAAATGGTCTTTCGACACCGCAGACTGGCCATCATGAAATTCTAAGTGTTGCAATAATTGAGGTCATAATACCGTATTAATATCGAAACTGTAAATAAAAAAAAAGGAATAATAACGTTATCTTGAGTATGGTACAACTTTCTCGCGTGCCAATCTAAAAAAAAAGATTTTAATGTCACAAGTCGCCTGATTTTATACTGTATCGCCAAAGTCTATAACTTTTTTTGATATGATTTTAATAAATTGTCAAAATAATCCAGTTTTATATTAGTAAAATGTTTCTGTTTTATGCATTTTTTAAAAAATAAATTCAAATATTTAACGATTAATTACTCCAACAAATCAAATGAATTTAGCACATAATAGCTGAAGTTTTGGTTTGAGGGATAATCCCGGATTTACAATTGCCATGTCCGGTTCATTACCATTGGGTGCCTGAAAAGTAAAATTTTGCAGCAAAGATACAAAAAATAAAAAAGTTTCCATTTTAGCCATTGTTTCTCCTGCACAAGCTCTTTTACCTACAAAAACAATTTAATTACAATGAAAAATCTGATCTTTAATAAGAGCAATTACATTACCAATTGAAAATGGAATTACATGTTCATGACTGACTACTTCATTATTCTCATTGAGGAACCGTTCAGGTCTAAAAACATCAGGATCACCCCAGATTTTTGCATTATGGTGAACTGCCCATACGTTTGCAATTGCAATGGTATTCTTTAGAATCATATACCCTTGAAGCACCACATCAGCAGTAGTTCGGTGTTCAATGGCAAGAGGAACAAAGCTAACAAATCTATGAATTTCCAATATGGTAGCAGTTGTATATGGCATTAATTTTCGATCATTATAATGAGGCTCTCTCTCTCGTCCAATCACTTTCTGAATTTCCTGTTGAATTTTCACTTGAACATCTGGGTATTTGACCATGTACAAAATGCACCATTGCAAGAACTGTGAATTCGATGCAAAACCAGCAGAAAACAACTCTCTTGCATTTTCAACAAGGCTTTTATCTTTGAAAAAATTACAAGTTTTAATTTATAACATTTCAAGTTTGAATGGTAACACGTCTTTACCACCAATAATAAATCGCCAAAAGAAAGTTTCTATTGGTAAACAGTGAAGTTACAAGAACTTTTTTGTCACTGAAATATTTACAGTGTTAAAAACGTGGAATTTTTTAAAATCATTCTTACCAGTAAATATTTGCTCTGTTTCGTTGATCCTCTTCCTTTCATTAATTTCAGTCATAAATTTAAAAACAAAATTGCTTTTCAGTCCTTCTCTAAATTCACACTTAAGCTCATTAATAATGCTCTGTAACGTTTGTTTATACTCCACTGAAATTGTACTAAAAAAAACCGTCAAATTTGTCAGTTTTATTACTAGCAATTTAAAAAATTTAGTTGTACTTATTTTCACTGTAGAGCCATTGCAAACTTGTTGTGAATCTTGGGAAATAAGATGTACTGCTAAATAAAGGAGTTACAAGACCTGATCTCTGCAAAATTATTTTTGTTGCCGGATGATCCATTTCAAATCGTTTTTCAGCTAGCAGCATAAGAATGACATTGGAAAGTCCAGTAGCAATTGTCTCTTGTATATTCGATGGTTTTCCTTGAAAGCTTGCGATATTTTTAATTACATGTTGAATTTCATTCTATTAAAGAAGCTATTAGTTTGTCTAGTAACTGGTCGTAATGCTTGGTGGGATATTATTTTACCAAAATTGTCGCCTCAAGAACAGACGAACTGTCTTTTAAATAATTCATTACAAATTTTCGACGAATTTTCCAATATGGTCCTTCACTTGTGACTACGCCTTCATAATAATTAAATCAGTTTCTGATAACTCAAAGGCTAAAATAATGAATTTTACCAAGATTTTGCTGCTGTCCTTCTACCATTTCTTCGGTTCCTCTTCCGGAAAATGAATCTCCTTTAGTTACAAATGCTTCACGAATCGTTGAGTAGTCATTCAAAACCACTATTAACTGTCTTCCAAAGTAAAAACTGGGATGCATAAATGTATTAAGTTATTTAAATGTGCAAGTTAAATTTGAATTTAAAACTTACTGGAAAACATTTCCGTATTTTTCGCCTAGTTGCTGCAAAGACAGGTGAACATTTTTGCTTAGAAATGGACTATATCCAAATATTGGCAGCCCAATTGGTCCAGGAGGAAGACCACTGGGAATTCTCAAGTACCAATACGCTGAAACAAGTAATAATATTGCTAAAATACATTGAAAGAAAATCCATAACAAGTTGGGAACATCCATTGCAAGTGGATTTTATGAATAAACTACTGCAAAATTAAACTCAATTTGCTCTTTTTATAATCAAACTTGAACTTTGTAACTAAATTTAACGTTTAAAATTTACCTTTGTGTTTTATTAATAAATGTCTAATTGACATACCAAATAGCCGAATTGACACAGCAATTAAAAACATCAAAATTTGAATTAAGTCACGCAAAACCGAAAGCAATTAAAAATTTGACATTTTTTCCAAAGTCCATTACGAAATAACGAGTTTAATTTACATCGCATAATATTAGTTTTTTTTTGTTAATTTTTTGCTACAAAAAAATATAAATGAATCACATTTTGGTTATCCATTTCTACTGTTAATGGGCATTTATATTTTATGTAGCCTGTCTATGAATTTTATTTTTCACATTAAACCCTTAAGTTTTTTGGCATCATATTTAATGTCAAATTGTTTTCATCAATCCAAGGGCACCTTGTACAGTACTGTACTGTAGATAATTGAACTTATATTTTATGAAGTCAAAGTAACTTAGCATAACAACATCACCAGATGGTAAAAATGTCGTTGAAATTAAGACTAATGATTATATTATTTGTTTTATCCAAATTTAGTAAACAATTTATCGAGAATCGGTTATAAAATTATCAATTTGGTTCATCAACTACATTTGCACATACAAACTACAATTTCGGCTTTAGTGCCAGGTCAGGTCTTAGCGTTTTATCAATTATTTCTCCAACAGGTGGGTGAAAACTAAAATGCTATAATAAGGAACACCAGACAATTATGCTTGAGAAAAAGTATGGTCCTGGTTAGTGGTCAGTTTTTGTCTAGTGGTTACCACAATTTTAACCACCACATTGATTTTATTGAACTATAAAAAACATTCAGTTTTAATATTTGTACAGTAATATGTTTCTGCTTTACGCATTTTTAAAATATAATCTCTTAAAAGTTGTCGATTAATTTTTAAAAAATTAAATGAATTTAGCACATAATAGCTGAAGTTTTGGTTTAAGAGATAATCCCGGATTTACAATAGTCATATCCGGTTCATTCCCATTGGGTGCCTGAAAAGTAAAATTTTGCAGCAAGGAAACAAAAAATAAAAAAGTTTCCATTTTAGCCATTGCTTCTCCTGCACAAGCTCTTTTACCTACAAAAAACATTGATTAAAATAAAAAATCTAACTATTAATAATAACAATTACATTACCAATTAAAAATGGAATTACACGTTCATGATTAACTACTTCATTTTTCTCATTGAGGAACCGTTCAGGTCTAAAAACATCAGGATCACCCCAGATTTTTGCATTATGGTGAACTGCCCATACGTTTGCAATAGCGATGGTATTCTTTGGAACTAAGTGCCCTTGCAGCACAACATCAGCAGTGGTTCGGTGTTCAATGGCAAGAGGAACAAAACTAGCAAATCGATGAATTTCCAAAATGGTTGCAGTTGTATATGGCATTAATTTCCGGTCATTATAATGAGGTTCTCTGTCTCGTCCAATCACTTGCTGAATTTCTTGTTGAACTTTTACTTGAACATCTGGGTGTTTGATCATGTACAAAATGCACCATTGCATGAACTGTGAATTAGTTGCAAAACCAGCAGAAAACAATTCTCTTGTATTTTCAACAAGACTTTTATCTTTGTAAAAATTACAATTGCGTTAAAGACGTGGAACCATTTAAAACAATTCTTACCAGTAAATATTTGCTCTGTTTCGTTGCTCCTCTTCCTTTCATTAATTTCAGTCATAAATTTAAAAACAAAATTGCTTTTTAGTCCTTCTTTAAATTGACACTTAAGCTCAGCAATAATTTGTTTTAACGTTTGTCTATACTCCACTAAAATTGTACTAAAAAAAGCGTCAAAATAGTCAATTCTATTACTAGCAAATTAAGAAATGCATTTGTACTTATTTTTACTGCAGAGCCATTGCAAACTTGTTGTGAAAATTGGAAAGTAAGATGAACTGTTAAATAAAGGAGTTATAAGACCTGATCGCTGCAAAATTATTTTTGTTGCCGGGTGATCCATTTCAAATCGTTGTTCCGTTAGCAGCATAAGAATGACATTGGAAATTCCAGTGGCAATTGTCTCTTGTATATTCGATGGTTTACCTTGAAAGCTTTTAATATCTTTAATTACGTGTTGAATTTCATTCTGTTAAACAAGCCAATAGTTTGTTTAGTAACTATAGTCTTAATGCTTGGTGGAATATTATTTTACCAGAATTGTCGCCTCAAGAACAGACGAACTGTCTCTTAAATAATTCATTGCAAATTTACGATGAATTTTCCAATATTGTCCCTCACTTGTAAATATGCCTGGATAATTAATAAATAAGTTTATGGTAACTTATATTATATTAAAGAAACGAATTTTACCAAGATTTTGCTGCTGTTCTTCTACCATTTCTTCGGTTCCTCTTCCGGAAAATGCATCTCCTTTAGTTGTAAATGCTTCACGAATCGTTGAATAGTCATTCAAAACCACTACTAACTGTCTTCCAAAGTAAAAACTGCATAAAAGTGTGTTAAAATAACATGCAAATTAAATTTGAATTTAAAGCTTACTGGAAAACATTTCCGTATTTTTCGCCCAATTTCTGTAAAGACAGGTGAACATATTGGCTTAGAAATGGACTATATCCAACTATTGGCAGCCCAATTGGTCCAGGAGGAAGACCACCAGGAATTCTCAAGTACCAATACGCTGAAACAAGTAACAACACTACTAAAATACATTGAAAAAAAATCCATACCAAGTTGGGAACATCCATTGCAACTGGGTTTTATGAATAAACAACTGTAAAATCAAACGCAATTTGCTCTTTTTATAATCAAACTTTAACTTGTAATTAAATTTAACGGTATGTAATTTACCTTTGTGTTTCATTAATAATTGTGTAATTGACGTATCAAATAGCCGAATTGACACAGCAATTAAAAATATCGAAATTTAAATTAAGTCGCGAAAAACAAAAAGTAATTAAAAATTAGAAAATTTATAATGTCCATCATTAAATAGCGAGTTTAGTTTACATGGTATAATATTAATCGCGCTTGTTAATTTTTTGTTTCAAAAATATAAATGAATCCACTTCTACTTTTAATGAGCATTTATATTTTATGTAGCCTGTCTATGAATTTTATTTTTCACATTAAACCCTTAAGTTATTTGGCATCATATTTAATGTCAAATTGTTTTCATCAATCCAAGGGCACCTTGTACAGTACTGTAGATAATTGAACTTGTATTTTATGAAGTCAAAGTAACTTAGCATAACATCACCACCAGATGGTAAAAATGTCGTTGAAATTAAGACTAATGATTATATTATTTGTTTCATCCAAATTTAGTAAACAATTTACCGAGAATCGGTCATAAAATTATCAATTTGGTCCATCAACTAATTTTGCACTAATTTTAGTTTTAGTGCCAGACCCGGTCTTGGCGTTTTATCAATTATTTCTCCATCAGGTGGATGAAAACTAAAATGCTATAATAAGGAACACCAGACAATTATGCTTGAGAAAAGTATGGTCCTGGTTAGTGGGCAGTTTTTGACTAGTGGTTACCACTATTTTTAACCACCACATTGATTTTATTGAACTATAAAAACAAACCAGTTTTAACATTTGTAATATGTTTCTGCTTTATACATTTTAAAATATAAAATCGTAAAAGTTGATGACTAATTATTTCAAAAACTAAATGCATTTTGCACATAATAGCTGAAGTTTTGATTTAAGAGTTAATCCTGGATTTACAATAGTCATGTCCGGTTCATTACCATTGGGTGCCTGAAAAGTAAAATTTTGCAGCAAAGATACAAAAAATAAAAAAATTTCCATTTTAGCCATTGTTTCTCCTGCACAAGACCTTTTACCTACAAAAAAATTATGAGTTACTTATAACTTAATAAATTAACTATTTAAAACAATTGCATTACCAATTGAAAATGGAATTAAATGTTCATGATTAACTACTTCATTTTTCTCATTTAGGAACCGTTCAGGTCTAAAAACATCAGGATCACCCCAGATTTTTGCATTATGGTGAACTACCCATACGTTTGCAATAGCAATGGTATTCTTTGGAATCATATACCCTTGAAGCACAACATCAGCAGTAGTTCGGTGTTCAATGGCAAGAGGTGTAAAACTAACAAATCTATGAATTTCCAAAATGGTTGCAGTTGTATATGGCATTAATTTCCGATCATTATAATGAGGTTCTCTGTCTCGTCCAATCACTTTTTGAATTTCCTGCTGAACTTTCACCTGAATTTCTGGGTATTTGATCATGTACAAGATGCTCCATTGCATGAACTGTGAATTTGTTGCAAAACCAGCAGAAAATAATTCTTTTGTATTTATAGCAAGAGTTTTATCTATGTAAAAATAAATACAGTGCTAAAGACGTGGAACCATTTAAAACCATTCTTACCAGTAAATATTTGCTCTGTTTCGTTGTTCCTCTTCCTTTCATTAATTTCAGTCATAAATTTAAAAACAAAATTGCTTTTCAGTCCTTCTTTAAATTCACACTTAATCGTATCAATAATTTGTTGTAACGTTTGTCTATACTCCACTATAAATGTACTAAAAAAATTTGTCAAATCAGTCCAATTTATCACTAGCAAAAATTAAAAAAAATGGGTTGTACTTCTGTTTTCTGTAAAGCCATTGCAAACTTGTTATGAATCTTGGAAAGTAAGATGAACTGCTAAATAAAGGAGGAGAAATACTTGATCGCTGCAAAATTATTTTCGTTGCCGGGTGATCCATTTCAAATCGTTGTTCAGTTAGCAACATGAGAATGACATTGAAAAGTCCAACAACAATTGTCTCTTGTATATTCGATGGTTTTCCTTGAAAGCTTCTGATATTTTTAATTACATGTTGAATTTCATTCTATTAAACAAACCATTAGTTTGCCTTGTAACTCTAGTAACTATTATTTTACCAGAATTGTAGCCTCAAGAACAGACGAACTGTCTTTTAGATAATTTATTGCAAATTTTCGATGAATTTTCCAATATGGTCCTTCACTTGTAACTACGCCTTCATAATAATAAAATCAGTTTGTGATAACTCAAAAAACTAAATAATGAATTTTACCATGATTTTGCTGCTGTTCTTCTACCATTTCTTCGGTTCCTCTTCCGGAAAATGCATCTCCTTTAGTTGTAAATGCTTCACGAATCGTTGAATAGTCATTCAAAACCACTACTAACTGTTTCCCAAAGTAAAAACTAAATAAAAGTGTGTTAAAATATGCAAGTTAAATATGATTTTAAAGCTTACTGGAAAATATTTCCGTATTTTTCGCCCAATTTCTGAAACAACAGGTGAACATTTTCGCTTAGGAATGGACTATATCCAGCTATTGGCAGCCCAATTGGTCCAGGAGGAAGGCCACTAGAAATTCTCAAGTACCAATACGCTGAAACAAGTAACAATATTACTAAAATACATTGAAAAACAATCCATAAAAAGTTAGAAGCATCCATTGGAACGGAGTTTTATGAATAAACTAATGTACAATCAAATACACTTTGCTCTTTTTATAATCAAAGTTCAACTTATTAAATTTAACGTTTGGAATTTACCATTGGTTCTCATTAATCAATGGCCAATTAACATATTAAATAGCTGAATTGATATAGCAATTAAAAATATCTGGAATTAAATTACGCAAAACCAAAAAACCACGAAATTAGAAGACTTTTAAAGTTTAATTTACATATCATCATATTAGTCTCGTGTGTTTGTCTATTACAAAAATGTAAATGAATTAAATTTTAGTTATCAATTTCTATTTTTAAAGAGCATTTATATTATATGTAGGCTATCAATGAATTTTATTTTTCACATTAAAGTTTCTTGGCATCAAATTTAATATGTTTGTTTTCATAAATCCAAGGGCACCTTGTGCATTATTTTATATAATTGAACTTGTATTTTATAAAGTCAAAGCAACTTAAACAAAACATCACCAGATGGTAAAAATGGTGCTGAAATTAGATTATTATATTATTTGTTTCATCCGAAATTTAGTAAAAAGTTTATCGAGAACTGGCAATAAAATTATCAAATTTGTTCAAGTACTTTTGCACATACAAACTGCTCTGCTGGTCTAAGCGCCAGACCAGGTATTGGATTTATATCAATTATTTCTCCATCTTCAGGATGAAAACTAAAATTTCGTAACAAAGACACAAAATATAAAAATATTTCCATCTGTGCCATAGCCTCTCCTGCACAAGCTCTTTTACCTAGAAAAAAAAGATTCAATTAAAACTATTTTGTTTATTAAAAAAAAATTACAAGTTATTACCAATTGAAAATGGAATTAAATATTTTTTTTCGACAACTTCATTATTCTCATTCAGGAATCGTTCAGGTCTAAAAACATGAGGATCACCCCAAAGTTCAGGATCATGGTGCACAGCCCATAGATTTGGGAAAATAACAGTGTTTCTTGGGATAGCAAAATCTCTAAAAACCACATCAGTAATGGATCTATGTGGAATACCAAGTGGCAAAATACTAGAGCATCTATAAATTTCATAAATGGTTGCTGTTGTATAAGGCATCATCTTCTTGTCATTGTAAGATAGAGTTTGATCTTTTCTAATCACTCGGTGAATTTCTTCCTGGACTTTTTTCTGGACGTCTGGAAATTTGGCCATATACAGAATTGCCCATTGCAGGGTTACTGAAGGACTGCCAAAACCAGCTGTTAGCAAGTCTTTTGTGTTTTCAAACAAGCATGAATCTATGCACAATATCAAAATTTAATATAAAAGTTGTTAATATAAATTTAAAATATCTTACTTGTAAATATGCAAGTATATTTAAGATCTGTTATTTTAGATTTCACCATTTCAAGAAATTTAAATACGTAATTATTGCCGTTACACTCATTTTCATGCTCAGTTTTAAGATTATCAACAATTTCTCTTATAGATTGGTCATATTCATCGATAACATTACTGAAAAATTTCAAATGGCACGTAAGTGTTTTATTTCTAAGACACAAAACTGAAACTTACTTCAATATTTGAATTACTAATTTATTGTTCTCACCATCTAAGTTTTCTTTGTTTATTAATGAGCCATTTTAAGGCTGGCATCCAACATAGACTTAATAGCACATCTTTTGACCAACTGATTGGTGACATAGTAAATCTCCCTCGGTTAATAAATGCAACACTAGTAGGATGATCTGGCTCAAAATGGTGTCCTGTTATCAACCCCTGAATAACATTAGCAACGCTGACAGTCAGTATTTCTTGTGAATTAAAAGGCTGTCCATCATGGCTTTTTATTTCCGCAATACATCTCTCAATATTACTCTTAAAAGACAAATATTTTATCAATTTAAACTGACTTTAAAGCAAAATAAAAGTATAAATTATTTACTATTATTAATGGCTCATGAGATGGCTCACTTTCTTTCAAGAAATTTATTGCAAATCTACGATGCTCTTTCCAGTATTCGCCATCACTAGATATGAAACCTTAAAAAAAAACCCAAAAAACATTAATCAGTATAACGTGAGACTTAAATAGTGCATTTTACCATTGTTGATCTTTTCATTTGCTGGAACCTCTGTAGTTCCTCTTCCGGAAAACTCTTCTGCATGATTCAAAACCAATGCTTCGTAGATTGACTGGTAGTCATTAAGAACTACCACCAATTGGCTCCCAATGTACAAACTATTTTGTTATAACAAAAAATTATTAAAATTGATATTTCTGTTCTGGTAAAATTCCTATTTCTGGTTATGTGCACAGACATTCGGGAACTTTATCCCCTGAACTCTTACTGTAGTGACATTCCACGCAAAATAATTAGTAACAATATTCTATTTTAAATTAAAAATAGTAAAACGTAATTTAAATAGGGAAGAGACACCAAACAAATATACAGTACTTGAAAAGCCAGTTAATATTCCAAAATATTGGGTAAAACTTTGGTTAGTAGACAAGTTACCACAATTTTTAAAGAGTCAGTCCATCACTGTCTTTGCTTAAAGAATTAAATTATGCTTACTGATAAACACTTCCAAAGTATGTCCCAAATCTCTGAAATGTCCGATGAACATATGGGCTGAGCAATGTAATATACCCAATAACTGGTAATCCAGCTGCATAGAAACGAACTCCTTTTGGCACGCTTAAGTACCAATAAGATATCCCTATTACAAATATTAAAGTAAAAATGAATTGGTACAAAAGTTGATAATCTACATCCATTGTCGCACTAGTTTACACAGTCGAAGTGTTGTTTGTGTAACTACTGTTAATTGTGACAATTAAAATTGTACACACAGTTAACTTAGCTTTTTAAAGTTTCCATGAAAAGTGAACTTTAAAATGTGAAGCTGTTTGTGCCTGAGGAATTTTAAAGAAAAGCTTATATACAGTATGACAAAAGAATGTGGAAGTTTGATATTGCGAAATGAATGGGTGACCATATTCAATTTCATTTGAAGAATATTTAAATTAGTTAATAGATTCCAAATTATTACGATTGAAAACAAGTGACCTCTAGTCTGTATTTATTATAAAATTATGTTTTAAAGACTTTAGGTGTTTCTTTAAAAAAAGCCTAGTTTTTATCAAAATCAGTCGGTTATTGATTTTATTTTATAGTTAAGAGAAATCCTACAGAAAATTTCCATGATTTAAAACACTTTCATTTTTATCGCAGATGTACAGTACACCATACTAACTGTAAAAAATAAATTCTCTAATATAATAAATTGATTAAATTTTGTACATTGAAACACGAAATACTTTAATAATGTCCTTGATTTTACATTTTAAGAAAGCAACAATCTATTTTAGCACATACAGTATTTTAAGTTATTAAATTAGAGTCAATTAACTTGCTTAATGAGATAATTTAGAGCTTCATTAATCCTGTATTTTAATTTTGACATGATCCTGTGCTATTCAGTGAAGTAACAGTATAGAAAAATATTGTAACTTTTTTTTAATTTGGGTAACTGAAAATGTGCCCAATGGACAGTCTAAGGTCTAGACCGTCAATCTTTCTTGCTTGAGAGCCGCAAATAAAAAATTGGAAAATAAAAATTGTGACTAAATAATTTTACTAGAATAACTTATTATAAAAAGTTAGTAAAATACCAGCTACTGTATATTTGTTTGATTGATACTGTTTTTAATTGTAATTTTACGAAAAACAAAGGTCTGGAGCATAGTCCAGCAAAGGTCCAAAAGCAAAAGTTTTTGGTTGGAGGAAATGCAAATTTACATTTCAGAAAATCTCATTTAAAATTAAATTATAATAAATTTTTTTTAAAATTTTAAAATTGGATTTGATTTTAATAATTTGGAAATTTTCATAAATGCCACAGGTTGGCTATCAGGAGTTGTCTACAGTATGTTAATATTTTAATTTAATTATCTTATTGGCTTTGTACGTTGACACAACCTTAAGAGCATTTTTCGCTTTTTGTTTTTCAAATATTTTTCTTACAAATTGAAGTTGTTTCCCATGTTTCTTTGCAAAATTTTCAAATAGAAGCGTCAATAAAGCAACTAAATATCCAATAATTAAAAATGATAACAATCCTGAAATATGACGAAGATGAACGCCATTGTCATTATTAACTTGATCATTGCAAGTCGATTCTGTTTTGAAATATCGACTTTTCAAGAGATTAAGAATTCCTCCGTTTGACATCAGATAAAACCTAAAATAAATCCATTAAATTGATGACACTAATAATATACAATATTATTGAACTTCAATAGAAACTTACATGTTGGTTACTCGATGGACAAAAGGAGAATTTTTTGGAAAAGCAAAGTGATAACCTCTAATGTCCATTCCTTGCTTCAAAACTTTAAAATTGCAATTGGAACTGAGATGATACGTTAATGTAGCATAGTTATCAATGTAAGCAAACGATTCTGTAGAAGCTTTAAGTATTCCAGTGGCAGTTGAATTGCAAAAATTGCTTGGAGACGAGCTAATTCTTTTCCAAACTTGCTGAAGTAAAGGCGAGTTGGATGTCTATTTTGTTAGATGTCAAGTAAATTGTTGGAAAAAACTAAAATGGCTAAGCTCTTACTTTTAAGTATTCAATGTTACTACTTCCTTCACGAATTCCTATTTGATAGTGCTCGTTATTGACTAATTCTTCAAAGCTATTAAAAGGTGGTTTGTTAAAAGTGGCTGATAAACTGGCAGTTAAAACTGAAGCATAACTTTCTAGTATAAGAAATGCGAAAAAGCAATGGACAATAAAGATGACTTTTCCGGATGTTGGACGAGGCAGTTCACCAAATGCTACAAAAATATTAGTAACTAAAATGTACCATTTTAACTTAATTTGAAATACCTTGATGAGCTAATAAGCTAAGCGTTATAAATAAGCTACTAAAAAAATTAGATGCTTCATTTTTCTTCCTCAGGAACTTTGGACAATTGTAACGGCCATTGGGACTCCAGGAACATGAAGCAGTCAAAAGTATTGTTGTTAAAATAGTTGCAGTGCCAATTAAAACCCAGACACTGATTGAAAATGGGAGTAGATGGTAATCAGTATAAGCCATTTGCGTGTTTCTGACTGCAATACCAATAGACGCCATAAAAAATGGAGGTGAAAAATCGGCCACTGTACGACGATTTTCAGTCAAACTAATATCAGCTGCAACCATGTCAACTTCCTTTGGGCAAGTTAAAAAAATAATTATAACTAATTAAACAATAATACTTTTCTTTACAATAAGTTAGTACTCTTCTTTGCAGCATTCCAATTAAGCCATCCCATTGACCATTTTGGTTCTCAGTTCCAGAATTTGTTACATTTGGGACGAACATGTTAAGTCTGAAATAAAAAATCAAAACAAATGACTCTTAATTTTGCTCCAAATTATTAAATATCATGGATATACAGTACCTTATGCCAAGAAGACCCTCCAGTATATTCATAATGTCCAGTATCATTCCCTTTACAGACCTAGGTCTTCCTAACCAATCTCTTTCAAAATATAAAAATGGTTTTTCCTAATAATTAAACTTTAAGTTGACACAAAATTTACCCCCACAAGTTTAAATACACTCACTTCTCTGACAGCAATGTTGAGAAAAGTTCCTTGCAAAACTGGCAAGTTTGGCGATGCTTGATGACTGCTAGTACCAGATTTCCTTAATTGAAATCCAGTTGATTTTGTCCAAAAACCAATTTTTTTAAATTCAGGCTCAATATGCATATTTCCCTTTAGAAGCTCAATTGAGATTGGCGGTGTTACTACACCGTTGGTACAATTGATTGGAGCAATGTAGCTTTCTTCACCGTAATCACTTTCACTTGAATTAAATACCCATTGCAAATTTTCTCCAATAAATAGCCATTTGATTTTTAACTTAAACAGATTTGTCGACAAAGCCTTAGCATTCAAGCAAAAAATGTCAAAAATTGAACTGTAAAAATAAATGTAATTGTACCTGGTGTACAATTGAGTTCATGTTGGTTGTGTTACTCCACACAATAACTTTGTGATAGTTGGATGTGACGTCTGTGTTAAGTATCTGGTCAATATTTTCAATGGGAAAATTGAGTAGATGTAGTCTCAATGTTGAAAATCTTTTCAAGAAACGACTTTGCATTTTATAGCCTAAAATTCAACAAAATTGATCATTAGCTAACCTAATTAGTAACTTTGTTTAGTTAATCTGCTCACCATGAACCACATCTGTAATTAGGAAAAATTCTTTAAGTTTTAAAAAACTTGTGAAGCTTTCAATAAATTCAGTCAATAATTCTAAGTTATCATTACTGCAATTGCTGTTACTTGTGGCCAAATGCAAATGCATGTCATCTTCAGTGTTAGTGGTTAATCCAATTGCAACTAGAAATTAAATTCATGGTTAATACAGTAATGGAATTTGGATTTTGATAAATGAATGTCATCATTACATGTATAAACAATAAATATATAAAAATTATTTTTCCTTTTTTAACAATTGCAGAAATTTCATTTTTTAACATTTTTTTAAATTTTTCATAATGGTTGTAATTTCTTTTTAATAATTTTAATTTAATTTTGTTTACTAATTATAATTTTAAAAAAATAGATTATTAATAACTTTAATTATTTTAATTAATAATTTTTTTATTTATTGTTGGCTGTGGCTCAGTATTTTTTTTTTACATTTTGTAATTTTATTGGCTTATTTCACAATGGGTTTTCTTTCAATGTTTCTTTGCTATATTAAAATGTATCTTACACCAACTCGAAATCATAAAATTTCATAATCTTCAATCCTTCCGAATACTAAAACAATTACAACTGCAATTAGCTTACCTGATACCATGACGAAATTTGCCCATAAAAACCTAAACCCATTGAAGCGCTGCATTTCTTTTTGCGTCCTGACATTAAAAAACTCAACCTAAAAATACCAAAATTACTAAGAAACTGTGGCATTTTTAGCACCAGCTACTTAACAGTTAGCACCCAGTAATAACATACTGAAAGTTGTAATTTGATCAAATCGATTAAGTCGGAATTGTTTTAACAGCTGGCTGTGTACTGTAGGTATTATTATCCCATCAATTATTCAACCAATAATCAAATAAATGTGCAAAATTTTCGTTATTTTTACATAATTGGCCAGTAACTGAATTTAGGTCAGAAAATATTTTGTTATCATGCCATGCAAATGAATGATTATGATTAATGGTGGCTTAATGTAATAATGTAACCAAATATTTTTATATCTTAAAAGAAAACAAAACAAGCAGTCAAAACTTATTCATATCAAACATTTGTCTTAATTTTTGTCACTAATTTAGCTACATTTTGTTAAATGACGCAGTACTACTGTATGGGCATTTAAACTTTTACAAACTTCAATTTTTTTATTATTTTTTGGATTTTATGAAATGAAATTTGATGCAACGTTAATTTCACGGTTATTAACTAATCATCATTGAAATAAAATAATATAGGTCACGGATACTAATTTTTAAAAAAATTTGATGACAATTTTTTTCTATAGCCTGAATGTTCAGGGACAAAAGTAATTAATGGTATAACTGAAAGCATACACCGATCAGCATGGCTTTTATATACCTGAAAGCTTTTGATGGTCATACAATGTTATTTTTTTTAATAAAAAAGATCATTTTTATGGCATTGTATTTCCGCAGGAACTGTAATACCTGTAATATAATAAGCTATAAGTCAAAGTGTCATTTATTACTGTATACAACTGCACACAAGAGACTCGTGAATATATTTTTAACTTTTTAACCATTTACAAAATCAAAATGTTTATAGTTTAACATTTGAAATTGAAAATCCATGAGTGAATTTAGCATTGCAGTGTATGTTAAGAAGAAGTGTATGTAAGAAAATAAAAATGATAAATTTGCCACTTTAAGTGCTATATTGGTGTATTTAAAACTACAAAATGGTGATTTTTGATGATTTTACTAATAAGTAGTGTAGATTTTTATTGGTGTTTTCAATTTTTTAATTTCATAATAGAGTTAATTTTTTTCTGCTGTATTTTCTATGCTATGTTTACATGGTTTAACATTTTGTTGATTAACCAACTGTTTGTGTTGAAATGTCAAAAAGTTTTCCTCCGCTATAAAAGCGCTCCATAAGCGTCCCACTAAAAGCTACTGATCAGCTCATTATTTTCGATCAAATCCGCTGAGTTAGCCATGCAATAATTTTATTTAAAATAAATACTAATTCCCTGTTTTTATTTAAAATAACCAACTATTATTTTAAAAAATAAAATATGTAACTAACATTTCATTGATAAATATTTTTTAAGTCAATTTAAGTTCACCGAGTAATTTTCAACGATGCTTGGGAATATTGATCAACAATGTAAACCCCGACTACACGCAAGTGAACAGTGTCACAACTCTAAACAAAAACTTACATAAACAATTTCTAAGTTGTGTCACTTTTAAAACAAGAGTATAACACGTGACCTAATTGATTGTGTAATGCAACAGTATTCAAATGACGTGCGAATAGCAATGTACTAACACTAAAAACATACCAATATGACTATTATCCAGTCATATTACGACTGTTTAAAGATGCTTTATGAGCACGAAGGTTAGGAGGGTGTGGTGTAATATGTGCGGCTTGTTAGTGAAGCATTGACGGCAGCAGCTGTTGAGATAGTCGTCGACGTTCAACCGTGGAGACATGGTGATAGTGGAAGTGCAGAGAAGGGTGGATTGACCTGAAAAAGTAGAAATTGTCGGCATTTTAAACAATTAGAAAATGATTACAAGTAAAAGGATATTGTTGGTCACGATATTATGTATCAGTGGTAAGTTAACTACAAGGTATAATTAGCAAAATTGCATTAATTGTAACGACGAATGGCATTTAAATGTGTTTATAAGATAGCAATACAGTAAATGGCGTGTATTTTAAATTTGATAATGAATCATCTACGGAAATTACATTGCAAAATAATGCAAAATTGTCATAAATATTGCACATACAATTATTTACACTTTGAAATGTTAAGATGCTATTGAAATGAAATGATCAATACCAATGTGACATTGAATTGTTTTGAAAATGATTAATTTATTTTAATAATTTAGTAGACTTGAAATCGTTGGAATTTTGAGAATGACATTTGCTTTAAAAGTGAATGTGAAAGATAACTAGTAAATAATCAGCTTTGAATTGTACTAATCAGCTATTTTCGTATCAAGTGACTTTTGCACAAGGTCATATGAACTGGGTATTCATTTCTGATGGGAAATCATCTACTTTCCCATTCCCATTGTGCTACTTGTTTTGTTTTTTAATTTTTATGATAGTAATTTAAAATACAAAAAAAGGCCTCTAAGTAATAAAATAATTAATAATGAGAAAGCTGCTGCAATAAAATATATAAAAACTTGTGTATCAATATAGTCATGATGCAACTGAATTTTAATTGCTTAAAAAACCACTGCCTATAAAAAATGAAACAGAAAATGTTTTTCAGTCATTTTCTTTTTAAAACTTTTTGTAAGTTTTATTTCCGGTTTTCTGAATCACTGCAGAAATTGTTTAATTCATTTTGACGTTTTCAATGTGATTTCAATGAGTTTTTTTTTTAAAGCATGGAGTGCGGAGTCAGCTGACAAATGCAGTAAACAAGTATCGGACGAAAGATTTTTTGATGAAAAACACACAAAATGTCTCGAAAAATACTTAAATCACACATTACTAGTTGAAGAATTCAACTATGCCATCATGGAAGAAACAATGCCTCAATTCATGAAAACAAATTGCCCGTAATGTGCTATAACAAATGTATTTCAATTAATATGTAGAATTGATATTTGAATTTGTTTATTTTTTAGAAAATGGCGAAGTAGTTTGCAGTGTGTGGATGCTTATTTGGAAGAGGAGACTCCTTGCTTAAGCTTCTTTCAAGTAATGACTTATAAAATTGCCAGGAAATTAATCGAATCAGCAATCACCTATGTTTGCTCTAATAATGGAACTAAATTAATCAGTTAAGTATTGCAAAGGGACATCTTAAACTTCAAAAAAGTCGATTTAGGTGTCTAAAATGGAAAATAATGGGTTACAACTACAAGATTTAGCACCTGAAATCATGTACAGTAATCGTTCTTGATCACCAAATGATAAGCATTACCTCAATGATCAAAATTTAATAACATTTTTAATCACCTAAAAGTAACATTTTAGTGTTTTGAAAAATCTTATTAAACTTTTAATACTAAGAAAAATGTATTTTGGAGAACCTAGAGCGCCAATTTCAATCTTTAGAAACTGTGAATTGTCTAAATAACTCGTTTAGATGTTAAAGACACAAAACCATATGAAATTCAGTACCTCAAACATCAAATAGCGTCACTTAACTCAAATATTGTGTTCTAAGTTAACATATTGTATGATTTTGGATAGATTTCGTGGCTGATGATGGTCTGGATTGCCTTTTGAATAATAAGGATACTTTACAGGATTGTACAGCTGGCATAATCAAAGATGATTTAGCAAGTGCCGTTAACATAGAGGAAGGCGTTGTGCCAAAATTCAATATATCCACAAATATGTTTACTGGAAACGAATGCAGGTATTCTTTGTGTCGTAACTTGTACGATACAACTTAATAAACTCACAGTTTTGTTAAACTATTTTACCCAGAACCATTTACAACGCTTCACAATGTATGATCAACGTGATCACCAGAGACTGTTCAGCAACTTCGTCTGAATTTGTTAAAGATTTATTCGTGAATTTGTACAAACAAACCCCATGTTTTGGGTTAATGGGCATGATGGATATTCAGTGGGAACATTTCCTGTTTTCTCTCATATTGCCTAAACACATTCCAACCAAAGACCGAATTTGTAACGACAGCAGAACCGCTTATGATGTGAACCAAGAGCAGCTGAAAAAAGGATCCGTTTGCTGGAACAAAGTTGTGGACAATGATTTTCTTATGTCGGATTTACAACATGCCTTTGAAACTAAAACTCTTTACTCATTCCTTAAAAAATATTGCCCGTAAGTAGAGTAGATCCAGACAAACATAGATTTTGAAACTAAAGATTTGTTTTTCTTTTAGGAAATTACATGGAACTGCAGCTTGTATGGGCAATTACATAAATTCTTTTAGTCAGTGTGTCACAGGAGATGATCTGAAGACTTTAAACGCCACAAAATACATTGTGCAAGGAGTTGCCGACTTCGTTTGTCACAGAGATGGTGAACGAGTGCTATGTAAGTCAACAAATACTTTCAGGGCGATTCTCTAAATTGAACATGCATGTTTCCTCCACTGCAAGAAAGAAACTGGGCAAAAAAAACCATTGTATCTTATAAAATTTACTCCCGTTTCTTTATTGGCACGGTAAAACAAGTGTCATCTCAGAAAAACACCCTGAATTTTGAAAAACTTGGTTAAACACACTTAAAATGAAATGTTTTTTTAGTGTTTTTGAAGGAGAATGGCTTTGAGTGTTTTGAACAGCAAAGAGAAAACATAAGAAGCTGTATAGACTCAACAGGGGCCTACAAGGTATTTCAGAATGATGAAAACGAAGTGGAATTCAATGATTTCAATTCCAATCCCATTGATATTCTAAGTCGAATTTGGGTTCCACAAAATTACACTCCACCTGAGTGCAAGTAAGTATTCAATTAAAATTAGAACTTTTATTTTTTAAATGTAACTTTTTTTTATAGATTGTTGGTGTCAGTTGAAGTTTGTGTTTATAAAATGATGAGACAATGTAAACAAACGTCTCCAGCTAACCTTATTAGCAGTTTAGTACGCAGTGTTGCCAAGAAATCACCCTGCTGGGATATCGACTTGTACACTGGAGATAGTAATAACATCCACCATCAGACAGCTTTGACTTTTGCTGCTTTTCTCATAACGTTATTAATATACAGTATTTACAGAAATTAGATTGTTAACATCATTATTTAACAGCTGACAACTTGTAAATTGACAATTTGACTTATTTAGCCATTCCATACATTTATAATATAATGTGTATAAGTGAAGGATTTGCATTGCAGCTGTATTATTTTGTTTCTTTTTTAAAAAAAACTTGCGTTAACAGGTTACAATATTGTTTTTACATAATATTTTGAACATAATATTTAAAATTATAGTCACATACTCTATCACGTCAAATTAAATTCTATTTTGACAAGTGTACTTTTTTTTCTTAAAAAAGCGATTGTGGCGATTGTTGGGATAGAATGGATTGTTCGTCCTTCATAGCAAGAAAATGATAAATTGATTTAACAGAATTTTTTTTTACCTTACATACAGTTAGCAATGGATCATTTGCAATGTAACTATGTAGAGTTACTGTTTGGTCATGGATTACTGTGCAAAATGGTGTCTTGTAATGTAAAAGGCAAAAAACTTGGTCTGGTGATAATCTCCAATTTTATAAAGCTAATGTCAAGGAAATGGCTAGGAAAGTACAATTGGTATTTTTATTACTGAAATATTAATTTATTATAAATTTAATTTTTAACTCGCTGATAAATGATAAAAAGCGCTCTAGCTATACTGTTTTCCACATTGACTAGATTTCACATACTTCTCTACGGCGACAAAATCCACCAGGTAAACTGGTAAAATAATGCATTAATTTTTTAAATTCTGCCCTAAAAAATTATGGCAATGTTTAAGTTTAAAATGATAATTTGCATTTAGGCCTTGGCATCTTTGCAAAATAGTTTAAAATTTGGTTAATACCAGTTAATGCTAAGTTTAAAACGACCAACTTAATAACCACAAGTAAAAGTAAATCGTGATAATTTTGCCAATTTATTCAATGAACTAATTTGAGTAAAATATTATGTTAAGAGGTTTTCATGGGCGAGATAATTAGGTAACGCTGTCACGTCACAGCCTATATTTACAGTATATTTGGGATAAGGGGTGGGCCAACAAGTATTCAATTTCGTCAATGTTCATCAATGTCAGGTGTGTAATTTGAGCGAAAATATTTAAATGAGTGCTGACTGGCGCCAAAAATGGGTGGTAGAGTGGAGTGAGTGACGCCATTATTTATTAAATGATAGGCTGGGAAAGAATAATTTTTATTTAAATTAATTTTTTACACCTGTTACAAATTGTGACATGTGAGGTGGGGGACATGCAGGACCCTGGCCATGAAATACTGTATGTGAAGGACATTAATATATCAGTGGCGTACTTGCTGTCACAGGTGCAGGCGGTGCGCCGGCACAACTGGGCCAAACAGGGGCACTTACACAGCACCGTATGTGTTTTTCTGGTAGTAAAATTAACAAAATGCAAATACGATTAAGTTTGAAATAACTGAAAGTGGCATTAATGGGCCAAAAAATGAATAATCGAGTGAAACCGTATCTTGCACAGGCCAGTATGCGTGAGGACTGGGCACTGCATAATGGGAAAGCTTAGGGAGCAAAAATGTAACACTTAAAAAGCATACATGCATAATAATGCCCCATTGTTGCTCTGTGTCCACAAATGATTGCTATTATGATTATTTGTTCTTGTTTTTTTAATTGCGCACGAAGGCAGAGCCGCGTACGCGCAGAAAATTATAAAGTGCAATAAATTACGTAAATAAATTGACTTGCGGTCTTTGCTTTTAAAATTATTACATTAAACTTTCAGTGGTGCAACGCATTGTGTCATGTGCCAAAAAAATTATACTGTGCTCTGTGCATGATATTGCATTCGGTAACATTATCTAGCAGCTCGGTAAGTTTAAAACATGTTACATAAATTTATTTAAATTTGGCTTGACCTTCATCAAGAAACAAAAAATAATAAGATCATTGGGACGTTATTTTGTAATTTTTTTTTTGTTAGTTAAAAGAACTAATTACCATTTTGTAAAGTTCAATGCCAATTACTTTCGTTATTTTTGCAACATGAAAAAAAAATATTTTTAAATAAATTCAATTTGTTTCGATTTAAAATTGAACCTGTAACTTTATCAGCCATGTTACTGTATTATTTTTAGATGTTGCCATTCAAATTACTTCTAATGTAAACTTGTTTGCATTTTTAATCATTTAATTGGCGACATTGTAAAATAAACCAATGTTCATCTTGCAAACGTTATCAGAATGTCGTTTGTAATTCAAAAACAAAATATTGTTGTAAATTAGTGAAATATGCGTTCAAGGCAAACGATAAAATTGCCCTCTGTCTCAACACCTTGCACCCATCACAATTATGATGACCTTCCTTTAGTATCAAATCCAGCTTTTTATAGCCACAAAATAATGAACTGTTGTCACCCTAACAAGAAAATGGACAAAAAGTGTGGCAAAAGTAAAACCTTTTAATTTACAACTATAGAATCTTTAATGATTGTATATTTTGCATCATTAATGGTCAATTTTGCATCCTAATTTATTGTCAGTTTGGCATCTTTTATTGTTGAATTTTGCATCTTTAATAGTCAAGTTTTGCATTTTTAATTACTGCCAATTTTTTAAGATTTAGCATCTTAATAATTGGTAATCTTAACATTTTAGTTATCAAATTTAGTGTTTTGATCACTAAAAAATATTTGGTCTTAACAAACAAAATCTAGTTATTTAATTTCAATTTCTGTTGCAAAATTAACTAAAAATCTTAAAAGGTCAAATTCTTTATGAAAACTTTTGTCATAAACCTAATTATTTTTAAAAGTTTTATTAGTACAAAAAATTAGTCTTGGTGAAGACCATCAAAACCAAAGCAACATTTGTCCAATGGAAACCAAGTTGAGTCATTTAATTAACACAATACATGAGAATGCAATATTAAGCACTCTATAGTCTTTATAGTGGACACTGGACAGTTGTGTAGTAGCATAATGGAAATTTTAAAAAGCTTGAAACGTGAAAAGTGCTACTAATTTAGCAATGAAATGACTTTTTAAAAGGCTTTGGTATGTGCTCTGTTGCTGAGCAATGTGCATTTGAAAATGTGAAAAACAGGGTCGTAAACTGATAAGGTAACAATGAAAATGACCGTTTTGTATGCGTTGTTGATTGTCCAAAATATCACAATGTAATACTGTATGGTCAAGTTAAAAAAAAATAGCTAAAAACTTGACATTAATCGCCTCCAATAAACATCTATCTCTTTCGTTTTTTATTTTATTTTTTATTATTATTATTCTATCTGGATAAAAACATTTTTCCACTTTTTTTTTAAAAAACAAAAAGCTGAGTCCTTGCTCTACAATGCATTATTACACATACAACACCACGTAGCACAATATACAAGATCTGCATTTATATTGTACGTGTTCTTATGTTTATTTAGCAGTGATATTTAAGATTAGATAAAAATAAAAACCACAATTTAGAGCTAAAGTCATTGAAACATAAACACGCAATTAATATAACGCGATTGTCTTTCTGTCCCAGTCCAACTACACAGGCCACAGCCAATCAGATTTGTATAAGTATATAAATTATGCAAACTACGCCATTTGGCTACATTGTAATTTTTTAAAAATAAAATAATAAAAAAACCTATTGTATGAGTTTCATTTTTCGGAAAATTAAATCAATTGCGTAAATGCTGATTTGCATATTTCAGATCAGGTTTGCAATTTTATCATTTATTTTTTAAAAATTGTATGTAAAAAAACTTTAATTTTAAAACAAAGTTATTTTTGTATTATTTACTTTAGGAACTTTATTTATTTTTTTAATAAATTTCAAATAACGTGAAATAAATGAATTTCGTGAAAAAAACTTTTTTTTGAGATAAATTAAAACATAAAATTTTAAATAAAAAATCATAATTAATAAATAAATTAAAAATTAAACTGTATTTTTATCACTAAAATTAAAAAATAAAATTTTAAATAAAAAACTAAACAATTACATTTTTGGTCTTTAAAAATAAAAAAAACTTTTAGCACTTTAACTTTTTATCACTTATTTTGAAATAAATTTACATAAAAAGTCTATTTGAAGACTTGAATATTTTGATACTGTTACAAACCGCAATAAAATATTATTTTATTATTTTTTCATCTTAAAAAACGGTATTATATTTTATTAATCTAGATAAAAATAATTAATTTATAGTTTAAAGTTCTGCAAGTTATTTCCATTGATTTATCAGCGCACATAAAATTGCGAAAAAAAAGAAATAAAACAAATTTAACGAGGTGCGAACAAAATTTAATCGGGGTAAAAAAAATTATATATCGAGAGATATTAATTATAAAGTTATTATACTGTATAGTGTATAAATTAAAAAAAGGGGAGGAAAAAGGATATAAAATTTTTATTTATGTTGGACGTTGGAACTCCACAAATACAAACTTTTCATGTCCAATTATTAGATTTATTTTCAAAGACTTTTTAAGACTTAAAAAGTGTTTTATAGCTGCAGCAAACCAATTTATTACTCTCACTTTTTATTATCATTATCATTATTAGTGTTATTATTATTTACACCCTCACTTTTACACTCGCATTTTATGTGCCACTTTTATTTATTTTTAATTACAAAAAAATTTATATTAAGAAATTTCAAATAAAATTTGTGCTAAAAGATACAAAGATGCTCTCTTAAAGTTAATGATGTTAATAAGTGGCAAATGGAGCATAATGAAAAATCCGTTGGAAGATTACAGGATGCAAAATGGGAAAGGAAAAATTTGATAGATAACTCTTTACCAACTCTTTCTCAAACTTTGGTACACAGCCCCATTGGTTTTCAAGCTAATCAAAAGATTATTTTGCATCACATCTCCAATAACACTGTACTTAAAACGATTGTGAATTTCTTATTACGCAAAAATTAGATTACATTAATATTAGTTTAAAAGAAATTTGCCAAATTGACTTTTTAAAGCATAAAAAAGACAGGATTTTGTCCAAAAATCTAAGTGGCACCATTGATGGTGCAAAAAAGTGTACTAAATAATATTTTCTTACAAAAAAGATGCAATAAATTCTTCCTATCAGGTTCCTATGCTCCACTGTGTACAGTATGTTAAAAAAATGGACACAAATAGTGGCCCATTTTGATAAAGTTTGGGAAACACTTCAATATAAAAAAAAAACATTTCTCACCCTACCAAAATAAATCCAAAAAAAAATTCTCAGCTGTTGTCAACTTTACATAATTCTTATATATAAGATGATTTATGAGGATATAAGTTATTTTCCTCTAATTTTACATCCACCCCTTATAACATTGTTTTTTTTTCTTTCAAAAGCTTAAGTAAGAGCACATACTGTAGCACATCGAGCAGTTTAATAATCTTAAGCCTTACCACAAAGTGTGAACGACCAACCATGTGAAGGTCATATACTGAAATAGCTCAGAGTTTATATACCGGTGACGTCATTATGATTGATACACCCATTTTTATCTTTACATTATTAATTTGAGTGTTAAGTAGCAGATAAGGCTGCTGCTAATTGAGTAAATTTGAAATTTAGAAAGAAGAAAAAAAAATCTTGTGTATTTTTTTCTGTGTGTGGTTGGTGTTGGTGCCTCTTTGTATGCGTGTAATTGATGGGGGTGGAAAGGGAAGATATATTGTTATTATATTTTATTTAGTACAGAACCCCCCCTCCCAACCACCCAACACCCCCATCACCCCCCTCCAATTCCTCCCTCAATCCAACTCCCTCAAATGACAGCATACGGTGCTAAATTCACTTCCATAGTAATTATCTGTCTGAGCACAATGCACAATTTAGATGTCTCGTTTTGCCTTCTAATATACATTACATTTTCACATTTTATTTATTTATAGCACACAGATATACACGGTCTGATGAGCATTTGCAATTGCAAAAAGGCTGAATGAAAATTTTTAGGTTTTTGCCGTTGAATTTGCAAATTTTCAAGAGTCCAAAAATAGTGTTGGTGATAGAGGTTATAATGAAACGTTGGATAAAATTAGTTTGAATATTGATTTCATTTTGGATTTTTAACTGTGGTTCATCATGTTTATAGTTTCAATACAAGTAGATGTGGTGAACTGCAAAGATCATGAAGTGGTTCAAGTAGATTTTATGGTTCTAGAATTTTGAAATATACAACTTGTGAATGTACTGAAATACTATGAAGAATTAACAAAATTTTCAGTAATTATTTTATAGAAATTTCACAAATCAATAGGCTATTATGGTGAAAATATACTAAAAATTAGTGAGCAAGAATAGAATTGAAGAAAAGTATACAAAAACAATTAGAGGTCATATTTTATAATAGTAAAGCAAATTAGGTGCTGAAAAACCGAAAAAATGTATGAAAACCTTGTAAAATGAATAAAAATCTGGATAAAATGTAACAAAAGTAAAAAATTTGTTTAAAAAAATTTGCAAAAAAATACAAAATCATTAAAATTGCAAATTCACAAAAAATAGCAAAAAAATTACTGTAAAAAATTGTCTATAATTCTTCAAAATAATGCCTATTTATGAAAGTTAGAGACGGAAAATGAACCATATTGAAACTGAAAATTGAGAGAAATAATGTGTGTTTAACAAAACAAATCCTTAATAAACTTAAGTTGCAAAAGTGGATTATAAAATAATGTGTTACAGATTAGATTAGTAGAAATGTGCTAATGGGTAAAAATGTATCAAGTAACCAATGGAGTGACACGTACCATCCTTAACGATGTCATTGTTTATTGACATCCCTGTTGAAATCACTTCTTATCACTTAAAATAACAAAAAAATAATAATAAAGTGAATTAAGTAGGTTGATTTAAAGCAATCTCTATTATCCTTAAATCTAAATCTCTTTTCCCTTTCTTTTTTTTTTCATCTTTATAGCACGGTACACACACACAGTCATCTGCTAATCATGTTTTACCAACAGTTGTTTCATATGGGGACTTTAAAAAAAAGAGTAGTTTGAATGGAGCAGGGTCATTTGCACGGTCATTGCGCCTCATGAACTGAACAACCCAATTAACAGAATTTAGTTTTTAGCTTTTTAAATAATAACCGTAATAACAATAAAATAAAATAAAAAATAAACATACTTTTCCATTATTTTTACACACGTCACAATTAAAAACGTGTACGTTAAATTAATGCACTTATTTTTATTATTTAATGCATTTTCAGTACAGTATTTAAAAACATTTCTCAGTGGAGGTTCGTGACTTGTTTAAAATTGAACATTGTGTTGGTGGATGTGGAAGAGTTTGAATGAAAGCGATAAAAATGATTTGATGGAAAAGGTGAATCCATTTGCTATTATACTGTATTATGGATATGCAAAATTTTAAATTAAAATAATCGATTATTTCATCCTATTTACCTTTATTCCACACACTTTCACCGTTAGAAATTACTGTAGAAATCTGAAATTGTTATCATATGATACTAAGAATGAAAAGAAAAACTGTATTAGGTGATCTAAAATTATCTTATTCATGAAAATATGATAAATGTCAATGTAGTATTTTTTTTTGATGATGTGCACACAATTTATACCAAAAAATTACTTTCAAAAAATACCAACACTTTTCAACCATCAATTAATGAAGTTCCAATATATCTATTTCAGCAATTCCCATGTAAAATCTTAAATTACTGTGCATATTGCCCATTGCCAAAACAAAAAAGGACCATACAGTAGTTCAAATTCCAAAATATAAAAACAATATTCCTATTCATTTACCATTAATTTTGTAGTACAGATCAGCCTATGTTCTCAATATGTACCAACTTTTCTGGAATCATGTAAAGAATTTTGGTCCACATAAAATAAAAAGCTATTTGGAAAAATAAAGTATTCATTTAGACTTTTAGCAAAAAAAAGTTTTTGACTTTACACAGGTACTAGACCCATTGTACAGTAACTTAGAGGAAGTGTTTTTCTAAGCACCAATTTAAAATAATAAATTCAGGCCCCAAACTGCATGATTAACCATTTCCTAATGTTGTCCCATCAACTTGGAACTCCTGAGTTTTTTATAATTCTTGGGCCCCAACTTTTCAGCCTTGTCCAAGTGGAATTATTATAAGCTGAGAGCTCCATTATAATACTAAAGTTACTTAATGTAGATAAGTGATGTACAGTACCTTTGCTATTTTTCTTGACTATCATGGGACTTATTCTGTAAGAGGCCACGTGCGGATGATAACAATGGCGCAGGCCACTGAATCTGTTGTCCAGATGAATTCAATTTTGCCAAAAAAATACCTATAAAGAAGCAAATGTGGTCTTAAAAATTTTAAATACTGAATAATATTAAATAAAAATGTAAAATGAAGTTATAAATAGCTTAATGTAAAAAATTAAATTGCTTTATACGAGTGCCACACTTCAAGAAGCAATGACACTCTTATATTTATTTTCCCCCTCTCTTCCTCACCCCCCCCCCATCATCAAGTACTTCCTCTTCAACCATTTTTATTATTATTGTTTACCTCATCCTCAACATAGTGGCAATTTTAAAGGTCAAGTTCTTTTACTAAAAAAATTAACAACTTTAATAAAAAAAATTACACTTCCTCTACATAATAATTGATAATGTTACAGTAGATAGCTAATCATCAAACGACAAAATAATGTCATTTTTATTGAGTGCTGGGTTAATGAAGGTGATTGCCAACAGCAAGACACACACATGTTGTTTTGCACAGAACACAACAGCAGCTGACCACTACATTGTGTGTGTAAAGCACCGTGTGGCCAATTGACCATTGAACCATTGAATCATAGTGATAGTGATCAGTTTAGCGTGTGTAATGTTAAAGACTCAAGTAACAAAAATTTGGTGCTTTACTGTGTTTTGCTGTTCAAATGAAGCCTGGTGGTCAAAGAAATTTGAAAGAAGAGTTGTTTGTCACCCGCCCCCCAAAAAATACAAAGTATCAATAAGGTTCAAATGGCAATTGTCCATATTCCCGTGGGAAATTTTATTTTTAAAAACAGGAAAATGGTGAAATATTGGTCATGAAAAAAAAAGAAAAGAAAACCATTTTTCTATTGTTTGCTTTTTGGATATAAAGGTGTTTTTAGGGAGTAAAAGAGAAAGAAAAAAAATGCTTTCACTTTTTCATCAGCTGGTATGATATTTGGGGGGAAGTGGACAGTGGATACTATGGACACTGGACAAGGAAAATAATCCAAGTAGGGAAAAAAAAGAAAGTGAGAGAGGTCAGCAGCATGTGCAAAGTTCAAAGGACCTTAAAGGACATTTGAGGCTCTTTTTTTTCTTGACCCATGTGTCCACTCCAATGTAATGTTATGTACATAATTTTTATAGAAAAAAATTACACCTTCATATGTAAGTACACGTAAGAATAAGGGAGAAAAAAAAAGTCTTAATATTTTTTCAGGTAACTTTAAGTTTATGAATTAAAGGTGTGTTAGTGTGGGTTACGTGTTTAAAGAGAGAAACATTTTTAGGTCATCACATCTGAGACCAATAGGTCACTATATTTTTCAGCCAGTAGTTTCCTTTATGAAATTCTCGTAAATTATATGCCAAACCTCTTTACTGTAGAAAATTCACTGTACTTTACAGTACAGTACTGTATTTTTAAAGGAGTTTCCTCGTTTAAGTCATGAAAATTTGAAAAGGGCTTCTTTCACTTGCATTGCTTTTAAGTAAAACATATTAATCTATAAAGATTTTACGTTAATAAATTTATTAAATATTAAAAATTATTTAAAATTAATAATTTCTTATAATAATTTTTGATTTTTATTTCACTTTAATGTTTAGTTTTTACTTTATTTTTTGTCTAATTTTATTGTCTTATTTTATTTATATTAAATTTAAATTAACTTAATTAAATTTAAAATGTAAAAAAAATTGCATTCACTTCTTCATTTTATTAAATTTTTAAAGTTTTGCTTATTTATTAAAATCTCATTGTTAAAGCTAAAACCAAATATTTTTTTATTAATTTTCAACCCATTTTACAAATAAAATTTTAAATTAATTAATGTAAAGGAATATATAAGTATTCAGTGCATAATAGTTCATTTAACTGTGTTTACACAAATGTCATTTTAAGGGTACAAAAAAAGCAACACTAAAATTAATTAAATTAAAATATTGTTATGTCCCTCAATGTCCATGAAATTACGTGTCAAAAATCATGCCTTCCTTTTATACAGTGCATTAAAAACCATGAAGTATACAGTAAACAACACTCAATTACAAAATAAAAAACATTTTCATTTAATAATAATTTTTCATAGCAAAAAAAAGATACCACTCAGATTTACATAGCACATGTTCAATTTAACATGGGGTATTAGGTGTAAAAGGGACATGTGTACTCCACGAGCCAAAAGGTCAGTTGAGCAGATGCGGCAAGGTCATAGGTGAAAGGTGTGTGACCACTGGCACTGACCAGCTGCCTAAACTTAAAGATTTGTTTTTAAGAAAGGTAAAGTGAACATTATGGGTTGTTGATATTTTACACAGTGTAAAATTGTAAAAGGAAAAGTGTAAGCAAAAGAAAAAAAAAATACCTTTTTAAATATAAAATCATAACCTTTTCTTTTCTCCTTCTTCCTATTTTACTTTTTTTTCCATTTCTTAAAAATGTCATCAGTCATTCATGGGCCACCACTTCCTCTTTTATTTAATCACTTCATCATTCATTTTTTCCCCTTATACAGCGATATACCTCTCTTTACTAAACTATTTAGTACTGTATTTAACCTCTAACATGTATTATTTTATAACAAACAATTTTATACACATAATTTTTATTTTTATTTTAAAGATTTAACAGTGTTATTTCATTTTGGAAATTAAATACTAAAATTTTGATAAGAAAGTAAAAACCTCTTTCATTCTTAAAAACATACTTAATGTTTGAGCCACTTGAATTGGTTATTAAATTGCAAAAACTAGTTTTTAATCACAATAATTTTAATGAGACACTAAATTAGGCTTTCTAGGATAAATAATTCGTTTTCCCCTAACAAGATTTGGTCCTTAATTGCCTAAATGCAAGACAGATCTGAATGTTGAATATTTCCAAAACTACCGAACAAGTCAATTGGCTATTCGTTTGCTTTAAAAAAATTAAATAAAAATGGTTACTCGTAGGAAGATGAAAGTGTTTTTCCAGTAATTTATTCCAGAGTATTATCGATCCATAAAACACGACATAAGGGGTGTTTCCACACATAGTGGAATATCTATACAGTATGTGTATACTTTGCCAGAAAACTTTCCCAAATGACTGATGTGTTCAGAAGAAATTTTTTTTGTTTTATTTTATTTATGCAGATTTATTTAAATCAGGTCTATTTTTAGAAAAAGAAAAAGAGATTGCTAAAAATAAGCACAAGGAAACCTTTACCTTAAAAATAAAACCCCCAAAAAATATAAACCTATAAATAAATAAGCAATTTCTTTTTCAAAGTTGAATATATAAAGTAATTTCATTTAACTATTTTTGTCCTTACACTTTAAAGTTTATCTTTCTTTCTTTTGTTTAGATATTTTTTTTTAATTTAAATAAAAAAAACTTGATTTGAACTTTTTTTTTTGTTTTGTTTTTCCTATGCAAATATATAACTTGCAACTCTTTTGCAACATTTTCAAAGTGTTACAAATACTTAGAAGTAATATTAAGTTGTTTATTCAGTTAAGTTTCCCTCAACTGGTAACAAAAATAACTAGTTGAAATATCAGTATAGTTGTAAATTAGTTATTTCCAAACACATTACACATGGCACATGCGAAGTTAAAGGGCGTAGTGAACATAAAAATTAAAAACCAGCTCGTACAAGGGTTATTGAGTCCATCAAATTCAAATAAAAATAAAATACTTGATTTTACTGCTTGTTAACAAGAAAAAAAAACAAATTTTACTAGCACACTAACCCTTTGCTTACCATAGATAACAGATTAGGATTAAAATTAAACACTAAAACTTTCAAAACTAAATAAACAAATTTATTTTTCTTTAGTAACTTCATAGCCCTGTTTCTCAAAACACCAGTTCAAATATACTTAAATTTAATACCGGGTGATTTTCTAAATAAAGAAACGAGACAAAATGACATCAGCTCCAACAGTTATTTGTCTCATTTATTTTTTGCCATGTTAAAAAATTGAACAGGCTCTTGAGTTTCAATAGTTTGAGAATCACTTTAGCATGCATTTATTATTCAGAAAAAAAAACCAAAAAAAATAAATAAATAAATGGGAGGAGAAAACAGACATAAACAGCATGTAACGAGTAGTAATAACTAATAATGGTTAGAGAGAGAAAAAATAAAATGCATACATAATGACATATTGAAAAATTCATTTGAAAATGTACAATTAAGTGACTGTTGAGTGTAGTTAAGCCCCTAGTAACAGCCAACTCCAATAAAAAATACACAACTATTAATGGGAGATGGGGGTGGTGGTGGTAAACCCCTCACTTTCACTATCACCCACTCTCTCTGCATAAATAATTAGTCTTCCTTAATCCATAGGAAGCTAGACAGTGGATTTTAATGTAGGTTATATCGATGGTTCTCAACGACAGGTCCACAGAAAATCAAGTCTACAATTTTGTAGTTGTAAGCACAGTTTTTAATGCTTTACAAAGCAAATAAATAATAATGTAATCTAATTGACCAATTTAAATTATAAATTATGATATTTGAATTTTTTAAGTAACATTAACTGGTAATGGTTAAGAAATTAAGAGGAAGTGATGCAATTCAATATGGGACACCAGCAATAATCCTAAAATTATATAATAGATATGTTGTGATTATGTAAATGATGTCAAAAGTATAAGCAACAAAAAATGTTGAAAAATTCATTAAATTTTGTTATTTCATTATGCAAAAACGTCGCTGTGTTCATGATAAAAAAGGTTGGGAATCTGATGGATTACATTGATGAGATTCTTCCCTACACTCACCCCATTCATCTCTCCACCTTCAAATTCAAATATGTGTTAGGTGCGTGTGTATACCACACCTTTCTAACCCCTTGAAACCACCAACTTCAAATACACATACACATCCTCCTCCCATAAAACAAAGGGTTAGCTAATGAGTGTTGCGTGTGGCGCCATTCATTCTCTCTCTTGAGAGTGTCAGAGGGATTAGATCAGCTGTCCACCCTTTTAAACAACTCACACATATGCACGATTTGTGTCATAAATGTATTGGCCCTTCACACAGCAGGATTTAAAGGAAAATGAGAAAAAAAATTATGCAAAAATTTTTTAAATGCATTTTATAGGGAGATAAACTATAAAATTGCTTGGCAACACCAACACACATCAACTTTACATGGATTTTTTTCATATTTTACATACTGTAATTACACTTAATGGTTCGTGATATTTGTCCTTTATTGACTATTCTGTTTTGTACTGTACATGTTCAATGGGGATGTGCAACAGTCTGGAAAGTCTGGACAGTCAGACACAAGGGTAGAAATACTAATATTATTATGTATGAAAATGTGAATAATTATGAGCAGCTTTTTTTCTTGAATAATTTATCAGTTGAGTTTGAATATTGAATTGAAAGGTCAATAATAGACAGAGAAATTAAAGAAACACCTGAATTAAATGGGGAAAAAAACAAATTGAAATTCTGAAATTTGGAAAAAATGTTCCAATTGCAAACAAGGTCTTCATGGCCCAATGGACCATTTTTAAATGATAAATTTAGTATTTTATTTTTTTTTTGCCATTTAAAAGTTGAGATTTTTATGTTTAATTTTGCATACTAAAACTTGTTCAATAAAAATCAATGACCAAATTCAGTAACCAAATAAAAAAAATTTGTAAGCCATTTATTGGTTTAATGTTCAAAGTCATTGTCTAATCAGTGTTTTATTTTTGTGACGCCTCTTTTACTGTAGTTACGCCATGTCCAGTTGGTGGCATTGGCATTAATCAGTAAATTAACATATTCAAAGTCTAAAGAATTAAACCATTAACCACTCTCAAGTTTGCATTTTGCTTCCACACTAAAATTTGCAATCATAATCTTAATATCTGAATGCATAAAAGATTGGCTTTTATGCTAAATTAAACTTAATATGCATGTACTGTAACTATATCATGCGAACCAATATACTATAATTATATTCAATTGAGTATTTTTTAATAAAACATTAAAGATTCAAATGACCACATATAAATTGGATATCATGCATAAAAGTAGCTGAATTATTTATGTAGATGTATAATTAAGTGCCATTCATTTTAATTGACCATGTAAATTTAAATTTATATTGCTTAGTTTTTTGCTTCGTTTTTGATCAGAGAGATCATGTTTAAATTATATAAGAAACTAAAACTAGTTTTCATGATTTTAATAGTTAGAAATTTGTTGCTATATCATACAGTAGTAGTATTAAACAGTGGTTATCAGCCAAATGCTGGCGTACCACTTTTCAAAACGATTTCATAAATGATTTGAAATTTGCAAGTTTTACTTAAAAATTATTAAACTTTTACGTGGAAACTCAAATCAGTTGCTTTAAATGACAATATACTGTACAAAATTTACAATGGTTACTAAGCCATTTACAAAGAGGTGATAAAAATGTACAAAGCTGTACTAAAATTGAGAAGAATAATATTAAAATGTTAGAATTGCTATTCTTGCTAAAATTCGCCAAAATATTTTATATAAGGACAAAAATGTACTACAAGTCGATATAATGTACTAAAAACTGATAGAAATTCAATGTGCAAAACTGTACTATAAATTGGTATAAACTTACAAGAATATACAAAAGATGGACAAACATTGACAAGAATGTACTAAATTTTGGTAACATTTACAGAAATATACTAAAATTTAATAAAAATTTACCAAAATGTACTAAAACTTGATGGAAATCTACAAACATGTACTAAAACTTGATAGAATCTACTAGAATTTGCTAAATTTCTTCAAAAATGTAATAAAACGTGGTAGAATTCTACAAAAATATACTAAAACTTGATAAACATCTACAAAAATGTACTACAATTTCATAAACTACAATTTCATAAACATTTACAAAAATGTACTACAATTTCATAAACATGTACAAAAATGTACTACAATTTCATAAACATGTACAAAAATGTACTACAATTTCATAAACATGTACAAAAATGTACTACAATTTCATAAACATGTACAAAAATGATCTATAATTTCATAAACATATACAAAAATGTTCTAAAACTTGATCAAATGTACAAAAATGTTCTAAAACTTGATCAAATGTACAAAAATGTAAAACAAATGTAAAAAAAAACTTGATAAAAATCTACAAAAATGCACTAAAATTTGATAAAATTATTTAAAAATGTACTAAAAATTGATAAAAATCTACAAAAATGTACTAAAACTTAATCAAATGTACAAAAATGTAAAACAAATGTAAAAAAACTTGATAAAAATCTACAAAAATGCACTAAAATTTGTTAAAAATCTACAAAAATGCACTAAAATTTGATAAAATTATTTAAAAATGTAATAAAACTTGATAAAAATCTACAAAAATGTAATAATAATTATTTATACTGTATACATTTATTTTGCAAAAATGTATCAGTATGATAATAGTAGAAATTGATAAAAATGTGAAAGAATTTCTAACAATAAATAAAAATGTATTTTACAAATATTTATTACTCTTTTAAAATAAATTTAATCCAAAATATGCTAGAATTTTTATGCACTAAAAAATGCACTAATAATTGATCACAAATTTTATTAAATAAAGTACTGGGAAATATTTTTGACTTTGCCTAATTTCCTACAATAATATACTTAATAAAAAATTCCTATAATAAAAATAGCAATACAAGTCTTTGCTTGCTTTGGGTCGTTATTTTTCTGAGTTACTTAAAGCTATAAAAGGTTGGGAACCACTTTAATCATCTATGCAAATAAGTTTCATCTATGCATTAAGAAAGGGTTATTCTATCTAAGCTTTGAAAGGAGAAATTGGGTCAATTTAGTTATTATAGTCGTTTGATTTGATTTTGTTGCTGTCCCCCATTTAATATTATAAAATTCAATTTCTGTTGTTCTAAGAGTTGTTGCGATTTGCAAATTGGTTTGCTTAGGGAAAGGAAAATAGTGAAAATAAAATACGAATTGGTAAGTTTGTAAGTTGTAGTTATTGATCAGCTAATTTGTTTTGTCGATTATTAAAGTTTTACGATCGTCTGCCGCCAGTGTCTCACACAGCACTTTTTGATAGTTGTTTCACACGAATGCTTAGAAAAAGAAAATAAAAAATAATAAAAACCCCATCAATAAATACATTTTCCAATCCCGTTACAAAAAAAAAATCTCCACTTCCTCGTAAAAATTATTTTCAATCATAAAAATCGTAAAAGTGACGTCATGGGGGTTTCAACATTTCAATGCTTAACTAATCATAACTTTCGCTTTTATTTTTCAAACAACTTTTAACATTGTTTCTGCAACAATCAGCGCACATTTTAACAAGATTATCGACACGCTAAAAACTTTTATACAATTTTATTTTTAATATTTTTTTTATGTTACTTTTATTTATTATTTTTTTTTGTCAAAAAATGGTCGTAAAAGTTAGTGCTAAACGTTTGCATATGAGTTTCAACTTGTCAAGAATAAAAAGTTTGAGTGATTGACTTGTTAAAATGTTAATTTGTTGCTTGGGATATAATTCAGAGCAACAACCTCATTTATTTTTCCCATTAAAAATTTAAAGCCGCTAATATTCAATTGGCTTCAAATTTTTACAAGTTAAATTAATGCAGTGCATAAAAATGGCTGGTTATAAAAATAAAAATTGCATTAATTGTTGAATAGCTTAACTGTTGATAAGCATAGTGTTTTTTTTTTTTTGGTGGTATGGACAATAAAATAGTGCCACAATTCGACGTTAGATGACGCTTTGACTGTCCCATGGCATGCAAAGTGCAAACAGAGTGGTGCTCAAAAATACAAAAAGGTTTTCACATTATAATGTATTAGAAATACATTTTCTTTTTTCTCTCTCTCTTTTTTCTCAGCTGGTCTCGATATTGATTGGATGTGACGTCATGTGGTTTGGCCCCTCCTCGTTTTATAAAAAGGCAACGTGCATGTTGAGCTGGTTCGCAGTACGCCCAGAGCGCCTTATGCATCGCCGGCTACAGAGCAGCAAACGCAGCAGCTTCGATTTTCATCTTCCCCGTGAATCGACGGTGGATCAAGGGAATCCCCCAGGTCTCATAACAGAGCAATGCAGGCCAAGTAACATCACCATGGTCGATAATTAATTTATAGTTAAAAAAAAAAAAAAGAAAGAGAAAAAAAGTGGAGTTTTTAAATTTTATTTGTCCATTTTGTTCCGTCTGTCTTTCTGAACGATCCCCACTTTGTGCTTCAGCCAAAATCAGTAAAAAACAAATCAGCTGATGAGTCTCTATCCGTCGCAGAATGCAGCCTGTATCAGGTGTCCGGTGTAGGGTGGGGTCATCGTCCATCCGACTCCTCACCTGTCTAATAGTCGCTACAGTGATGCTACAAGTTGTCACTTCGCGTGTGTCAAATAAGCAACGTAACCATTTTAATCATCAAATTATTAACTCTTCTGCATATTCCATGGGCGGCATTAGCAGCACAGAGCCTCATTATTATCAACATAAAAGTTTAACTTACTCTAATCAACAGAATAGCCATCATGGACGACAGTCCACCACGGCGGCCAATATAAACAATCGATTGTCATCCACTTTTCTGACAACTGTAACTTCCTACGTGGACACACCAAGCGGGCTTGAAGTGGACCAGCAGGAGGTGGTGAAGAAAGTAATAGTAGACGATCATGATGATCATGACACAATGACAGCAGTAGCAGGAGGCACCACCATGTCAAATGCCAATGTCCTGGGACAGCAGCAGCAGCGGCGTGGAGTATATAAAAATAGTCAATCGAGATTATTATCATCATCCACATCATCAACCACTAAAAATCATAATAGTAATAGTAGTAATAATAATAATCATAATTATAACTATAATCGGTCATTTGCGGTGTCCAATTGTTCGCGTTGCCCGCTCTTGGAGGAAACTATCAATGTTACTAAAGAAGCCATTAAACTGCAGATTTTGAGTAAGTTGGGGCTTAAAGTGGCTCCAAATATCACCAAGCGTGCCTTACCTAGGATTCCTCCGCTGGATCATCTGCTGGACAAGTATGGCATGCAAAGTGACATGGGGACGGGTACTGTGACCGATAAGAACACCTTCAAACCAGGACCAGTATACGAGGAGGCAGAGGATGATTATCATGCAAAAATGGAGAAAATTATCAGCTTTGCTCAAGAGCGTAAGTCATGATGATGTTATTGTCCATGCAAAAAGGACAATTGCCTCTCTCTATCTTTTTTTTTTCTTTCTTTTTTTAATACGTAAATTGGATAGTATAATTGGCATGCACTTTACACATACTATATAATCACACACTGTATAATACTATAAACAAATTCTCGTTTTAGACTATTATAACGAGTTTAAATTAATAACAACAACGAAAGCGATAAATGACCTATAACGACAACTGAACCGCTATAAAGTACTCCGAATCATCTCTTTTAATGTTATATTACCCTTTGTTACTTTTGATATAAAAAAAAAGTGTCTGACCTTGCAAAATCAGACTTTTAATAAGTACAGTTAAAATAACTGAAGTGGACCACCAACCACCACCTGGACATGCACATCAAACAATTTGGCCTTAAGGGAAAATTATGTATTTTTTTACATTACACAGAACAACCAAAATTAACTGTCTGCAGGTGTTGTGAACGAAAAAAAAATAAATAATTTACATTAAAAATTATTTGCAAATTGCCTTGAAATATTAAATAACAATCCAGGTGTTAGCTAATTATTATTTATTAATGAAAAAAAGAGTTGGAGAAACTTTTTTTAATTTGATTATTTTAAAGATTTTTTTCTTCCCCCTTTAAATAGCAATTACTGTACTACAGGGTGGTCAACACTGTAACTGACTAAATTTTTTATTCATTGATTAAATGTTTTGTCATCAACTAAATTTTTATAGCCCACTGAAATTATTTCATCAATTAATTTCTAGAAATTTAACTAAGTTTTTTCCACTGACTAAATCAATGTCAAACTAAATATAAATTTCATCCATGAGTATTACTATGTGCACGTTGACTTTTTGATCACCCTGTAATACTTTTATAAAAGATTGTAGAGATATAAATTTAAAAAAAAAGTTACTAATTTCCCTTCAAGAGTATATTCCTCCTCATAGCTGACTATAACCAGGAAATACCCCTTCTTATTCTTTTCTTATAATTCTCCTCTCTCACCACATACAAATTAAATGTACATTGAATATCAAACATGGCGATGGTGGGTGGTAAGTGTTGTATTTCGTGATTTAAGAGGTGTTTTATAGCTGAAAATAGCTCAAAGTTCTTTTTTTTTAATTTTAATATCTAGACTCTGGTATCAAGTAACAAGTATTTAATTTGATGTCCAAATGTCTTGACCTCATATATTTATACAGTATATACACAATTTTTGAACCAACACTGAAATTGAATCTTTGACCATCAACAAATAAATAAAATTTAAGAAACTTTAGTGTATTAGTAATTCAGCTAAAAATAATAAAAATAAAATAAATAAAAAAAAGTTAATCAACTTAACCCTTTGCTACCCATAAAATTGCTAATTTTTATTTTATATACTTCTTTTCCTTTTTCTACTTTTTATGAGAGGGGGCCAAATTAATGTCCAGTGCCATGGAATATGCTGAACACTATGCAGTACACGTGGTCACTTTTTTTTATATATCAACATTAACTATTAATGGGCATGCATTTTTAGTTCAATGTCTTTGAAAGAGACATGTAATGGACTTTTTTGATGGTCAAATGGCCAATTTCAACTCATGTAAGCTTCTCCATAAAAACTCTTTATAACCCAAGCGTTGAATCCCCAATCTCAATTAGCTTTTCTTTCTTACTTTTTTATTTAGTTTTTTTATTATTATTATTTTTCTTGTTGTTAAGTAAAAGTTAAGTTTGTCTGGGTATGCAACAGACTTTAAGGCACCAAATAATGGCTATAAACACATAGTAAAAAGCTGCTTTGATAAATAATAAATAACTTGCACTGTAGTAAACTTTTATTTTAGTGTTATTTAAAGGTCACATCCTAAATTTAGCCAATTCTACAACTTTTAGTATCTTTTTTAAAGTTAACAAAATTTTGCACAACTTTTAGTCACTGTTTTCATTACTTTTTCTCATTATTTTAAAATCTTAGCCAAATTGTTTAATTTTATGTAAGACTTTGTACGTTTCTAGTAAAGTTATTACACTTTTTTGTTGATTGTTTCAGTATTTTGCTTTACATTTTAGCTATTTAGTACCTTTTAGGTAATGCATTTTAGCACAAATTTGATGCATTTCTTGTAACTTACTGAAATAACATTTCCCCATTTACTGTTTGCATACGTACTGTATGTTTTAACACCAACATTTTTGTCATTTTGCATAAATTAAAACACTGTAAATTTCATAAATTTTTTTGATTACATCTTATTGCATTTTCTTTTGTGATACATTTTCATATTTTTGCCCATGTTTAGAGCTTGCTAATCAATTTGTAGATTTCAAAAATATACAATTTTCATATTTACTTTTACAGTTTTTTTTAGATAACAATGCATTAAAACTTAATGTCATTTACTTTTTAGACTTCAGTGTTAACTTGGGCCTATTATTGCCACAAATAGTAGTACATTAATGCATCAACTTTAGCACACTTTACATGTTTATTGCATTTATGCAAATTTCAAATGCAATTTTTGGCCTTTAAAATATTGTTCCTGGGACATCCGACTTCCCTAGTTATCACGCAATTGTCCATAAAGTATGCAAATCCATTTTTTAAAAAATAATTTAGTTTTTTTATTTCTGAATTTGAATTTGCAACCAAATTTGTTACTTGATAGAAATGAATGTTGAGTTTGTGGAGGGAAGTTGTTGGCCGATTTAATTGAACTAGATGAAAGTTAATGAGGATTAAGTAACGTTTTGTGTTGGACATAAAGGATGTTGTTACATGTAGCGAGTGGTGACCTACTACACTGACATGATTATATTATTCCGACTGTGCTGTCAGATTTCGCCCTTGTTAGTACATTTCTCTTTTTCTACATATCTGTATCTCTCTCCCTCTTTTTTCAAATTAGAGAAGGAGGGAAAAAATTGAGGTTATTTTTTATGTATTTATCTGATTAAAAATTTAAAAATGGATTTTTATATACATCCATACATCATACATGTGACGAAGCTTTTGAGATAGTGATAGAGAAGCTTACGTAATAGTGACGTAGAAATTTCCATAGTGCAGCAAATACACACACACATACACAGTATGAGAAAGAGGAGTTCAAGGCAGTTTGAGATTTGCACTCAAGAGAGGAATAAGATTGGTAACCACTAACTGATAAACAACTAAAACTCTAAATTATACAATAACATATTTATTTTAGAGCTGGTTAAAAGAGTGACCAAAGTCTCAAATGACCTTTTGCACTTTAAGCTAATTACTTACATATAAACATATCTAATGAAAACAAATTTTTAACTGTTGTCCTTTTCAAGTACATTGATGGATTGTTAATATACTGTACAATGCACTAAAAACCTGTATCTATTATAAAATTTAAATTTTTGTATGTTTGTCAATTGCAGCTCCGGCATCGTGGGGACTTCCGTCCAATATGGCCATTCAATACTTTAAATTTTCTCACGCGGTGATGGTAAATAAAGTGGTCAGTGCCAACCTTTGGGTGTTCTTGAACCCACCCAGATATCTCCCAGAAGCAACTTCCATCTGGTTGCACGTTTATAAAGTGTGGAGGTCGGAAACTAATCTTAGTTATGTGCTACAAGACCATGTCAGTTCAGCCAAGGTAGTCATCAAGTCACGAAAAGGCAACTGGCATACTGTAGACATTCGGAAACAAGTCAGTGATTGGTTTCGAAACCCCCATAACAATTTAGGAATTATTATACAAGCTTTTGATAATGAAGGAAGGCAGCTAGTTGCCACTGATAGGCATCAAGGTGCGGATACTTCTCTGGTAAGTTAACAAATTTTTTTTTCTATTTCATTGTCTTGTTGCCATGAAAATGCCTGCTGCGTTTACAATTGCAAATGCAGATTATAATGTTAGAATTAGAAATGAGCTGACATTGACATTGACACCGACAAATTTTAAGTCAATCTATGAGTAACTTTCTCATTCTTATAAACTTCCCAACTTCCGTGTTACATATTTAAAAAATGTATGCATAATTCTATTATTAGATCTATTGAAATTTAAATGTTGGTTTTCATGGTTAAATGGTTAATGGTGGATGCATACCACAATAGTTTTATCCTCGATTTTATGTTATAAATTTCGCTATTGGATTTATTGGAATGTTAGTTATGACAATGACTGATTATGACTTATGTGCATTTGCAATTTCACCTTTTAACTAAACTTTTACCTGTGATTAACATTATTGCCATCTATTTTGCAGCTGCCATTTTTGGAAGTTTATGTGATGGATGAAAGTAAAAGAAGAACCAAGCGTATGATAGGTTTGAACTGCGAAGAAGGTTCCTCCGAAGTTCGATGCTGCCGTTACCCATTAAAAGTAGATTTTGAAGAATTTGGTTGGGACTGGATAATTGCTCCAAAGACCTACGACGCCAATTACTGTTCAGGCGAGTGCCCATTTGTCTTCCTTCAAAAATACCCACACACCCACCTGGTTCAACAGGCAAATCCATCAGGATCAGCTGGGCCTTGTTGTGCACCTAGGAAAATGTCTCCCATTTCAATGCTCTATTTTGACCATGAATTTAACATTATCTATGGACTACTTCCAGGAATGGTCGTTGACCGGTGTGGATGCTCTTAGAACTGTTCAAAAAACAAAGAGCCCATTCCTTCTTTCCAAACTTTGAATATTACTTAATTTAGCAATCTAATAATTCAGAAATGACTGTTAAACAAATGTACATCAAATTAGATGCAATCGCAAGTCAACATTAGATATCCTTCTTTAATAAAAAAAAAACAAAAACTTTCTAAAAAATCTTCATCATTCTTCTTCGGATGCTCCTTCACAACAGTCACCACCTGTCATTGTCAGTGTCATTGCCATAGACATAACATTGTAAGCTAAACCACCACCATAAAATATAGAAAAATGACTGAAAATGTCTTCAATAACTTCCTTCAGATATCTAATGTAATTCAGTGTGGATCTCCTCATTAACTGTTAATATATCACAGTGTTTAAAATGTTAAAGAAAAAAATTTTTTTTTTGCCATAGCATCATTGCAGTAGCTGCAGTAAATGTCTCCATTCAATAAATAATCTTGAAAAGTATCAACTTTAATTGTAAACTACATAAACTATACAGCTGTTGCTTTGAAAATCTTGATGACAGTGATAAATAACTTCAATAACTGTTACTGACTACATGTGATCAATTATGACAAGAAAATTATCACGACAGCCCCCTTGCAGAAACATGATAAAAATAGCAATACAACTAACCACCATTGAAATGAATAAGAAATGTTAAGAAAAATAGTTGTAAAGACATACTGTACAAACCGGTATGTCTTATGCAGATTTCTAAACATTCTTGCAAAAACTATACTTAAAAAGACTACCCTGCGAATCAAACTTTTCCTTCCAACAACTTTAATTAAAATAAAAATATTAAATTTTTTTTGCTGTGAATTTAAAGTTTGGAACAATTAGTGAGAACACCAAAAAGTACAAAAAAAATTAAAAAATTGTCACCAGGGAAGTTTATTTGGTGCTTTTTTTTTGTTGTTTGGTTATGGTGCTCTGCGGTCAATAGTACGAAAAGTAGTTGTCTACTTGTACACAAATGTGTGCGGACATGATCTCCTTGCCCACAATTTTAATAGTGATTAACCTAGACCAACTAAACACAGCCAAACTCAATTAAAAAATGAAATTGCTTAATATTAAATTTCTTCGTGTCAAGTTAACGCGTTGCGGTCGAGGTTTCGCAGTATATTTCGCTTAATGTTCGCACCGATAACTTACAATTTTGAACGAAGAGCATAGTAACCAACAAAAAAAAGCACCCCAAAGAACCTCCCTTTTCCCTTATTAAAACAAAACAGATAAGGAAATGAGTGATATAAGTGTGAAAATGTGTGAGTTATGTTTGGAATTTAAATGGAAAATGGGAACAACCCAGAAAGAAAGGAAATTGAACAGGGAGGAGTCGAAAAATGTAAAATGTGGCCAGTAAAGAAGTTTATTAAATTGTAAAAACTAAAAAAAAAAAGTATAAAAAAAAGTTATAAAATTTTTTTTTTGTTTTGAGAGAAAAAAAATAGTTGTTTAATGTTAATATGGATGAAATGCTACAGCGAGGCCTAAGCAAAATGTGGTTCAGTGTCGTGCTATCAATGTGATAAGTGTTTTATATAAAAAATATTATAAAATTTAAATACTAAGAATTATATTTAGTCACCAAAAAAAAATGAATGCCTATAGATGGCTTGCTGTAGGGTTTTTCTTAGTTAATCTGTCATTTTTTATTAATAATTATTCAGTTAGGCATTTTTAAAAATGAAATAATTGTTCTGGTGCCTACAGGAAGAAAAAGTTACTTGGAATTTTAACCATAAAATCCCTTTTTTTTTTTAATTAATTAAGATTTAAGTTTCATATTTTTCAATTGTATTAAAGCTCAGTTTTATGAGTTGCCAAATTTGATTGTGATTGATAGTTATTAAATTAGTAACTTTTTCTTTCTGATTATTTTTTATTATGATTATTATTATTTGGCAGTAATTTTAACTTTTTAATTGTTGTAATTATTATGCATTTACCCGTTTGTGTTTTCATTTTTAAACAATTAAGATGACTAAGTACTCAACCCAAGGCATTTTGTTTTTAAATTAAAAAAGAAAATATAAAAAAAAATTCTTTTCTTATAATAAAAAAAATAAATAGTTTTGACAATTAAAAGCGTTGTGACAAGAAAAAAATTTTGTTTATATAATTTTAAATAAAAAAATAAATGAAAAATAATTGAACCCGTTACTATGGTAATAATTATAATGTGAAGTAAGTTTATATAAAAGAAAATGGAGCTTTGCATTGCAATTGCATTGTGCCATCATCTGTGCTGTATCACCACATATGTATATATTTATACAGTATTATATCTGATAGATATATATTATATGAATTGTGTGTATGTATATATGTATGTCTGAGTTGAAAATTGATCTTAGGTGGACCTGGCAGTGTCCAAAACCACTAGAAGTCATAACAAACGTCGCCATCCAGTCGTTATATACATTTTTGACAACTTATCAACTCAACTTTGACCTCCTACCGTTCACCCCAAACTTTTATTACCGAACTGAAACGACATTTTGCGATTGTGCGGCCACCAAGTGTCCATTTAGGGAGTGTACAAATATATTGTAATGAAAAAGTGATAAACTGATAATTAAAAAGTTTTTTTTCATATTACTTATTCCAATTTTTATGCAGTTTTTTTCTCCCATCTTTATGTTTACAATTTTTTTATTTCATTTTGTTAATTAAAAAAAAGTTTTTAAAAAAATTTACATTAAGTTGATTGAAAAATGTTGTGTCTTCAGAGTCAATTAAAACTTTAAATTCAATTCTAGGATCAAATTTTGTTTATATTTCCATTTAAATTGTATGCATTTTCCATGCACTTAACTAAGCTCAAAGTATTTTTTCACCAATTAATTTTCAATTTTGGTTAATTTAACGGTTACTATGCTCTGAAACAAAAGCGCATAAAAAATTAATTTTTTTATAAACATAATATTTTTTTTTTATAATTTGCGGGATAATGTCCTGGAAAAAACCTAAAAAAATTAGGGTAACACCCATCATCAGGAAATCATCAATTTAAACGCTCATTAGTCATTACAGAAAAAAATGCTAAAGTGTCTATTTTTTTATTTTAATAAGAAAATTTCTTTTAAAAATTTTTATAAAAAGCAATATAATTTTTGTAAAAAGGCCAGTTCACAGCCTGTTGTAATTTCAAATATTTCCTACTATTTTGCATAGTATTTGGTTAACACTTTTATTTTTAAAAATCAGGTCAGTAAAATCAGTTTTTAAACTCAAATTCTTTTATTCATTTGAAAATCTTAAACAAAAATTGGCGTAGAAAAACATGCCAATTCCAAAAAATAAAATAAATATTATTTAAATAAAAAACAATGGTTGAAAGTTATAAAAAACCTACTCAAATTTTAATTTTACCACATTTGTTATAGTTATTTATTCACCACTAGGGGGCAGCTGTGCAAAGGGGTTTTCCTGCTTAATGCTCTTAATGAATGTTTTTTAATATGAATAATAAATTTTCAATGAAAACAAACTTATTTTTCATTTAACTTATAAAACCTTTTAAATTAATAACTAAAAAGTCGACGTTTTTTATTTAATTACAAAATAACTCTTTAAATCAATCAAAAACCTTCACTTTAGTTTGACTTGAGAATTGCGTGTGTAATGAATAGAACGTAAGAGTATCTACTAGTTTCACGTCGCAATGTTAAATGAATAGAATATTGGTTGTACTGTAATAAGTTAGTGCTGAATTGTATGTGTGATGTTTTGATTTTAGGCATTTTGAACAAGTAAAATGGCAATTTCTGTCAAAAAGTCACGTTTCAGATTTACAGAAAATAAAAATATAACAGCAATTGATGAGTTCACTAGGTAAATAATTGTGAATATTACTACAACTGAGAAACAATCATGGGCAAAAGTTAAACAAAACGTAATGCATTAATTTTAGATGTCATCTAAAGTACTGCACAAAATGTATATTAAAAGCTCTATTTAACAATGAAATTAGCAACTAAACTGTATAACTTTCAGGTTTGGGAGTTGCTCGTGTAAATTACTACAAGACCATCTGACTGATCAAGTAAGAAAATACAAAAAGTGTAGCATCCTAGGAAGCAACAAATGCAGGGATTATGCTACTGAGGAACCAGTGGGGACAAAAGTACGCAACATGATGAACTTTTAGTGAAATTTACAGCTTTATATCAAGCTGAACTACCAAATAAGGAAAGAAAACCAAGGAAAATGATTGAAAGTGATGTGGAATCAAGAGAAACAACAACTTTGCAATCACAGGAACAAAATGTTACCCAATTTGACACTGATGTAAGAATAAACTTGTTAAGGAAAACCACATACGTGTAAATAACATTATGAAATAAGATTAATTCACATGGGTTTTTTTATGTGGCAGGCACTGAAGAAATAAGAGTTTGAAGATATAGTGGTGCCCAGTCTAGCATTAACTTCAGAATCGGTTCCATTGACAAATAAGAAAACAAAGTTGAACCATTCTTGTTTTCTGGAGTATCTTATGGAAAGGAAATCAAGTTGAAGATGGAAAACAGAAGCTGGAAGAAAAATGAATAAGCTTTGATTTTGAGATTAAGAAACAGCAACTGAAAATAGATCAAATTAAAGCACAGTCTGCTTTACAAAAAGAGAAGAAAAAGAAAACCAGTCACTATTACATTTTACACATGTTTCAATGTAATACAAACGTTTAACAGTACTGAATTTAATAATAAAATACAGTACAACGTTAATTACTTAAAATACTGAGTACTGTGTAGCCATTTTGGTCAACAACTTTGTCATTTTTTAGGATGTTATTTCATTTTTGTCAGTTAATGTATATTGTTAATTAACAAACTAAAGGTTGTATTTCACCTACATGACTTATTAGTTTTCAGTAATAAATAGGAATTCATAAAGAAAAAAAACTTTAAATTTACTTACAAAGTTGGGGCTTCTTTGACAGACATGAAACTTTACTATCGATAGCAAAAACTCGATCTTTTAAATTCGATTGTTTCAGTTACTATAGGAATTCTGATGTTATCTCAGCATAATATCGATCAATATATCGACGTCAAAATCTCACCACATGGGGATTATGGGAAATTGGAATACTGTTGTGGTTTGAGTTATGTCAGCTGTTTTACAGTTTTAGTATAAAAATGGCAAATTCTTCAAAAAAATCACGTTTTAGATTTACTGAATCGGAAAGATTACAAACAATTGATGCTTTGACTGAAGTTTTGAGTCAAAATGAGTGTAGAACTGAGGGAGGAATGTGGTCAACTGTGAGGGAGAAGCTGTGTGGAATCCATCCAAGGTACTGTGCTGCTTCGAATTTAAAGAGTCACTTTTTGGTGACTATATAAATTGTATTGACTTTAGATTTATAGGTTGCTCGTGTAGATTATTGAAAGATCACATGGTGGAACAAGTAAAGCGGTTTAAGAAACTGGATTCCGAAGAAACTGATTCTGGAATTGAACGAAGGAACTTAAAATGGGCAGAAAAAATGAGCAATTTAGTGAAAGTTTGGGCAAATTATGAAGCTTTGGTTGAAGCCGAATTTACAGTTAAAGCTGGAAGCAAAGGATGGCGATTCAAAAAAGTAACGGATTTAGAAATGGAATCACCAGAAGCAGCTATGTTATTACAGGACTTTCAGCCTGAGATGGATGATTACACAAACGGTAACATTTTATATAGAAATGCTTGTAAAAATTCTGGAATTACAGTGCTTAAAGATTTTGTTGTAATTATAACAGGAACTGAAGAAGAAATTGAGTTTGAAGATGAAGTCTCTCATGCATCAACCTCTGGATCAGTCCCTGTGATAAGCAAGAAAAGAAAGTGGGACACTTCGGGTTTTCTGGAGTACCTTATGGAAAGAAATGAAATAGATAAACAAAAACTGAAATTGGAAGCAAAAAAACTGAGCCTCGACTTTCAAATTAAAAAGGAGAAGATCAAACTAGAGCAAATGAAAGTAGAAAACAGCCTGGAAAAAGACAGAATGACCACAAAGATTTTACAGTTGTTTTTAGACAATCCTAATGTAGTGCAAATGTTTAATAATATTAGTTTTAATAATAATAAGTAACAGTAAGTTCTCTTAACTTTTCATGCTGTAAACGTCTTAAGAAAATATCTTAATCTTACTATTCGTCAATAATGAAACGAGACTTAGTGATATTGGTTTCAATACATATTTGTCTTCCTTTTTCACAGTTTTTAAAAACCTATAAAGCTTTAGTCTCGTTTATTTATTAACATAATGAAGGAATTGCAATACTGTATTTTCATATGAGTAAAGATATACAATTGAGGTATGGGGGATCCCATGGTCCATTGGATCCATAAGGAAAAAAAATTACAACAGTAAACATTTTTTAATAAATTTATTTATAAGCAAACTTCTTATAGACAATAATAATTTTAAATTTTATGCATATGATTTAAATGTAATTAAATAATTAATTTACGTCTAATAAAATTAATTAAATAACTTAAACTATTTACATTTGTAATAATTATTTATTTATTAAACTCTCGCATTTATTAATAATTAGTTTGATGTATAAAATATTCATGGAAAACACTACTCGTTAAAGTTTTATAAACCTTTGGCTAGAAAATAACTTTGTATAAACCTCAGTACATAAATATTAATTATACTTTTATATTCATTATAGCATACAAATGACTTTAAACTGTGCCAATTAAATTAATGGAATGTGCAATAATTTAAATCAATGAAAAAGTACAGTAATCAAAAGATCACACTACATATAGGGTAGCGTGATCTTTTAATCATTCTATAATTCTCAAATTAAATAAATACCACTATAAAATATTTGACTTTTTTATCAAAACTTATCAAATTGTTATTTCAAATCATAACAATGATAATTATGATTTATGCCAAAATATATTTTTTAAAATAGTGAATAGAAATTCAACAATAAATACTTTTACTAATTAAAAAATTTCTTCTGGAACACAATTGAATAAAATTATTAAGTTGAAAAACATATAAAGACCAGCATTTTGTATTTTCATTTCCAACTTCTATAGAAAAATAGAATTATATAAATAAAAAGACTAAATGTATTGCACTTCTGAAAAATCAGTGGACTAGACATAATACAATTTATTTATTACATCCTACCATTTCTTTCCCTCTTACAAATAAGATGAATTGGGCGAAGGAAAACTCAATTCCATGTGTTGGCAGTGGAGAGGCTTCAACTGGGGGCTTACACACCCCAGATTGTCTGATATTGAAGTTTTACTTTTTTAAAAACTCATCAGAAAAGTCTTCTCTTTTTACGGTTGTATAGCTGCCTAATGGTGTCATCCGAATCACTTTCATCACTTTCAGAAACTGATTTTCGCTTAAGGTTAATTTCTGCAGGCACTGTTAAATCATATTTATCGCATGAAGTATCCGCTGTGGTGGATGTCTCAAAATCAAATGAGGTGTCTTCCGGTGACCAAGAGTAAATTGAAGTGATTACCAATGGTGTTTCAATATCACAACTGTCATGAGAAGGTGAAGTCTCTTCTAGTGATGATCCAGGTTTATATAATACAATGTAAGGCTCGACATACACTGGTGCTGAACCCGGTTCAGCTATCGCATCATATGGGACTTCTAATGTTGCCAACCCAGGTGAAGATTCATACATCAAATAGCAAGCTTCAGTTACTGCTGACACTAATACTGTCTCATATATCACGCTCTCAACCTCTTCTATTGGTGATGGTGAATGGATGGGTGACTCACCTGATAACTCTGAAATGTTGCATGAAGATGATTTTAAACCTGATATGTTTGACTGAAATGGTGGCTTATCCATCAACGAGTTGCCTTCAAATCCCAGCTCATTTATCTCACTGGCAACTTCAATTTTTGATTGTAAATGGATGGGTAAATCAATTAATGATTCTGAAATTATCCATAAAGACAATTCTAAAACTGATATGATGGGTCATAAAATGATTAGTTACAGTACCTTCAACTCCTGTCATGTGCAACTTGCTGTCAACATCTTCTATTGGTGTTGGTGAATGGATGGGTGACAAGTTTGGGAATAATTCTAAAGTTGTCAAGTTTGAATCATACGTCAATAACGTGTCTTCAGATCCTGGCTCATCAATTAACAAATCAGCAGAAGAGGCAGTGGGCAATAATACCCGTTCACCCAATGCAGAGTCAATCGACATGGAAGTTGGCGTTGATGTTCTGAATTCTTCCAAAACTGATAAGCTATCCAAATGGTTATTAAAACATGATTTTCGATTGTCAAACACACATTCAGGTTCTGATGAAGAGCAAATTGAGACATGTTCAGAATCACTGCTTATTATCACAGTTGAATTTGATGATGAAGAACATATTTGGCAATCACTTTGAGAACTCTTATCAATGCTTTTCATCTTTCGTTTCTGTGCAAGAGGAGCATTGGATACATCCTGTTAAATAAAGTTAATTTTAGTCAATGAGAATTAGTCAACATTAACGAAAAACCAGTTAATTAACCTGTAAAGGAAATCGATCTTTAGTTGTAGACAAATATGGATCACATGTTCTTTTGCATTGATTTTCAGTTGCCCTTGTGCATCGATTATTTGCTGTCACCTGTTGTCTCAATGAGCAAGAATGATTTTCTGGAGTTTGAATCCACTCATCAGATATTAAATCTTGAATTGTCAAACGTTTGCTTCTATCTACGGTTAGCAAACCTGTAAAATAAACAAACAATGAATTTCTATAAGTCTACAAAATATTACCAAAAACTTATACCTTTAACAATCTCTTTTGCTTTATGAGAAACATGGTTCCATTCTTCACCAGTTAAAGAAATTTTACCTTCTTGGGTGTTTTTAAAAATATCTTCAACTTTTAAATGGCCTTTGAAAGAATGAAATGGAGGTTCACCACATAACATTGTGTACTAAAAAATGAATACGTTTATAATTGAGCTTGTTATCCTCGTTACACAATCTCTAAGTACTTACTAAAATAACTCCGAGACTCCACAAGTCACAAGATTCATCGTAGGGTTCAGAATTTTGCGGGTTAGTGCGCATATTGATCACCTCGGGAGCTGCATAACCCACAGTGAAACACGGCGATCTGAGTCCTTGGGACTCTGGTCTAAATTTCGCAAACCCAAAATCGACCACTTTAATTGCAGCATCATCAGAATCATTTTCAAACAGAATGTTTTCAGGCTTTAGATCACGATGCACCACTTTTTTGAGATGAATGTAATTAATAGCAGAGACCAACTGACGAAATACGCTGAAGGTTTCCATTTCTGTAAATTTCTTCTTCCGTTTTATTCTATCCAGAAGTTCTCCTCCTTTGAGGATATCAAACACCATATACTTGTACAGCTAAAAACATCGAAATTATTAAACCCGGTCAAAATTACTACAATACATAAAGAGATTAAATGATCACTTACTTTATCTTGGTACACTTCATGTAATTTAACTATATTTGGATGACCCTGACACTGAAACAGTAACTCAATTTCATGGTTTATTTCCAAATTGCTACTGACAATCTTCACAGCAAATTCAGCTTTTGTTATTTTATTAACTGCCCGCCTGTAAGCAACCAACATGTATAAATAAAAAAGCAATAAACACAAAAGCCAAAATATTTTACCTAACAACGCCATATCCTCCTATTCCAAGTGGTTCTTCAGCAAAATTCATGCTATACTTCTGGAAAAAAATCGAATTCTACAACAACAACAAAAAATTAAACATCTAACCAGTAATTCATTATTAAAGTTATTGTACTTGTGTTGATGGAACTGGAAGGACTCTACTTCTGAAGCTACTCTGGTTGTCAGTGGGTTCAAATATTACTGATGGAGATGTATAGGAATATCCCTTAAACATTCGGTTTTCTTCAGGAGAAATGGACGGAGCTGCCGAATCATTCACATTCATCCTTGTAAATTCCTCTGAGAAATATCTTACATCCATTTCGCCATTAATTTCTGGTTTAAACGGCACCGGAATTGCTTTACTAGCTAAATCATCCCACTTGAGACCTTTGAAAAAGCAGTGACGTTTAAGGTCTTCCACAGTTCCTTTACCACCACCTAAACGCTTGTTTGGATCTTTAATTAGCAACTGCTGAATAAAATCTTGAGCCTGGGGAGATAAATAATCAGGCATAAGGGGCTCCTTTTGGGCAATCCGATGTGCTATTTCCGCTCGTCTATTTGATTTTCCATCTTCTGAAAAAGGGGAGCCTCCTGTAAGTAGCTCATAAGTGAGAATGCCTATGCTCCACCAGTCCACCACCTAATTTCATAAAATAAACATTAATCATTTGATCATCTTATGGCTTAAAAAACAAGTACAAGGATTATGTAGAAATAAAATAATCAAGTTAAAGCTGTGAAGCTTTTTCGACATTGAATTTGTAGTTCAAGACTGTAAAAAGTGGCTTGAAAGTGAATGGAAAACGCCCATGGCAAATCGGTTGTACTCCCTCAATTAATTATACATTCAGAATCGTTACTTACATGATCATAGTAAATGCCTGTACGCTTAGCAATTTCAGGTGCCATATATTCGATGGTCCCACAGTAAGAATTAGTTCTGTGATCATCTTCATGAGGCAGAAACTCTTTGCTCAACCCAAAATCAGTCAATACAATATGGCCATCTGAATCTAACAGAACATTTTCAAGCTTCAAATCTCGATAAATAGCTCCTATCTAAATTTAAAAAGTGAATTAGAAAAATTCAAGGAAAAAAATCAACACCCACAGGTTGACCTACCTTGTGTAAATGATCCAACGCCAAAATAAGTTCAGCAATATAAAATCGTGTCTCTGACTCTGTTAACCTCCCTTTTTCACTCAGGCGACTAAACAATTCTCCACCGCTTACAAAATCTATTGAAAAATAATAATTCAATTATTATAATAGATGGTTTTTATAAGTTACAAGTGTTTAACCAACCAAGAATAAGGTGAAGTCTGGAATCCGTTTGGAAAGCATAATGCATGGTGACCAAAAACGGTGTTCCCCTAACAACTTCCAGAATTCGCCTTTCTGTTAATGTATGCTCGGTGGTTTTCTCTTTAAAAACTATTCCATGTTTCTCTATAACTTTCATCGCATAAACTTTACCATGGTTATTGCCACCCACTTTTCTAACCAGAAACACTTTGCCATAAGCTGAAGAGAAAAAAAAGCGAAAGTTAATTTAAATTGTTTTGCATAATTAATGACAAAAAATTACCTCCAGTTCCTAAAACTCTCAACTTTTTAAAGTTTGATTTCTCAACTTTTTCACTATGAAGACTCGCTGTAAATAAAAAGAAATTCATTGTTAATATTATTTGAGTTTTTTCTAACTTATTACAAACGTCTAAATAATAAAATTGTCATTTTTTTAAAAGTTGACAGCATAAAAGTGCTTTTAGCAAGTTGAAGCTGGTACAGACCCAATAGTAAACAGTAAATATTCAATTCACAGTGTCTGTTGTTTACAATAACATCCACCAAGGGCTGTGGAGTATTTACAAGTTGCAATTCAAATTATAAAATTGTTTATTCATATGTTTTGAATTTGTTTTATTGTATTTAGAAATTTATTATATGAAGGTGAGTCAAAAATTATTCTTTGTAATAAACAAAATAAAAACGTAAGATCATTAATATTCGTTAACCATCAACAAATAAAAAGCCATCAAAAACTATACACAAATTACATCAGCATAAACTTCACTTCCAAAAAATAGATTTTTAAAAATGTTTTTGACAAACTTGTTGTTTGTTTTTGTTGTTAATGTTTCAATGTCAACATTTTGATGTAATTAATCGATTAAGTAATTACACGTCAAAAAATCGACTAAGCTAATTAAAAACGCTTCCTGTTTACTGAAATTAATTTCACCAAAAATTGCAACAGGTATTGGGATTTCTCTTTAAACCGATTATATCGAAAAGTCTGATTGGCGTTGTAATTAAAGTTAAAAAATTATCCTGTTAAAATATGCATTGATTTTAGATTTTAAATTCTGTTCACGTCCATGTACTTATTTTTGTTAAAAGCTTGTTTTCTGTTAAGCTAGTTAGTTGCTAGTTATTGCATTGTTAGCCAGATTTTTGGATGCAACATTACTTTTGTGTATCCATTAAATAGCTTTACAGTCTATTATTACATTATATGAAATTGTTAGCATGTATTTTAACTTTTTAACCAATTTGTGAACGAATATTTTCATTTGGTTAACTTTTACTGCAATTTATATAATTTTGTGCATTAATCTTAACTTTTTGTTAACTTTACTACTGTACATTTGAAAATCTCATAAACAAAACCGTTGATTTGGGCTATGATTTTCGATTTAGGGCAAAAACTTAATGATTTTATTTTTTGAAGGTCATCCGAGATGAGCTCCATTTAAGCTTTTTGTATGTATAGTAATCAACAAATCGATAGGGAAACAATGGCAACAGCCTTGCATTAGTACTGTATTACACTCGCTGAATCGATCTACCAAGGTTAATATTATTGCCAATTTTACAATATAAAATGTTAACACATCAGTTACTGTATCGAGTGTGCATGTTGAATGTTATTAACCCTGAACTACAAGGGCTTCTGACTTCAACTACCATTGTACGATGACTCTTACGTATATTTACAGCTGATCGTTAAACTTTACTTACTGATGCAATCTAATTCGCCGATTTGGATCGTAAATATCGTTTAAAAATAAAACGGCTTGTTTTTAATATAGAAGGGTTTTTGGTACTTAGTTTATCAGGGGGAAAAAACAAGTTTAAAAAGCTAAAATTCATTTCTCTCTTAGCAAGGTTATGTTTTTTTGATACTGTATTACAACATGTTTTCGCCGAACTTTTTTCTGGAAAGGACCCGTTTATTTTGATTCTCAAAATTGGTTTCAGTTTTGATCAGTTAGTCTAATGCATGTAAAACATGTAAGTAAATAGTAAACAGTGTTTGTTGTTGATTGTACAGTAAACGGCACAATATATTAGGTAAACAGCAGTTTAAATAATAAATCCAATTCCAGGGAAAAAGTAGCGAAAATATTAGCAAAAGTTTTGCCAAAATTAAAAAAGTTGAAAAAATTAAGCAAAATTTAACTAAATGATTTTGCACAATATCAATTAATGGTCTCAAATTAATATTTTTCACATTATTTTGTAAAAGAAAAGATTAAATCTACTAAAGAAATTTCCTGTTATTTGTAAAGACATTAGCAATTTTATAGGACCATTGTACACTTTTGGAAATACAGTATCCTGTTAAAATCTGGAAAAAAAACTTAGTAAAAACAGATTGGGACAGTTTTTTGTGTGACACTTTTCTTGAAGATGCAAATGTAGAAGAAGAGCAACAGTTTAATTGAGAGGAACAACAGGAGATTAATTAGGGTCAGACCAAAAATTCATTTTTTAAATTTAACAGGTTCAAAAAATTAAGCAAAAAACTTCTCAAATTTGCAACTTTTTAGCAAAACTTTCATAAACAAACAATAAAACCTGTTTTCATGTTAACACAAAATTAAAAATTATAATAAAAATTAGTTAAATAGGTTTGGAATTTGTCTAAAAATATCCTAAGCGTTTTTCTTTAGTTTTACTAAAACAATTGCAAAACAGCTGATTCTTTATAACTGTTTTAAAGGGCTTAAAATCTGTACTTGCAAGTTAAGCCCTTTAAAACTCCGAACTAGAACCAAGGTCAAAGGCTCCATGGGTAAAAAAATTAAAAAAAAAGACCTTTACCGTTGCATCAAAGCATCACATTGCAGTGTAAAAAGTTTGCCAAGGTTTAAAGTAGCAAAGTACTGAGGAATTTCAAAATAATCTAACACAGAGAAAGAGCAATCGCATGTAACAGAATAGGAGGAGCATAGAAAATATTTGGTACATGTGACCTGGTTCTTAGGAAAATAAAAAAAATAAACTTTGTTTTAAGGTTATGTGCTCATAGTGTAGTACATGTAATACTAATAGACACACGCAACATAATACGTGGAAGATTCGTGCTCAAAAAGCTGTGAAGTTTAAACCAAAATACTCAGATGATTTTAACAATGGGTCTCAATAAACATTACCATTGTTGGGTTATACGAGACCTAAGTGGCCCCACATATTGTACAATTTTAATCAAATAACTAGCATATTAAGAGGTCATCAGTAAAGAATTTTATCAGTGAGATAAAGATCACAATGAATCCCTGGATTTTTAAAACACCTACTGAACTGCCATTAATAAAATGAATATGTTTACCATGAAGTAAAATTATCCATTGCAAATTAAGAAACAAGACAAATCTGGATTGAAACCAGCGCAATTCAGTTTCGATTCTTCAGCAAACTTAACAGAATAAAATAACGAGACAAATCTGTATAGGAATCAGTGCAATTTTGTCTCGTTTATTTTTTGGCGAAATGGTTGAGAGCTAAAATGTGGATTACTATAAGCTTGTTGCGTCCTTAATAACATCTAAATCAACTTACAAGACCTTTCAATAACTAAATTTACTTTTGATAATTAAAAAAATATATAGAAAATATATTTACATGGTAGCAAGTTGTCGGAGTTTTCGGGACGTTTCCCACTTTGTTTATGGCCACGTTTTACTACCATTTTCATAATTTCGTACAATAATAATGTTAATCCTACAATGAATAAATGTGCTCCCAGACACACAATATTTGAATTTACATCGTTGTTAAAGTCAATTGTATCCCTGAATATTGCACACAATTTGTAGAGAATAAAATTTCAATACTGTGAAAAGTTTTAATGACTTTTTCCCCGAACGCGTCAGCTGATTCGAGGTTTTTGAAGTCGAAGGACTCCGAACACCAGTGTTGCAATGCCAACCTTGAGCTTAAATCAAAAGCTTTTCACTTTTAATCCAATTAAATCCTACTGTCGGGTTAGCGATTTGTTAAATAAATGCACACTTAGCACGCATATAATATTAATTGGTTTAATATTCCGTACACTCTCTCAAAAGAAATACAGTACAGTTAGCCGTCGTTTCATCAGAGCTCCAGCACCTTCCACACGTCCTCACTTTTACGTTGCGCCAACAAACTGAATAATGAAATCCATACTAAGAAGTACCTTCAAGCGCTTACGTAGCGATCCGTAAAACTATCGATGCCAAAAACGTATCAATACTATGACATATCGATACATTTTTTCCCTTTATGATTTGCCTTATATTTTCTTTTTTTAAAATGTTCACATGTCATTTTTGCCTTCCTAATATTAAATTGTTATTATTATTAATCATTGTTATCAGTTTTTTCTCAATTTTCAGTTTATTTTAATAAATATCGAAATGGCTTTATCGAGATCTCATCACTACGCTTAAAATGTGCTTGGAAAGTTGAGAGCGCTTGGGAAAAGCTATGGCCTAGATGCTATGCCCTCTATGGAATAATGGTAAAAATACAGGGATGTTTGAAAAGTTTGTTCGTTTCCATTCAACCAACGGTACCACAACTTACGGTTATGTAAACTTTTGAGATGACCCAACATTTTATATTAAAATAAGGATTGCATTAAACGTATGATAATGTATTAATATTAATAATACGATATTATTGTAACAGCAATATTTTTTATTGAAATTATTGAATATTTATCTGATCTGAGTGGTGAATTGGTAATGAATTATGCATTGCAACTGTAGAAACAAACAACAAATAAATAATTATTGAAACAAAAAAAAATGTAGAAATTGTTTTTAAAAAAATTAAATTATGTTGTGAACAAAATGTGCTAAATTGATGTAATTTAAATTTGTAATGCCTAACCCAGCTAACTAGTAATTAATGCTTTAACTTGTAAATCGTAAATTAATAATGGTCAACCCAAAATTACCATTTCTACATTATTTGTATATACAGTAAATCCATTCATTAATTTCAGTTTAATTTGGCTTATATTGATTTTTGTTATTGATTTAAATAATTTTTAATTTTAATTTGGCAGTGGTTTTTGCTGCAACTCGTTAGTTATACAAGCACAGTGTGTGAAGTTGAACCAGGAATTCAATTCCTTGACATAATCTAGTTACATTAATTGAATTTTTACAGCTCATCCAGCAGCACACATAATGATAATAAGCTCTAAAAGATTGCTAAATACAGTTAAGCTGTAATGCCTGTAGTGCTGAGTATGCGAATTATTTTTGTATTTTGCTCTGAGGACGCACATACACACTCTATTGTATAAAGTGTAAATTGCTGGCAAATAAGAAAATGTGACCTCTTCATTTATACTGAAATAGATAAGAGCACTTCTACTGTAGCTTTTGCAAACAGTTAAATTAAAGCAACTGTTTGAATACACGAAAATTTTATCTTTAAAAACTTTAGGGGTGAACAACTTCCTCCCTCCATGTTAAAGTGTAAATTTCAAATACTAAGCTTAATAGAACAATACAGTAGATGGAAACACCTTGATGAGAATTTGAGATATAATTAGAAACAAAGGGAAGAAAACTTGGAGATTGCTCGTACTGTACTAAGGTTCTCCCTTTACAAATCTTCCCCCTTTGTGAAATACTGTGGAAGATTCACTAATCAGTTAAATATTTAAATTGAATATGAAAAATGCTTATCTTAAAAGAGTCAAATAGCTTTGACGTCCAGAATCCAACTACAGTATCATAAACCATCCAACAGATTAAGATTTACTCTATTCAATTCGTCTACAAAATGACACAACATTTTAGGAACCGAACTATAACTATTAGTAACCGAAATTCTACTTTTAAAAAGCAAACTTAAACTTTTAGAATCCAAACTTTAGCCTTAACATCAAAAAAATTCACTTTTGAAATCTCATTAAACTTTAGCATTTAAGAATACTGTAATATCAAAACTTTTGACACAACTTAAACTAGAAACTTTAAATTTTAGGACCCAAAATTTGGCTTTTAGAATCCCAGACTTAAGGATCAAAAATTTGTGCTATTAAAAACAAACATGATTTTTGGAGGACTTAATGTTGCTGGTTAAAAAATTATGATCATATTTTATGCTAAATATTCATCAATGATAATTTTGCTTTGAGGTGCCCAATTTGAATTTTAACTTTGAAGGATGAAATTTCGATTCCTTGATTATTATCATAGTAATTGCACAGAGGAAAATCTCCATCATTAATATTTTTGTCACTGTTGCAATTTTTTCATTGCACAGTGTTAAATTGAGAGGAAAACTTTTTATTTAATAACTAGATTTTGGCTTCCCAAAAATATCTGTGGAATTTTTCTTGTTAAATTCATACACACAGTACCGGTATACATTTCCACTGACCTACATCTGAAAAAATATGAAGGAGAAAATACTGTAATATGGAAACATAGAAATGTGTACTGTATATTCCACACCACTCCCAACACAAAAACTCAGATTTCCCCAAAAAATAAGAATTAATTACTCATTTAATCGTTTCTAAAAAAAACTGTACATTTTAGATGACTTAAAATAAACTCCAATATCATTTATTTTGAGCCAATTTTGATGGCTTAGTATAACGATTGCTCGATATAACTGTTTATTTATTTTTGGTGAATTGCCTGGTGCAAATGGCGTGCTTACGCTTGACTAATTAGCATTTGCATTTTGCAAATGTATTGTATTGGATGAGTGAAATAAAGAAATAAATATGGGAAAAATGAGGTCACGACACGAAAACTAAATAATAATGTAGCACCAAGACAACTGCTAAAATGCTAAGTACAGTACTGACTGCACTATATCAACTGTCAGTATTTCAGGACCAGATTTAGAAGTAATGTAATAAGAAAGAGCCCCCAGTTTTATAGATGAATTATAGTAGAGTAGTAACTTACTTTAGTTTCTTAAATATTAGTGAATTTTCATATACCCAATTCTACTGGTATATGTTGATAGTTTTTCTAAAAATTTGCTTTGCTTTTGAAAGCTTTTTAAGAAGTTTTTTTGGAGAATATATTGGGTCTCAAAGCAAGTTAAAGTTTCGTAACACCTTAAAACGGTACTGCAAACAGTTTAATTTTACAGTAACTTAAGTTATAAACTCATTACAGTATGAAAATTAGCTATTAATCCTTTCAGGTCTCCCCCTGTCATCATCCTTGATATTATAAAGAAAAAGTTAAAGAAACTTAATAACTTGGCAACATAATAAGCGTTTTAGTGGCACCTGTTGATATAACTTAGCAGCAACCACACTTAACATGGCACTTAGCGCTACAGTAGATAACACAAACTGGAACGTGAAAAAATAATGATGAAGGAAGTGAATTACTATGTATTATAATATTTTTATATTTTATTTTCCCAGTCCAATTGTTAAAACATCAAATTAGCACGTATATCGAAATAATAAAGCGAAGTTGATGAATGAACGCAACTATTTGTATAGACGTATTCCGCGTTCAAGGTGCGTGACTTGATAAACACCATGAAAACTCAGTAAAATGATCGATTTTATAGCTCCCCCATATAAATGATGTAACATTAGATGTGAAACTAGGATAAATTTCATGATGAAACACAGAAACAGTTAACTTGCGTGGAAAATCAGTAATGTACCCATATTTAAATAAAATGGCAGATAAAACCTCGTTTTGTGTAGAAAAAAAAACAATGCTAATTAATTCAGTCCACCTGCTTTTTCAGCTAAAATAGGTGTGTGACAATAACCTGAATAAAATGGCAAACTCTCGATCTCACTTGATTCAAAGTAGGCAAAGTCCATCTGACAAATATCAGCGACCTCTTTAAATTCCCAATCCCCTCATCAAAACCCGACACAGACCCATATTATCATAAATATTATATAGGCGTACATGTGCTTATAAACAGTACTGAAATTTCCCACTCAATTATTTTAAAGTCATTGAATCGGGTCAAAACCTTCAATTTTTATTAAATTATTATATTATTAGTGGGTATGATTCACAATGGATAATGTGATGTAATGTAATGAGTATAATAAGTTTCATTTCTTTCAATGTTTGGTATTATTGCTGTTCATCAAAAAAGAAATTTTATTATTGGGGTTGGTTTTTCATCTTTCATTGGAATTAAATAGAGGGCAGTTATTCAGAAATATTAATGTGACGATAATTAAATTAGATCAGGCAGTTTACGTGTAACTAAAATGTGTTGAAATTTATTAATAATTTGGCATAAATAATTAACAAGACATTTATAATAAAAAAAACTTTATGACCAATATAAAAGGTGACTAAGAGTCGTGCTCACATATAATATTCCGGTTTCTTAATTAATAATTTTTGTCAATAAAGAAACGAGAAAAATGTCGATTGTAAGTAATGCAATTTATTCCTGTTTCTTTATTAGTTGCATTACTGTGTCTTATGATCACTCGGTTGTTATGTACTATATGGGTACTACTACTGTACAACTTACATTAATTTATTTGTGCCACTTTCTTACGATTATTTTACAAGGCAAGAACGATTGGTGGCACTACTATACACAGCTTGAATGGAAAAAGAAAAAAAACAATAAGATTTATTACATTTTCTTACTTAACTTACTATAGCCCTATAACTTCATAAAAATGTAATGCGAAAACACAATCGCATAAAAACCTTCCCCAAATAGTTTTCTTAAAATTTAGTATCCTTATTCAAAGAGCCTAGAATTTTACGGTGAGCATAAGAACTGAGATAAATTCCATAAATCTCCTTCAACATAAACATAATGAGTTCCCCTGACTCCTATAAACAACATTTTGTTTACCATTAAAATGATAATCGATGTTACTTTGGATAAATAATAATATACACTATAAATAAATGAAATTTACCAATAACAAGTGAAAATTACAATATGTAGACATTATACAAAGTGATTTCCTCAATTGTAACACTTTTTTACAGTTCCAATAAAGAAACGAGACTAAATAACACCAGTTTCAATGACATTTTGTCTCAGCTGTGCTACAGTTTAGAAAATGACCATGTATATTGAAATTAATCATGTAAATAAGCAAAGTAAGCACACTTTAGGAGTCATTATCACTTCCTCAACTGTAGTTTGATACTAATCATATGCAGTTTGCGGTATAAATCATGTTATTCAAATCATTAAAGATTCCATAAGCTACTGCCTCATAGCTGCAATCACACATCTAATTGTTTAACTACCGAAAGTGTCGAAACCAAATAAGCATTCGTCACACATCTAATTTGTATGATAACATTCATCATAAATATTTTACCAAGATACATTCTTTTACAGTCTTGTAGATTTCTGCGAGTCGCTTCCTTATTAAAAAATGAGTGCCATTATACTGGGATAAGTTTCACAGAATTTACATTTTCCTGCTGTGATACGCTTTTATATGACCAGGAACATTTCTGATTTCGTTCACTAAATTAATTTAAACAATGTCACAATAAATAACTTCATATACTAGCTGTAAGTGAATATTTACCAACTTTACGCAAAATATGAAACTTAACAACAAGCACCACATTATCAATTTTAAGTTTCTCCATTCTTCCATAGAGTTTGCCCTCTCTTCTTCAATATTCTCAATTTTAAGTGAGGCTTAATGTATAGGATGACTAGCTTAAAATCTCTTTCTTAACAGAGACCAATAATATTAGGGCAAGATCTTATTTAGCCGTTTTATCTGTAGGACGACCACTGTTTCGTTCAAAATGTGATAGCGATCCATCTCCTAATATTGAGCAAGGTTATTTCTATTTGAGACTCTTCTAACTTTGTAAGTGACCATGATTCGAGTAAACGTTTTGGTTTCCAAACTTTTCGCCCTACATTAACTTGCGTCCCCATTGACAACTCGCAACCTACGAATGACTTGCGAATCTAGCTTAACCTTATCTATCATCTACCGTAATCATGATTCGCAAGTACTGCTGTAGCGATGGTGACGTCGTCCAAGGCCAGTTGTTGAGGATGAAAATTATATACCAAATTTTCCAATGCCAGTCAAATAAAACCATGTAAAATAATTTACTTTAATTAAATTACTTACTATGTTACGTACGGTAACATTCATTTTGTAAAACGATATTTCGATATAACAATTAGCTATTCGATGACACTCACGTCTATTTGAAGTACGTCAATCGGCGATTTCCCGTCAGAATACACCTAACCGTTAGTATTCGGTGTACATTCGGCGGAGCTCACTCGAAACTCCGTACTCTGTGTTCCATATCTTTTGGCGGCAATTAAAATACCTTTAATAATACCGTACCTGTATTTACTAATTTTTTACGAAGAGTTTAAACACATAACGCCCATATTAGCCATCATTTTTACCTTTAAGCTTATCGATAGAACAAAAGCGATCACTTAAATACTGTATAAGCTAACTTACGAATTCTCAGTCGCCATTACCCATTACCTTTTAGGCTTTTACTGGCTGAGAATATAATGTATACCAGTATCCAATATGCATCACATGTACATTCATTTATTATAATCAAATATATTGTACAATACCACTTACTGATGTTAAATGACACTACATAATTCAATGAATTATGTTCAGATTCTTCAATTGACGTTCGACGTCTTTCGGCCACTGCTCTTCATAATAGTCACGGCAAAGCAAACCTTTCTTCATCGTGCTTTCCTTCACCGTCAAAAAATTTAGTTGATCAAGCGCGCACTAGTACTGACCAACATTATTTTGCCGCCAAATCACTTACAGCCAATCAGAGAGAGGAACAAAATATTTGTAAACAAACAACGTCACTTAGATGTTGAACCGTATGTATTCCGTACTGTCTATGACGTCATTTAGAAATTATAAAAATTCAGTTTTTATTCAATAAAAAATTAATTTATTAATTTTAAGAGATGAAAATTAGCTAATAAATGCTTTTTTATTGTTTTTCATAGGTTATATGCGATTTGCAAGCTTAAAAATAAATTTTAAAAATTTTTATGTTTTTCAATTCAAAAACATATCAGCGGATATATGAACTTGATATTACATTACAACTTTGGTTGAAAAGTTTTTAAAAAGTAATTAAAAAGTGCTAAAAACACTTGCAAACTGCATTCCAGCTATTAAAAACATTAAAACAAACTTATTTACGCAACTTTCATTAAAATTAATCAGTTTGAACAATTTTTATTTAAATTTTAAAGTTGCCGTGAAAATAGCTGCCCTCAATGTTCGGCACAAGTTCGGCATACTTTCTCTGCAAACTCCGTACTCTGTGATTCGTAAGGTTTTGGCGGTAAATAAAAAAACGCCAAGTAAAACTAAACATGTGTCTACTTTCAATAGGCGTTTGAATGTACAACGCTCAATATATAATGGCTATAATTGTTAACCTTCTGCTTAACCCCTTACTACTAGCTTTCTTGCATAACTTTACTTTTAAGAAAGGCCAACTTACATTAAATAAAAAACTATACTAATTGTATAGATATAGCATATTGTTAGCTATTCTAAGTTGCCTAAATGTACTTAATAGAAAAATCGTGAAGTAAGAGGTGTACAATGTTGATTGCCTACTATAAGGGGCTTATACATAGAATAAACACTTCACTTAAACATTTGTTGCCACCTATGCTAGGATTGCATAGTATTATGATTGCTATATAATTTTATCAAGACGAGTTCATTAGTTTGAATTTATGGGGTGATGGTTTTAAATGAGAAAAGATGTAGGAGGGTAATTGCCACGGCCATGATTTTGCCAGCTTGCCGTGAATGCAACGAACGCAAGCGGCCAGACGTTGTGTATGTTAATAGACATAATATTATGACATTATACGTTGCAATATTAGTTTTGAAGATGTAAATAAAAATAATAAAGTGAAGAAGGGTTAATAATATACTGCAATATAGTATCCCGGAAAAAATTCTTTTCACGAAGAGCAAAACATATTTTATAGCTAAAATTGTCGATACTTTGTCATAAAAAAATCAAAATAGCTTAAAATGAAAATAATTAAAAATTAGGGAGAACATTCACTCTCTCTCCCTCTGTGAGCGTCCATTAATATAGTTTTATTGTTTGAGACTAATGGTATTAGGGCATTTTATTTTGAGTAGTTTTTAGACTAATTAAATATTTTCAATTCTAGAATATGTATTGTAGAAAGCGAAAAGGATTTCTCTCAAATTGCGTTTAATCGTCTCGACTTAAGCAATTTCGACTTGCATTTTCAAGTCGACTTTCTGTGCTCGACTCCAAAGTCGACTCTTGCAAAAACAAATTAACTATTTTTTAACTGTTAAAAACACATGAAATAGATTTAAAATGCTTTAAAAAAATAACAATAATTTTAAATATTATAAAAGTACGAGTTATAATTAAAATTTTGTAACTTTTAGGCGAGGCTGAAATTGGTATACTTTTCACTTACACTACAGTTGTATAGTAAAGAATAAAATAAGGTAATTTGCAGGTTTTTCAGCGTGAGGCAATCACTACCAAAGTGGATTAAGTCGCAATTGAAGTTTGACCACTTAGATATTTTGAATCTCAGACAGCTCATATGGCGCCCTCTATGATCTAATAATAAATAAATATTGTAAATACAAATTTACTCAATAACACATAGAGGGCGCTATATGAGCAGCCCCAGATCTAAAATATTCAAGTGGTTTAAGTCCAATCGGAACATAATCCACTTTGATAGTGAATGCATCAGTTTACAATTGAGTCGAGAATACCGAGTCGGTCTACTCCACAACAAGTCAACTCGACTTTTTTAAAATCTATTTTTGTTTTTTGAACTGGTCCGTGAGTTTATGGTTGAGAGTCATTGATAAACCACCTGCCATGAGACAACGTTCCCATCACACTCAGCATTTACCACCATGTATTATTTTTGTGTCCATGGGACAAACTACCTGTTCTAGGCGTGGCGTAACAACAACTGGATGAGTAAATGGTCAAAGAGGTAGGGCACACCTTAAAAAAAAATTATACTTGTACCTGACTTGGCATCGCGTTTGTTGTGTACTTTTATGTTTTTATCAACTTATCTACTAAAAATATTGGACAAAAAAGATATCATTTAACAAGATGGATAAGTGTACGCTATTAGCAGGGATTTTATTAATGTTATCAGGATCTTATGGTAAGATAACATATCTTTTTCACTCACTAAAGCTACGTAAAATCAAATAACAGTCATTGTTTAGAGGCCTAACAGACTCACGTCTCAAAATTATCAAATATTTGACTGTAAACAATTTTATAATCACTTTTTAATATGCAACGATGCTTGTGGTCCATTTTCAAATTGTTTATATAACCTTTAAAGTTTACACTAATAAATGAATAGTGTGTTTTTAAACGGCACTAAAAACAAGGTGTGGCTAAAAATTCAATGGCAGCAAAGTCGTTGTATACTTACTGTATGACTCATTTAGCAACATTTTTAACTGCTTGAAACTCACAAAAATATTATTTATTTATCAGTAAATTGTCAGAGAAATCCAACAATTTCCTTTATAACAAGGGAACAGGTCGTTAATATTGGAGGAACGGTGAATTTGGATTGCTCAGTGCAGTATGGACAGGACTACCCAGTATGATTAGATTTTTTGACTGTGAATTAAGATTATTAATGTATTTTTTAAACAGGTATTATGGGTAAAACTAGATCCCACAAATCCATCTGGATCTCTGACATTATCCATTGGTAGTGGAATGATTATCCGTGAAAACCGATTTTCATTACGTTATGACACAGCCAGCAGCACGTACACACTACAAGTACCGTATATTACTAGATTGTTTATAATTTCATAATGTAAAGAAACAATCTCTTATTTTTGTTATCTTTTCAGATTAAAGACATCCAAGAGTCAGACGTCGGGTCTTATCAGTGCCAAGTTGTTATCAACATCAGCAACAAAATCACAGCTGATGTCAGCGTACTTGTCAGAAGTAACATCATTTATATCTTTCACAACTGTATTATATTTATCAGTAAGAGTTTATTGACACGTTATTTGCTGTTTAGTTCCTCCTGTTATTGCTGATAACAGTACCAGATCAGTGGTTGTGAGTGAAGGACAACCAACCAAGCTTTACTGCTACGCATCTGGGTTTCCCACACCGAGAATCTACTGGCGAAGAGAGAACAACGCTATTCTCCCAACAGGAGGCTCCATTTATCGTGGAAACGTTTTAGTAATCCCAAATGTGAAGAAGGATTTCCGAGGAACTTATTTCTGTGTTGCTGATAACGGTGTTGGTAAAGGAGCCAGACGAAATGTCAACGTTGAAGTTGAATGTAAGTAACTACCGATCAAATGGCTTGGAATTTTACTAACTATAAATAACTAATGGTTGATCTGACGTTATCTATTTTATTTTAAAGTTGCTCCTGTGGTTCGTGCTCCCCGTCCACGTGTTGGTCAAGCCTTGAATTTCGACATGGATATGGAATGCCACGTTGAAGCCTATCCAGTGCCTGCCATAGTTTGGATGAAAGATAACCAGATCTTGGCCAATGGTATGCATTACCAAATCTCAAATTTTGCCACTGCTGACGAATTTACAGACTCAACTGTGCGTGTGTTGACAATTGAAAATCGTCAGTATGGTCACTACATTTGCAAAGCTGAAAACAAGCTTGGAAACAACTATGCCACTGTTGAACTTTTCGGTAACTTTAACTTTCTTTTCTCAATTATTCACGAAACTAAACTTCTGGTTTTTTTTTTAAAAATAGAAACTGCTTTCCCTGTCTGTCCACCTGCCTGTCAAAGCTATGACTATTTTGGAGGAGCCACCACTGCATCTGCTTGCGTGACAAGTATTATAATTGGAGTCGTCGTTGTTTTTCTCAGGCGGAGACTGTTTTAAATTGTAAGTTTTTTTTTTAAGTTGTGGGGGAAGATTTTACTTTTTTATTTGTCAAAGTTATTATGTTATATAGAAATTTAGTTAACTCGAGCAAGATGTGTATTTCGTCCAATTTGTATCATCTACAAAACTCATTTTATATTGTTTTTTTAGATGTTTTACTTTTATACCCTTGTATTTTAACGAAACGATCAGTAGAGAATCTCAACAGTTATTCATAAGTACAATGCACTTTTTATGACGTACTTATTTATTGAGATTAACAAGAAGTTGTGATTTATACATTCCTTAATTTTACCTAAAATTTAGCAGTACAGTATCACTCATTTCTGAACCGAGCAAAATTTAAAGCTCAAATCAATTTCATATTGTGCCTCGATTTATATTGTAACTTTTAACAGTTTCAATGATTTTATTAATTGTTAAGCACTGTTAAAATTTAATATCTTTTTCGTAAATGGCGTAAAAGGTCCTTATTATTAAGGCTGCTCATGATAATGGTATTAAAACATATTATTTTTGGTACGTTTATTCACAATCCGTCCGGAAGTTTAAGATGAAAAAATGATAAACATATCAATTTGGTCAGTATTTGGAATGGAGACAGTTTGCTGACATTTTTAAATAACAATAAAGACACATTTCTACTTTAAAAATTCGCTACTACTTAATTGAAGTGACCAAATTAAGTCATAAAATTGATGAGTAAAACGATTCTTCATCCAAATATAGACCAAATTTAATATGTCACTGACAATGATTCTTACCACACATGCAAACTTGTTTAAAAACAAATCTAGTTATTTGTTAATTCGGGATCTCTATATCTTGATCAGTTGCAGGTATCGGAATTAATTCAGTTGGTGGAACCGTTAAGTTTACAGTTACAAATATTAAATTTTGTAGAGTTTTATATAATTACAAAATTGATTATGCCTTAACTTCAGATAGCTGACAAGTAATAATTTATGACGTAAAATGTATGACGAAATATTTTACACACAGTAATGTCCTAAAACTTGTAAATAATTCAATCATGTATTTTAAATAATTCTAGATAATGTGAATTATAATTAAATCTGATTTTAGATAATATTTCATGTTGTTACGTGTAATGAATTATCCAGCGATTTTGCAAGGAATTAAATATCAATTTATTACAAATTATTTTATTGAAAAAAATAATAAAAAAAAAGATTGACCAACAAAGCGATATTCCCAATATAAAAAAAACAGTTCTGGATTTCTTCACGAAAATTAACCTTGAGAGAAGATCACCTGGTGCCTTACAGTCTCGTTCGTCAATGGTGCCAGTTCATTAGTCGATGATGAAGTCTGAGCAGATCCACTGTAACCACTGTAGAAATGGCTGGCTGCAACTGGAGACTGCTCACTCTGAGTTCCATGTGGAGTTCCACTGCTCACGTAGCCTGGGAAATAACCAGCTGGTGACGGATCATCGAACGTATCTTGTCCATAGTAGGAACTGTAAGGGTTGTAGTCTGCGTAACCTTCATATGAAGAGGCTGCCGGGTCATAAGCAACTTCAGAAGAGGTATAGGAACTACCTGCTGATGGAGAATAGTAAGATGATGAATCGTAGCTGTATGGAGAGGATGCGGAAAATGTTTGTGGTCCATATGAATCCGGATGTGTTCTTCCTTGAACCAAAGATGAAGTTGGGATACGAGGACGAATAAACTTAATTGCCATGGTATTATAAATTCTGCTTGGTTTCAATTGGTCTTTTTCTTGTCGATAAATATATTTTTTAATAGGGTTGGGTGCCTGGAGGCGTCTGCTTTTGGCATAGGAAGAAATACCGTCGTTGTCAATGGCATTGGTTATAGAACTAAGCAGCCACATATATAAAAAACAGCCAAGGAAGAACTAAAACATTACAAACAATTGGTAAAACTATTTTTAATAAAAATAAATTATATTTTACGTAAGACTTCTTAATATAAAAAATAAATATTTACCTCTTTTAAAGTGAATGACATTCCTGAAAGAGAAAGTGAATGTTAACACTGCCAAGCAAAATACGAAGCAAATAACAAGACTGTCGACTGTTTAATACTAAAAACTGACTCCCTGCAGCGATTTTATATACTCGCCAACTTTCCTTATAAGTCGCCAAAACTTAAAACATCAAAACAATGCGTTTATTTTGGTAAATGAGTAAATAGCACTTGTTTGCCATTGTGTAAGTTGACAATGGCCATCTGAATATCTACTTCAGCTGCCAAAACAGGAACCGCTCATTCATAATATTACAAGAATGAATGATTTTCATGGACTGTTAATCACTATAACAATAATACATTAATGATTGAGAGTTTTCCTTATACGTTATCTTCTTTCGACAATGAAAGCCCACTTTACAAATCAACACATTTTCATCATTTTTATTAATTTTATAAATTTAATAATTTTCTAATCAAATAAAATTTTCACTATGAAAAAAAATTTAAAATTTTAATTGGTTTTTTTTAGAGTATTATGTCATTTGTCCAGTTGAATTTAAATGGTAGTGGAATTAGATCTGCAATGTTTGGCATTACACTGGCTTCAGTGGAAGGAGCAGAAGTTGCTTCTGTATCATTTGCCACTAATGTCAGTTGGTTATTATCAATATAATCAACTTCCAATTGCTGGCTATTGTCACTGTTAGGAGCAACAGTGGGTGCACAGTTATAAAGTTTATGTATTTTTTTAATGTCCAATTGACTAAGTTGAAATCTCTGTCCTATCATCACAGGTATTTTAGTTTCGATTGTTGGCTTGTGAGGGTCTTTTGCAAATGCAAAAGACGAGTAATGCATGATTGACTGATAGTCGTATGGTTCCTGCATTGTGCTCACTTTTTCCTCGCCGTATTTGTAGAAATTATGCTGAAGTCCATCGCGAATGTTGCTCCATTTGATGGAAACATAATCGTCACGGTCAGCACGGTTTTGCTCGTGCCAGAACCCCAAGACGTGCATCAGTTCATGGATAATGGTTCCTCGACGGTCTAAACAGGATGGACCCAATGATAGAGTCCGGATTGCTTCCTGTTCTTTGGGCATACCAATTTCAGACCAACATCTGAAATGAAAGTACCAAATTAAATTGGTTATAAGTAAAATAAACATATGGAACCACTCAATTTATTTATTATGTCTTAACTTCTTGATAATTATTGATTTTTTGATGTGTTAAATGCCATTCGTGTTAACTGTCATTTGTAGTAATTCTTATATGGCAAGGACATGGTATCTATTACTTAATCTATTTACCTGGAAAGTGGAGTGATGATCAAATAGGGCATTTCAGTTTTTCTTTCAACAAATCTGATGCATGTTTTGTTATGAAATTCATTAATGGCTGAACGAATTGTTTGTAGCTCATAGTCATCTATTTGAAAATAAATTGATTAGACACATAAGACATTATCATCCTTAAAAAATCTGAAATGATTGAGTTTGTGCCATGCAATAATTTTATTATGAATTGCAAATTTTCTGCTGGAAATGGCAAAGTAACACAGTTTTTGTCTTTTCCACACCCCCAAATCAGGGGAGTGGCAAAGTTCACACCTCCACTATACAATTGCATTGGGATGGCACCAATATAATGCAGTACTTCTTATATTGTAACTTAAATATCCTTACTGAAGTAATTTTCATCTATGTGATAAGGCACAACACCATTTGTCCAAATTCGTGTTCTTTCCATTGCTGATCGGATCCACAGTCGTTTTTTCTACAATAGCAAAAGTTTAAATTGATATTTTATTTATTTGATATTTCATGTTTATTGATTGATAACCTACTATTTCATAAGGACTGAAGTCGGTCAATTTAATATCATCTTCGACAATGCCTTCAACTTCTGTATGTCATGAAACGAGATACAACAACTGAGATTACATCATATTATTTTATCTTAAGAAATTCAGCTTTTGTTTACCATCGGCAGTCTCAAGGGCATTTCCAATCTAAACAAATTCAAGAAAAAAAATTATCACAACAACATAAGAAAAGTAAACATTTAGTTCACGTCGCAAGTTCAAGTTTCACTAAGTTTATCTTAATTAGCTAATTAGCTTTATTACAGTTTTTCGACTATGTAATATTAAGTTAGATTAAAATGGCTTAAAACTTGTAAGAAAATGGAGCTTTAAAATATTTGTTTTAATCATAGTCACATTTTAAGATTATGTAATGTGGTTTAACATTTATAGAGGCTAAATTAATGAGTTATCACGGCACAAAATTACTCAATTAGGATAAAGAATTCTCAAGAATTAATTTTTGAAAAAGTTAAAACTCTAATTAATCTCAATCATTTTTAACATCATTTTCAACTAAGTTATAATTATATTATTATAGTTAAAATAAATTTGGAAAAAAATGACATAACATGACTGAACTTTCAAATTAATTATATAAAAGAAACATCAATTCAAAATTATAAAAACTCAAAGTTATCCACTCAAAAACAAAAATCTAAAATTATTAAAATAGTAAAAAAATTATCATTGAACTCAAAATCATCTACAAAATTAAAATGATTCCAAAATTAAATCAAAAAAAGCGTTTTACCATGGACAGGATGGGTAATCCATTGGCAGTGCAAATAAAAATCCCAAAAAGCATCATCATAATCAGCTGGCAATTCCATTTCCGGTGAGAATTCATCTTCATTCAATGGACACGTGCGTTGGAGTTGCTGTCAGAAATAAACTCTCTTATCCACAGAAATAAACACAAAAAAATGTTTCTTCCTTTTTATAATCTACAATATCACAAACAAACCAAAAAAAAATCTAAACACACTTTTCTTCCCATAAAAAAATCACATTGATGTAACTCGAAAGTTTCTAAGCATTAAACTTGTATTGCATATGCGTTTATAGTTATTCAGTGTATCTATTATTGCAACCAAAAAATAGAAACAACCACAAACAAATAAAATAAAAATTGATTCGTTTTACCTCATTGGTTCACTGAAATGACGACACACCTCACGTGAAAATTATTGGAAATTGCAATAGAAAATCTTTTTATATTATTATTTTTTCTGCTTTGTTGTTGTTGTTGCTATGGATTTTACACACTTCTATTGTAATCAAATCCGGTACACCAATTCAGCATTCTCATCACGTCCTCCGCTCACAAAAATTAATTTCGATGATAATAAAACTACTTTCCCATTAAATAAATAAATAAATAGACTTTCAATTAATCGTATTTATTTTTTTTTGTAGAAAATATGAACCATTTTCTTCCTTTTATGCCCTGAAACTGTCTGAAGTTGGTAAAGATGCGTCTGAACACCTGTTAATATATTCATGTATTAAATTTGAAGAGAGTTGAAGTACAGGTTTTGTTCCAGTCCCCACTGTGTTTTCAATGTTGTTTGAGTATGTGTTCAAAGGGGGTAGAGACCTCGACCCCGGATTTAGCCCCTCCCATCTGTTTAAAGTACAAACACAAACTACTCTCACTTTTTTAATTTTTTTTTAAATTCAAGGCTTATAAGTTATAAGTTACCTTATCATGTTATTATACCTAGACCTTGCTTCCTTCCTAACACATTAAACATTTTTTATATGTTTATAAAAAAACAGGCTCTGTTATTTATTTACATTGTTTTGGAAATTTAGAGCATAACGCCCATCATTGGGTATCTTCACTTCACGAGAAATAATAAAAAATGACCATTTTTTATATATTGTAATTTCCTAAAGGAATTTTTTTGGGGTTATTGAACAGAAAATGTTTGAGATTTTTTTTGCACCTGTTTTTGGAGGTTTTTTTTGATGTTGTTGTGGCTAATTCAGATACATGTGATTAATATGTTGAATATTAAAATTAATTGCTTGCCATTTTTTAAAAAGTTTAATAGTTTCATTTTTTATAGGATATTAAACATTACTTCAAAACTTAGTTATGCGTGTGATTATTGCACTTTTACTTTTGAGGAATTTTCTTTTTCTTATGATATGAATGAGAATTGTGACCCTGAATTTACTAAGATTTTTAATATAAGTTACTATTATTAAAATTTCTAAAAAATTAATCAAAAAATGAAATACAATTATAATGACTTTTGCTAATGTGAAAAAAGTTTAACAAATCTAAATTAGTACTATACTAATAATACAAAAATAAAACTAAATAGTACTAAATAAAGTAGTTTGAATTTGAAAAAAGTACACAACATGCATCACATTAAAAATTTTACATACTTTTTTATTAAAATATTTTCGCAGTTATTTAATTTTTTACTTCTATAGAAACAACTTCACGTTTTCATTCAAAAGATATAGCAAAATTATTTTTTACAATTTTAAATCATTTATCTTATTATTAAAGGTCACTTTAATGACATTGCTTAATATTTTTTTCCTCAAAAAATAAAGAAAGCTATTTCTTCTACTCACGGAATTTCTGAATTAACAGTAGACATAATTTAATGTGGGATGTTTGCCATTCACTTTTTACAGCTAAAGAAAAACATCATATGATTATTTAATATTTTTTCCTTGAATTTTAAATCTCATTTCATCATAAGAATACTATTTCATCAAGAGAGAGAGAAAGATTGAAATAGGATTACAGGAGAATTAGCCGGATTAGCTTAAAATATTTTCTCCAAACCGGAAATGACATTGCAGGTATCTCCTGAAACTAGTTTATTGGCAAAGTGTTACATTGCCACCTGAATTATAATACAAATATGGCATTGTTTACAAATGAAACCACCCAAACGTTGCAGATAGCACAAAAAATGAAAATTTAAAATGTGGTTACTGATACAGATTTACAACGTCTTGTCTTATCTTTTCTATTAACCTTGATTTTTAACTAAGAAAATAACGTCATAGATTGTTGGGCAATACTGTTTGCCCTTGATTTGTATTTACCTTAATTGACAATTACAAGGGTGCATGATATTTGTTCACGCAATAAATAACGACAATGTTATGTTTGCTTGAACCCTTTCGGCTAAGATAAAGCAGCCGGATTAGACAATACATGACTAGAAAGTAGAAATTGACATTGAACGTGAAATTGCTATTTAAAAATAAAAATGTTCATTTAATTAGTCATTGTTTTGTTCATCCTTAAATACTTAGTTACTTTTCTGTCTAACTCGCAAAATTACATAATAACTTAAACCCATGAATGAGAAGAAATTGGAAATGACGTCTTAAATCTTAAGAAAATCGTGTTCATAATGTTTTACAATAAAAAAAAATAATTTATACATTTTTTTTAAGAAAGTCAGAAATTAAGTTTCCAATTTTGAATTAATGTTAACCTATGTATGGAAACTTACTTTATGACTTTGCTATTATTTATGCAATTTTTTTATAATTTTTATTATAAAATCTTTTCTTTAATCTTGAAAAGCATAAGTCAATGGCAGCAGATGGTGACCTACGACATTTATTTGTGCACACAATGGCTGTCCTCGTTGAATTTTTTAAAATATAAATTGTCCTATTTTTGATGGCTTACAATAAATTGACAACTTTTTCAATTAAAAAATATTAAAAAAACCATTTGTCACATTCCTAAAGCATAAAAACCTGTTAACAATGACACGGTTTTCTTTCCATCAATAATTAATTATTCAAAATAATAAGAACTTATTGACTCATTTCTTTATATTGCGTTGCATTTCAATTATCGACTATATTCGTTTTCATTTTTAAAAAACAATGGTATTTTTAACAAAAAATACAAAGTGGTTTATGTTTACAAGCATTTTCCATTTATTGCAATGTATTGTACTTCAATTCTTAATCTTATCTGACAGATACTGATTTTTCTGTTAAGGTATCAAATTTTATTTTTAAACTTCATTTAATTTTATCATTAAATTATACAATATTATTATTTGTTAAGTAATTGTTCACCTGAAATTTGTTCATGATTTTAAACGACCAAGATGTCAATGTTAAATGCAAATGGAATTATTGCTTTGGAAACTGTACAGGAACTAATTTTGTCTGGCACGATTAATATCACAAACAGTGAAAGTAAAAACAATTGAAAATACCACATGGCTAAATTTTACAGTAAATTGTACTAATAAATTCCAGGTAACACATCACCATTCATAATAGCAACAAATGACGTCATTTTTAATAATTACGAGGAGCCACCTCCATCATATGAAATGGCTATCAAGTCAAATAACCATTCAATTGCATGTCAAGTTTGCAATGCACCAATTGTCTTAACCGAAGCTTCAAATTCCTATGTAATTAAATGCAATCAGTGTAATGAACATACTGTAAGTGTTGTTTAAGATTATCATTTAAAAGTAGTTACATTAAATTGCTGTATATACTTTTTTTAAATTTAGCTTGTAAAGGAACTCCCAGCAGGCAAGAAATCTTTAAGATGCGAATGTAATTCTCTTTTATTCTATAACGAAACAACTCTAATTGCTTGTTGTCCAAGTGAAAATTGGTAAATACACGACCAGTTGTTACTGTAAATGCAATTGTCCATAGTAACTATACAATAGATATTTTTTTTGCAGTAGAAAACTTCATAAAATATCAACATTACCACTGTATAAACTATCATGTGGCCATTGTAGCAGCATATTTTACACTGATGTAATCACTGACTGTTTTATTACTTATTTTAAGCAAATTGAAATTTTATAATGTTTTTTTTGTGTAATAAGGTTAAAATGACTAAGAAGACATTAGCAAAGTGCACCAGCTGTAACAAATCGTAATTGACAATTGCCAAAGTTCCAATTATTCATAATTTACCAACATTTTCTATTCAGTTCAGCTATTAGTAATAAATACTATCATCGAAGAGCCTTCCATTTTTTAATTTCTGCTTTTATTTGTCTTGCTGTTGGAATTACTTTGATTGTAAGTATTTCTCTATTCTGGATTTATTAAACTCCATTGATTTTATTTTTTAAAATAGACAACAGGAAGTACTCTATATAGCGAACGAAAAGCAGCGTTAAGTGGTGATTTGACACTTGGTATAGGTATTAATTTAATCTTTTATAATATTATTAAAAACTATACAAAAACTCCATAATCCGTTTATTTGTTGATTTATTTTTTTAGCGTTTTCACTTCCAGGATTAATGCTTTTAATGGCATGTTGCTGTCAGTTTTCACGAAAATTATCTAAAGTTGAAGGTACCTTATGATACAGAAAAACAGTGTAAAGAATTGCACAATGCCAAAATATATAAACAACGTACAGTACGTTTATGACATTGAAAACGGCATTGAATGGTCTCACATACTGTATAATTAATCACCATTTTTATTATTTAAGTTATAAAATACGTTTACAATGTAATGAACCGTCAGATATAATGTTATAAATGTCAGCATTTCTATTGCAAATCATTGTAAAACCAAAATATCATGTATTTACTAGACATTAAAAATTTAATTACAATAAATGTCATAAATTATGAACTTTTTGGACTGCAAATTAATATATATTTTAGAAAAATCAAGTGGTTTTTGAAATTTATCTGGCGTTACCACCATCCATAACTGTACATAACGATTTTTTTGAGAAAAAAGTACTTAAAGCTAAATCGTGTTTCAAAATAAAATTAGATTATACAAGCTTATCAATAATATTTTGCAGATAAGATTAAAAATTTCTTATAAAATTCAACAACCTTGTTTATTTGTTAGCAATCGACAAATTTTAGTACAGTTTAAGAGGTGATCGTTTATAGTCCAATGATGTCTGTTATAAATGAAAATGGAATTACTGCATTGGAAACAGCCCAGGATTTACTCTCATCTGTTTCAATTAATATGGGATACAGATATGGTATTGTAACTTACTTTAGAAATGTGGAAATTGATATTATATTTGCCAATTATACTGTATTTGTAGCTAATGCCCCACCATATACAATAGCAACAAATGACATTACATATAGTAATGAACTGCCTCCTTCATACGAAATGGCCATGAACTTTCATTCGATTGCCTGTCAGGTTTGCCAATCACCAATTGTTTTTACAGAAAATCCAAATTTATATGTACTTAAATGCAATCAGTGCAACGAATATAATGCAAGTAGTCAATACAGTTATTATTTTAACTTTCAAGTAGTTACTTTAATTAATTGCCTTTCTTTTAAAATTTATAGCCTGTAAATAATCCTCCACAGGGAAAAAAATCTTTAAGATGTCAATGCAATGCTCTTCTATTTTATAAAGAAACAACACTAATCGCTCGTTGTCCAAAGCAAAATTGGTAAAGCTACTTTAATTTAACTTCTGAATGTAATACTGTAATGGTATACTTATAACATTTGCAGTAAAAGAATTCATAAATTATCAAGATTGCCAATCTACAAGCTATCTTGTGGCCATTGTAAAAGAATTTTTTACTCTAAAGTAATCAAGTGACAATTTTTACATATTTATTTAAGTTAATAACAATTATCAATTAGGATACAACGACTAAAGATGCATTGCAAAAGTGCACCAACTGTAACAAATCGTAAATAACAATAGAAAAATATTGATTGAGTCATTATTTACCTATAATCTATTATATAGTTTACCTACAAGTGCTAAATATTATCACAAAAGAACTCGTTGTCGTTGTATAAGTGCTTTAATATGTGCGGGTATTGGAGCGGCTCTTATGGTAAGTACAGTATTTACATCATTCTGGATTGATGGACAGGATTTTATTAATATTAATTTTAAATATAGACTTTGGGAATTATTAATAATACTATAGGTTCAGCATGGCTTTCTGCTGCTTACGCTGGTTTAGGTATCTAATTATAAATTGTTTGAATACTAAAACTTCATTCACCATTCATTTGTTTAAATCCATTTTTTTAGAGTTATCAATTTTAGGATTAATATTTTTTATGGCATGTTGCTGTCAGTTTTCAGGAAAAGTGACAAAAGTTGAAGCCACTTTATAATTAGATAAATTAGTATACATTTAATTCTTGTCAAATATCATACATACCAAAGTTTTTGACAACCAATGCATTTCAAATTCTTTTCTTCCCTTTACTGTAGTTTATAAATTTGTAATATTTAAGTTACAAAATGTAAACTTAACATGGTAACAATTAAAAATCTAAACTGATATAAAATTGAGTAAGTAATTTTAATTTATAATTTACATTATTGCATTGTTTTGCACTGTAATGCATTTAACAACTGCTACAGTAAAAAAAAGTACAGGTGAAACAATGTTTTCAATTTAACAACACACGTATCAATTCAAAGACCTTCCAATTTAATGTATTCCTTAATTTTGTCAGGTAATTTCCATTTGTCCACATGACGTTTATAAAGGCCCCATTTTTGATCTTTTAAAACTTTCTGAATTATAGAAATTCTGCATAAGTGACTCAGTGAGGTAAGTCCATTGCCAACAACTAGAATAAACAATAAATTTCATTTAGTAACAATGACATTATTAATGATAAATTAAATACATGATAAACTTTAAGCTTACTTGTGTATCTGTAATGTTCATTAAGTGGATCCCTTGGATAAAATCCAGTATAACCAATGTTCACTAGTTGACGAAAAACTTTATATCCATCAAACTTTAATATTAATTCGTGACTCCTTGTTATTTGCAATGTTTCATTGTAAGCAATATTCAATGTTTTTCCTGTAAATGCTTCTCTCAAAACCATAATTAAATCAAAGTCTTCTTTTGAAATTGCTTTTTGCAAGTAATTCCAAAAATATTTAGAAAGCAAGGTTAAATCAGCTCCAGCTTTAATAAGTTCAATCAAGCAGATAACTGATTTTAAACAAGCAGCAGTCAGTACAATGGGTCTTGTATCTTTAACAACTTTAACGAAATAGTTAGGATTTGCTCCTTTAGATAACAGAAACTTGCAAAGATCAAGTTTATCTAAATAGCAAGCAAGAAATAATGGATGAATGATGTCAGGGTGTGATGGATTGACGTCAGCTCCATTTTCAATCAATAAAGGAACAAGATCATCTTTGTTAACAGCAATTGCATAGCTAACAACTGAGTAATTCAGTTCCAACTTAGGATAGAAACAACCATGGGCTTGATAACTGTCATTTTGATAAAGAGTATGCCTTTCAAAATATTCGATTACAGGATTAGTGTTTGACAAAACACACTGGTGCATATCAAATCCATTTTCCAACAAAAGCAAGACCATTTCTCGGGATAATGACAATTGTGATGGGTTACCAGCTCGGGTCCTAATTGCTCTAAGTTAATTATTCACAATAATGAGACTTTCTGATGTTCTCACCTGCGATGAATGGCAGAATGCATGAAGCATTTGCGCCTTCTTAAACTTTCTCCATCACATTTATAAAATTTGTTGTCTTCTTCAATTAGAGGCCATAAAATCTTTAAACTCCTAAAAATGATATATAATTATTTGATCTAAATTTAATGCATAAATCCAGACTTACTCCATGGAACCTTCTTCAATGGCATACTGGAAGATATTTTTTCTCGTATTAAGCTTTCGAAATTTTTCAAAATTTTGCACAAGTATAGAGCTAAATGCTGATTTTCTATATTGCTCAGGATCTGAAATTTCAAAATGTAATTTAGTCTAAGTATTTTTAACCTACAGTAATTGTTACATCATTACCGTATTTAGGAATTCTTATAATAAATATTGTCAGAGCTCCAGTGTTATTGGCCAATACAGCACCATGAATAGGTGTTGTGTCTAAAAGTTCATACATAAAATCTGCTCCATGTTCCAACACAAAATTCAGCAACTCCAAGTCAAAAGGACACTTTGTGACCATATGGTAAAGCACATTTTCATGGTTAAAGCCATCATGAGGATCATTGAGCTTCACTCCTGACTCCACTGCTAATTTAAAAAATCTTCTATCAGGATTATTAAAAGCCAGTGATAAGACCGAGCATTTAGGACGGTTTTCATCATAACCGCTTAAATCAAATCCTTTAGAAATCAAATATTCAAAAGCTGAATACTGTGAATATTTAACTGCAATTACAACAGCAGATAGAGTCAGTTTGTCTCCGCGAACTTGAGACAAGGTCTTATAATTGAGCTGGTTAACATCTGAAATAATAAAATTTAGTTATTATTTAATAAGCAGTTTAAAAATGGCACCATGATTACAAAATATTGGCATATTCAGTGATGACAGTGTATCTCTTAGCTTACTCTAGGTAAGAGGAGACACTTCCACACAAAACTGATGACACCCTGTAAATTCATATAGGGTTTACACTGTATACAGGGTGCTTCAAACTAAAAAACATTCAACGCCAAATTATGTCAATTTTTTAAAAGAAAATGACGTATGCGTTGTGTTTCATTTATACTAATAATTAAACAAGGATAAAAACAGTTGCACTCACCAAGTTTTCACATACCATGTCCACTTTATAAGTTATAAGTAAAATTGGTATCAATTTAAAGGTCAAATGACGGTCATGTTCAACTGAATCGACATAATATTTCTTAGCAGTGGTTGTGATTAAGTTTCTTACAGTAAATTGAAACTTAAGGAACCAATTGAGTTGAACTTTTAAGCTTGGCACCAAACGATGGATAATTTCGTGGTCTTCAATTTAGTGTCTTACGTGTTACGGTACGTAAAGTAAATAAAATACAAGTGGATTTGTAGTATGTGATGATGTTGGTATCACCTTTTTGTCATTTTATATTGGATTGCAAAGCTTTCATCTATTTTCATCTTCACTGGACGTGAAAACAAACTTGGTGAGTTCAACAATTATTATTTTATTATTAATATAAATGAAACATAAAGGATACGACATTTTTTAAAAAATAAATCGACTTAATTAGATGGTGAATGTTTGGAAATGTGAAACACCCTGTATGCTATGTAACGCCTATAGCGATTTACAGGGTGTCATCGTTATTTAATAACCACGTGACAATTCGTACGCGAAGAAATCTAAGTCAATTTAGTTTATTTTTTAAGATACAAAAATCAAACGTACTGTATAATAACATTTATGAACCATTTTGTTTCATTATTTATGACTCATTTAAACCTTAATGGTTAAATTTAAGTCTAATTTAAAATTCAAATAATAATCTGCTAATAGATATTTAAATAATCGTTTGGTGGCAGCACTGTATGGCTCAAAACTAACAGATTTACATAACACTGCTGATCTACTTGAAATATTTTAGCATAAATTGTAAAAAAATGCAAATAACCATATTAAACGTATTAAAATGATCTATCCAATGATATAAACTATTTATTTGGACTTCTTTTGGTTCTTAAATTATAGGTAAAACAAATACTGTACTAAATTTCAAAGTTAGTGGATTTTTTTACGATATAGGGATACGCAAATAGTCAAATTAAAGTTATTAAAAGTATTTATAAATTACTAGTTTTGATCCAAAGCACATTTAAACCCACATATAGAGTTTGTAACTGGTAACAATATGTGTAATAGTCATTATTGCAATTCACCTTTGTCAAGTAGTTTCTCCATTTTGTTAATCCATCCATATTTAGTTGCAATAAAAATGGCAGGAATTCCCTTGTTGTTTTTGCTGTAAATTTCTTTTTCTCCATTGATAACTGATTCAACAAAGGCTACATCCTCCGCTGTTGCTTCACCTGGTGTTTCATACATGGCTAGTTTTCATATAAAGTTACTCTGGACCAAACAAAACTTAAAAACAAAATGATTTTTTTTTTCAATGTTTGTAGGTCGTCGTTGTTTCAAATGTTCGTTGTAAACTCTAGAAATGTTGTTTACTCTGGAAAAATGTTTTTTATTCTGAAAAACGATTTGGCCAATCAGAATCGAGATAGGTGTTTAGGACCAGGCCCTTTGATTTTGTTTATCCCCCTAAGCTGAAGGTCCAGTCTAAGAAAAACAGGGGGGAAACTATAAATAGAGGAAAAAATTTAAAGGGAAAAAATTTTTAAAAGAGGAAAGAAAACTTTTGACAACTTTTTTCACAATGGTCAGTGAGTGACAATAATTGCATAGCTAATAATTGAGTAATGCATTTTTAACTTTAGGCTTGATAAATGTCCTGGTCATAAAAGTTTGGTTGATAAAAGTTTGGTAAAGGCATTTTGTAATACGGTATTGTTGAGCTAGTAATTTTTACCAAATTGTTTTAATCAGACATTACTTTTCAGAACTTTTTTCTATCAGTGCAATGACTCTCAAACTTGAGATACGAGATTGCTAAACTTTATTTAATAGTTTGAATTAGTTTTTTGGTTAAAACATAAGATTTTTTAGGAGCTCCTGAAGTTGGTATCTTGAATTCACTTTTTAATTTATCGTGAAGAAACGAAAAGTTCAGAAATTTCAGCAAACGTCTACGCGTTAAATAACTTAAATAATAATAAAAGTATACAAGTAAACCGCACTGGTAAAATCCAAAATCAAGATTACAAATTAAATTAGAAAATGTCACAAGATAAATACCCAATGTTTTGTAGATAAGATTAGGAATTTATCGTGAAAATTTCATAATTATTTGTTTGTATTTGACAAACTTCAGTGGATTTACCGGTTAGGTGACCGTGAAGTACAAGGATGTCGTTGTCAATTGCCAATGAAATTCTTGCCTTGGAAACAGAACAGGATTTATTTTCATTAACAATTAATATTACAAATGGTATGTTATATAAACAAATCTTTAATATGGCTTTCTAATTAGCATTTCACTTATAATTAACAGATAATGCACCACCATATGAAATAGCAACAAATGGAGTCATTTATAGTAATGAGTTGCCTCCTCCTTCTTATGAAATGGCCATTGAATCTCGAACGATCATATGTAACGTTTGCCAAGCACCAATTGTCTTTACAGAGAAACCAAATTTATATGTAGTTAAATGCAATCAGTGCAGTGAATTTAGTGTAAGTGCTGAATTTAATGATCTAAGTTAGAGTTTCAATTGAATTTATTGACATTTTTAGCTTGTAAAACTTCCAAATGGGAAAACGTCTTTAAGATGTGCATGTAATGCGCTTTTATTTTTTAAAACAGGAACTGTAGTGGGTTATTGTTCAAGACAAAATTGGTAAAGCTACTCTCACTTAATATCTAATTGATCAATAATCATGGTAATTAGTAATTTAACAATAGATACATTTTTTTATAGCAATAAACTTCATAAATTATCAAGATGGCCTGTATATCAACTATCATGTGGCTATTGTAGCAGCATTTCTTACATTGAAGTAATTAATGCTATGTTATTTTAATAATTTCAATTAAACTTGTATGATATTTTTATCAATTAGGTTAATACGAAAAGGCTGAACTTAGTAAAATGCAACAGCTGTAGAAAATCGTAAATATCAATAGAAAAAGGGTCTATTTATTGATAATTTATCAATACTTGTTATTATGTAGTTTACCTATTAGTGCCAAATATTACCGTAAAAGAGCTTGTTTTTTTATTTTTTTTTCTTTGATTATGTTTGTCGGTGGATGTTTTATACTAGTAAGTACACTATTTATTTTATGCTGGGTTTATGTAACTTCATTAATGTCAATTTCTAATGTAGACTTCATTATTCCTAAATAAATTTCCAAAATCAACGATGGTTTTTGATTGGATCTTTGGCATAAGTATTTAATTACTTTATAACCATAACATTGCAATAACTTTTTAATTGTTAAATTTTAATTTATTTTTAGCGCTTTTATTTGAAGGATTGATTTTTTTATTATTATTTTATCGCCAATTAAGAGGAAAAATGGCAAAAATTGAAAATATCTTGTGAGATTGTAAATTAGTGTAAGATAAGATATACCAGGTGATTTTAAAAATAAAATGTGGAACACCTATTTCCACATGCATAAAAGAAATCTTCATTGATATTAATGAAAATGACTCTCAATCAATATTTTGACTCAATAAAAAATGCCATATGTACTGTATAAAGCTGTAACACATAATATGGACTAGCAAAAAGGAATTTTTATCACCAGTGCTTAATTGTAGATGTGAATATTTCCACTTAGCTATTTTTTAAAAAGACAAACAATAATTAACAAATAAATTTCTGTACAATTTTATAATTGATAATTATAATTTTTTTGTAATGATTTTGAAAGCTATTCAAGGCTGTTGTACTCCAACAGCAGCAATCAAATGTTTTTAACTTGTCACTAGATCAGTGATTCTCAACCAGTACTTCCTGAAGATAACATAAAAAGTAAATATTGTTTTGAAATTATTTTTATTCCACATTAATACTGAAGTGACAAAAAAACATTTCATATTAACACACATTGTAAGAGTTCTGAAGGTTCATTTAAGTTGGTTTCCTGAATTAACTTTTTAATTTATCGTGAAAAGTGAAATTTGGTTGCAGTTCTAAAATTTTAACAAATAATTAGCAAAAGTTTACATGTGAAATAACTTATAAAGTAATTTAGTTACAACATACAAATCAAACGCACAGATTGAATCAAGATTTCAAATGAAATTAGATAAGATCACAAGACAAATACCTACATTACCTAATATTTTGCAGATAAGATTAGGAATTTATCATAAAAATACTATTATTTATTTGTGATCGACAAACTTCAGTGGATTTTTAGTGGTGACTGTGTAGTGCAAGGATGTCGGCGACAAGGGCCAATGAAGTTCTTGCTTTGGAAACAGCACAGGATTTACTTTCAGTAGCAATTAACATTACAAATGGTATGTTATGCAAACAATAGGTTATGCTAAACTCTTTAACACCGCTTTTTAATTAGCATTTTAATTATAATTAACAGATAATGCACCCCCATACGTAATAGCAACAAATGACGTCATTTATAGTAATAATGAGTTGCCTCCTCCTTCTTACGAAATGGCCGTTAAATCTCGAACGACTATTTGTAACGTTTGCCAAGCACCAATTGTCTTTACAGGAAGTCCAAATTTATATGTAGTTAAATGCAATCAGTGCAGTGAATTTAGTGTAAGTGCTGAATTTAATGAACTAACTTAAAAGTTTCAATTAGTTTCATTTCAATTTTTAGCTTTTACGTCTTCCAGAAGGGAAAAAAGCTTTAAGATGTCAATGTAAAGCACTTTTATTTTATAAACCAAGAACTGTAGTAGCTTGTTGTCCAAGACAAAATTGGTAAAGCCACTCTCATTTAATATCCAAGTGATCAATAATCATGATAATTAGTAACTACAAATTTTTTTCTTAGTAAAAAACTCTTCAAATTATCAAATTTGCCTGTATATAAACTATCTTGTGGCCATTGCAGCAACATTTTTTACACTGAAGTAATTAATGGTTATTTTGGTATTTATTTTAGTATTTTTAATTTAATTTTTATGGTATCTTATATCAATCAGGCTTATAAAAATAAGCTGAAAAAAGTAAAGTGCGACAGCTGCTCAGAATCGTAAATAGCCATTTAAAAATTTATCAATTAAACCATAATTTAAGTTATTTATTTGTTATTACGTAGTTTACCTATTAGTTCCAAATATTACCATAGAAGAGCTTGTCATCGTTTTATTATTGCTTTTATTTTGCTTGCCCTTGGAGCTGGTATAACGGTAAATATTTAATTGATGCTGGGATTTGTAACTTCATTAATGTCAAATTCTGATATAGGCTGCAGTAGTTCTACATTTTGATAAAAATCCAACACTAGTTTGTGCTTTGGTCTTTAGCATAGGTATTTAATTTTTATAAACAATTTAATTGTTAACTTACAATTCAATTTTTAGGGTTTTTAATGGCTGGATTGAGGTTCTTGTTGACTTGTTGTTACCAGTTTAAAGGAAAAGTGACAAAAATTGAAGATACCTTGACATAAGATACAGTATACCAAATGATTTTATAAACTAGAACATCTTTTACTCCTTGACAAATAAATGGAAGAAATATTTATTGAAATTGATTGACTATGTAAAAAATTGGTTTATGCAAGAAGCTGCATCTCATAATATGAACTAACTAAACACTATTTTGGTCACTAGTGTTTAAATGTAGATATTTCCTCTTAAATATTTTTTAAAAAAACTAAATATAATTTGCAAATGATTAGATTTTTATTTAAAATTACAAATGGTAAATCCGTTTTTACAACGATTTTACTGTCTCAATATTCAATAATTAATTAACTATCGTTTCATGGAATTGCCTTTGTCACTTAAACATTTATCATTAACTTTATTCAACACCAGTGGAATAACTTCAACAAACTGTTGAATAGTGATTTGTTGT